>JASEVX010000034.1:0-600000 GCA_031761405.1 Serripes groenlandicus | reverse complement strand
AGTCTACATACAACTTTTTTGACAACTCATAGAAGTGTAGTCCCACCCTAAGCTTATGCACGGTTCATGAATTGCTTAGTTTACCCTTTCTCATAAGTAGATGCTTTCTGACGTATGTAGGTCAGAATACTTTTGAAATAATTGCGGCAAAAGCTTAGAATTGCATAAGGGATTTTAACTGTATTAAAGTAGTATCCTTTCATTAATAGCGATTTTACATAGTTTAACCTAGATATTTCCAAAGTCGTCTGCTTCAAATGTGATGCTTGCGGGAAATCGTTAACTCTTTGACATGGATGCTAGACGTACGTTAAAAGATGTAGACTGGCGATATGCATTCATTAAATAAAAAAATGCAAAATAAGGCTTTTTTCAAAAGATAAGATATAAATGTGAATGAGCGGTTCTCGAGGAAAGCCTACATGTAACCAATGGTTACAACACATCTGGAACAGACGACCGTTTGATTCCAGGCAAAAATATGAAAAATATTGGTAACGTATCGTAGAGATATCAAACAGCGTTGAAAATAGCGGGGAGCTTCAAAATGTTATAGATGGATCTAAAAGGGCTTAAGGTAAACCGATTTATGTGTTTCCCGGCCATCTCGATACCTAGGTAAACCTATGCATGTGTTTCAAGGCTATCTCGATAACTAAGAACCTATGTATGTGTTTCCTGGCTATCTAGACACTAAGGTAAACCGAGGTATGTATTTCCTGGCTATCTCGACCCCAAGATAAACCGAGGTATGTATTTCCTGGCTATCTCGACCCCAAGATAAACCGAGTTATGTGTTTCCTGGTTATTTCGACCCCAAGGTAAACCGAGTTATGTGTTTCCTGGCTATCTCGATACCTAGGTAAATATATGTATGTGTTTCCCGGCTATCTCGATACATAGGTAAACCTATGTATGTGTTTCCCGGCTATCTCGATACCTAACTACTTATGTATATGTTTCTATGCTATCTCGACACTAAGGTAAACCGAAGAATGTGTTTCCTGGCTTTCTTGACCCCAAGGTAAACCGAGTTATGTGTTTCCCGGCTATCTCGATACCTAGGTAAACCTGTGTATGTGTTTCCCGGCTATCTCGATACATAACAACCGATGTATGCCGTTTCCTGGCTATCTCGACACTAAGGTAAACACCAATGTATGTATTTCCCGGCCATCTCAATACCTAACAACCAAGGTATGTGTTTCCTGGCTATCTCAGCACTAAGGTAAACCAATGTATGTATTTCCCGGCCATCTCAATACCTAACAACCAAGGTATGTGTTTCCTGGCTATCTCAGCACTAAGGTAAACCAATGTATGTATCTGGACACTAAGGTAAAAATATATATGTGTTTCCTGGCTATCTCGACAGTAAGTTAAACCTATGTATCTTTTTTCATCACCAAGGTAAACTAAGATATGTGTTTCCTGGTTATCTCTGGTTTAAAATATGTGTTGGTTGAGGCATTATCCTTAGAGTAAATGACAAATAATGATTGACGGAACAGCCGGAACTCCGGCTACTAAGGCTGAATTAACTAGTCGGAATAGCTGGAACTCCGGCTACTCCGGCTGTATCAACCGGCCGGAACAGCTATATTTCCTATTACTACGACTGTAATAACCAGCCGAAAAATCATAATTTTGGCCATCATAAAGCTTAAATATTGGCTGGATTTTGATGCTAGAACGGCAACTAGTGAATCTCGTAAACCTTACACGAATGCAGAATCGAACCTTGTGGGAGCAATTCTGTCGACGATACTAATGTTAAACTCTTTTTTTTACTCAAGCAGGACGGGTGCAAATTCGGGAAATCGAACCAGTATCAACCAGCCTGAACAGCTGGAGCTCCGCCAACTCAAACTGTATGTATCAGGCGGAACAGTCATCGTTTCGGCAATTCTGGCTTGCCTAAACTTTCTTTACGGAAAGCTTGAACCATATGAATTATGTGCGAACGCATTGTCTTGAAATGTTATTATTGCCTTAATTTGTCACCTAGTGCCAGATGGATCGGGACATCGGTCTCATCGGGACATTAGCAGCAGGCTAAACTCTCTAACTCAAACAGGTACAAAGTCGGGACTTTGTAGGGAAAATCTCAACTCAGACCGTCGGCGCAAAACATGTCAAGATGTCGGTTAAACTCTTAACGCTGTATTAACCATCCGGAACAGCCGGAACTCCGGCAACTCCGACTGTATTAACTAGCCGGAACAGGCAACTCCGACTGTATTAACCAGCCGGAACAGGCGGAACTCCGGCTGTATAAACCAATCGGAATAGCTGGAACTCTAGCTGTATTAACCAGCTGGAACAGTCGGAACTCCAACTACGTCGGTTGTATTAACCAGTCGGAACAACTGAAACTAATCTGAACATTGCAGCCAGCTGCGATAATTCCGGGTGGAATCCGGCTAGTGCGACTCGGAGCCAGAGTGAGGCGTTTTCACCTGGCATGCATCAATCCACCGTCCAATCCATCTATCTCGAACAATAGGCACGCCAAAACGAGGGTGGGAGCCACTCTGTCGGCCCAACTCCGGCTGGGTTTTGCAGCTGGCTGCGATCAATCCGGATGGAATCCGTCTAGCGTGTGTGGGAGCCAGAATGTGTCACTTTCACCTGAAATATATGTCAGGATACTAGTTAAACTCTCTAATATCGAGCAATATACAGCCGGAGTTAGGAGTTAGCCGGAAATTTGGCTGCCAAAATGCCAACTTCATATGAACATTGCAGCCAGCTGCGATAAATCCGGGTGGAATCCGGCTTGTGCAACTCGGAGCCGGAGTGAGGCACTTTCACCTGACACATGTCACGATGCCAGTTAAGCTCTCTAATTCGAACAGAACGGGTGCAAAGTCGGGCATTTGTCGGGAAATCCCAACTCCGGCTGTGCATGGCAGCCGGCTGACGGAACTTGGCGAAACAGGATGCATTCCTGGCATGCATCAATCCACCGTCCAATCCATCTATCTTGAACAATAGACACGCCAAAACGAGGGTGGTAACCACTCTGTCGGCCCAACTCCGGCTGGGTTTTGCAGCCGGCTGCGATAAATCCGGGTGGAATCCGGCTAGCGTGTCTGGGATCCAGAGTGTGTCACTTTTACCTGCCATATGTCAGGATGCCAGTTAAACTCTTATATCGAGCAATACAAAGCCGGAGTTGGGCTGTAGACTTTGCCAAAATGCCAACTTCATCTGAACAGTGCAGCCAGCTGCGATAAATTCGGGTGGAATCCGGCTAGTGCGACTCGGAGCCAGAGTGCGGCGCTTTCACCTGACACATGTCGGGATGCCAGTTAAACTCTCTAATTCGAACAGGACGGGGCAAAGTTGAGACCTCCCCTGGCAAATTGACAGTTATACAGTTAGGCATACATACAGAACGACATGGACATACATCCATCCATCCATCCATCCATCCATCCATCCATCCATCCATCCATCCATCCATCCATCCATCCATCCATCCATCCATCCATCCATCCATCCATCCATCCATCCATCCATCCATCCATCCATCCATCAATCCATCCATCCATCCATTCATCCATCCATCCATCCATCCATCCATCCATCCATCCATCCATCCATCCATCCACCAATCCGTCCTTTCAGTCAGATAGACAGTCTGACACAACAATTAACATATATAAATGAAGCTGCTGTTCTGTTCTATTAAATATCAAACAAACACAGATTTATTTGTCAGATAGAAACAATTATCATTGTCGGATATATAGTTTTCGTATGCACATGTATATTGTCAATCTTTTCAAGATCAATCCTATTATATGAATTACAGGTTCTGTTATGTTCTGTTCTTTATCACAGAAACCCAAACAGAGGTTTAGCATTAAACCAATTGTGTGATGGTCTGATATGTTTTCGTATGCACATGTATATTGTAAATCAGTTCAAGATTTACCATACATGAATAAAGCTTATGTTATGTTCCGTTCTGTTCTGTTCTATTCCGTTCTATCCTGCTAAGTTATGTTATATGTCACACAGCCTGGTGTTTCGCATACAACAATTATCATGATACCTTTTTGGTATGTATTGTAAATATTTTGAAGATCCATCATATATGAAAAAAGCTTCTATTCTGTTCTGTTATATTCTATATCACACAAACACTGACTGATATTAAAACTAACATCAATATGAAGATCGTCTGATATATAGTGTTTGTGTGTCCAATGTATAATATATATTATATTGTGAGTAAAGGTGCTGTTCTTTTCTGTTTGATATCACAGAAACCCAGACAGAGGTTTTGCATAAAACCAATTATCATCGTCTGATATGTTTCGTAGGCATATGTATAATGTACATCTTTTCAAGATGAGCCATATGAATAAAGCTTATATTAATATGTTCTGTTCAGTGATATGACGGAAACATTGTTGAAAGTGACACTAAACACCATTGAGAAGAAACACACCAAACTGTAGAAGTTGAAGCATCGTTGAAAAAAGTGTATAACCTGCCCGTATCATCTGCATGACCCTTGAGAGATTCAATTAAATTATATATAAACATTCATTTAGGAAAAAGTACACTAGTGCGATACCCAAATTGATCGCAAATAAGAGTATTCTACTTTTGTTCCGCCATTGCAAATGTTTAAAAGTAGCCCGATCCTAGGTTGTTTTGGCATTTGATGGTAGCAGAATCTCTATCCAACCATACCATTGTTTCGGCTTAGATCACTATATTCAGGAAAAAGACCAGGGCGGATTCGCATATTTTGCCATACCATACCGGTCTCACACGAGTACTTATTAACTTTAGTGTAAATTAAATCGCGTTCAAAACCAAACCCTCTTGCAAATCTTTATACAAACTTCAATTTCAAATATCCTGTGTCGGCTGTCTCCCCCTGTCTTGCTTACCATTCCAATTATCCATATAGACATAAACTCAGATAGACATAAAAAGTTATTAAAAACACATATATACAGTATATAGAATATAAACAGAATATATATACAGTCCTGGTTTTAACTTACAAGCTGCCCGACTGCGAAAGATGTTACCAGATTGTTATTCTCACTACCTAAGTGTTAAAGATTTAGATACCTTTAATGGCGATTTTCATTTTTTATTTAAATACTTAAAACGAAAACCAAAATACATTTTCCCAACGTGTTGACCTCGATTTCCCAAAATTATTGTAAACATTTGTCTGCACATGCGCGTCCTTTTTCCCCCTTGATTTATTCTTAAAATTGCAAAATTTAGCAAAATAACTTCGCATTTATGAAAATATTCCCATTTTCCTGTTATTAAAACCCCGGTGGTCCCAGTGAGTACATATACTCCGCTCTGGTATATAATACTGAAGGCGGCTTTTATAGCAACGTTGGTAGAATGTTTGACATTTTCGTAAAGTTAAATAAAAACGTTAATCGCGGTTAGTGCCTTGATGGGTGAATCGTGGCTTAACGCCAGTACACGTTACTCTGTGGTTTAAATTTACATTTTAATTATAAATCAAAGCACTGAAAGTGCTGTGGGCGATACCCATGGTATGAGTGGAAAAAGATGGTCAACTGTTCCAATTTTTGGAAAGTTACAACACAAGTAACATAATTCCAAATAATGTAAACCAAAAAGCAGAAGTGCATACAGTTCAAACATATATTTCAGACAGGGTAAATCTTATTTCCAGAGATCTTTAATTAAACTCTTGAACGGTAGGAATAGTTTAGATAACCAAACACATTTGTGATAGGTAATTTATCACATAGATAAAGTCTACAGCATATAATTTGAAAATGTCTAATTAAAGATATTGGTAAATCTGTATTAATGAAACTAAAAGTATGGACGTGTGAGAATTTTTTGTTTAGGAAACTTTCGAAATTGAACATATCATCCGTCTGTTGAAGATTAGACAACATGTGCCTGTAGTGTAGAAAGGGTAAAATAGTACCTGTAGCAAAGCTATTTATTATTTAGAGTAACTAAAGAATCAACCTAATCTCAACACTCTTAGTAAAGAGTCACCCAAGGGACATTTGAGAGAAATGAGTGTTTAAAAGATTTGTCTTAATATTGGCCTAGTGACCTAGTTTTTGACCAGACCATATTTGAACTCAGCCAAGATATCATCATAATAAACATTCTGGTAAAGTTTCATCATGCTAAAGTTAAAAACATGGCTTCCAGAGCATTAATTTGACCAAGTGACCTAATTTTTGACTCAACATGACTAATGTCTAACTTGGTCTGTATATCATCAAGAAAAACTTTCTGACAAAGTTTCAAACCGCTAAAGTAAAAAATGCGGTCTCTTTAGTGTTAAAACAAGATTGTCCTACGTTTTGTTTTTTATTCGATTCCTCTTATATAAGAAACAAGTCTTTTGTTGTGAACTGCTTTCCATTCAATTGAAAGAAATGAGTGGAAGTAACATTGAAACTAATTAAGTATACTTGTTATTCACCAGGGAAACTTGCAAATTAGAATAAACAATATATAAACTAAAAGTATAGCTCTTCTGCATTCAACCATTCCCAAATGGGACAAATCTGCAGCAGGCAACTTTTAAAAACATATATTGACACATGTAATGAATCTCTATAAATAAAAGAGGGAAAGGGCTAATTTACTGATAACTTAAATGCTATTTAGATTGAATTTCGTTGTAATGCTCAAACTTGGACGATTTAACCCTTTCTCATATACAGGCGCTTTCTGTCGCCTCTGCAGCAGACGACTTTTGAAAAGATTGTTGCAAAAGAAAAGTTTCATCATTTGCTACAGTGTTTTCAACATTCTTTCAGCGTTTACACCTGCAGTTATAGAGATTTTCCATATTTTCGCCCGAAGTATTCAAAGTCATCTGCTCCATAATTAACTTGAAACGAGGAGGAAGCGAAACCGCCTATTTAGTCCAGAGGCTAACAGCCCATTTTTGTAGGAATCGTGCATTTTGTGATACAAGCATGGGATTTGGCACACAGCTACTATGACCCATTACGGTTTAATTAAGAATTGGACCCCAACTGAATTTTGCCAATTGCGGCTGTGGCGGCTATCTTTCAAAATGGCCGCCATGACGCATAATAATGTCTTATTTCATCATTAAAAATAATTTTGTTCGAAGTTTTTGTTCATATACCCATGTTTTTAAGATCAAGAAATATGAAAATGACATCAGTTGCAACAAATTGTTTGTCGACCATTTTCTTTTTCAAAATTGCCGCCATTTTGAGTTAAAAATTAAAAGTTTTATCAATTTACTTTGTGAAAATATATGATATTTTTCATATTAAACGTTTTTTTTCATTACAAAAAAACCTTTCACACAGTCCCAGTGGCAAATGAGCTTATGTCATATGCAGAACAAAATAAATTAAACAGAAATCATGTACAGTACTGTCCATGTACGGTATCAAGTTTACAAATAATAATTGTATCTGACCAGGATTACGTTACATGCATCCGCCACAATTGTACAGTGTTGTACATGGCAAGTTTTATTTTCTGCATTTGCACTTTCCCTTATTTCCCTTGCTGCACCCATGTTTAATGACAACAAGACATGCTCTACTAGCAGGCGAGAGATTCATCCATTTGATGCTCCATTGCGTGCAGTGGATGAGCCCCAAATCCATCCGAAGTCTGATAGACTGGGCAAACGTGGGGCTTTTATAATCGATTGACCCCGTACGTGATCTGCCTCATTCCCTGCTCCTAATCAATGCTGGATTAAAGCATCTTGTGTTGGTGGAATGTTCTCTATTTCTGAGTAAATAAAGACTGCTGCGCTCAGTTAACGCTACTGTCATTTAGGACATTTTGTTTGGATGGCGTCCTAGCTAATGTGCATAAAGCATTAGAAGCATCGTAAAAGACATTCCAGGCAGACCAGGCTGTTCGTTTACCTTTTCCAGCAAAGAAAGATGTAACGTTGAATCCAGTTAGGGCATGAAATGCAGCAATTGCTGTGGACTTATTTTTGCTAATTGTTTGAGACATGGCTGTAATATCAAGGTACCGAAAAGTGATACCTGTACCAAATGACAACCATGGACATTCACAATCAATCTTCTGGGCCAAATGTATGCCTATGACAACTACATCCGTATCAACAGTTCTAATAAGGATCTTCTTCATACCCTGTTGAGCTACATCTAAAGCATGTACAAACATCCTAGTGTCAGACTCCTCATGCGTATATTCTATCAGCCCGGTAACATCACAAGGCGCTGAGGAAATCATGCTCTCACCATGAGTAATTATAACAAATCATAAAAGATTATTCATACATTACACATTCAGCGATAGGATAAAACAGTTCAGGTGTGTTGTCGTCTTCGCGCAGAAACTATTGCCAATTTCCAGGCATAATATGTGTTCCTTCAACATGGCTCCGTATGCCTTTACACCTTTTCTGTACCAGCTTTCAGAATATCCTTCTTGTAAATACCATATCAACTCTTTTTACAGCATCGCTATTAAATTGTTTGCGAATGTATTCCATCGACTTTGCGATATAATCATCAAATGAATCTGATATCTTGGCACACGTTGTAAAGCGGTGAAAACAATGAACTATCACGTTTCATGGCTGTTTTTGCTGTTTCGTTTTCTCTTTCGGCTTATGCTTTCTAAAGAGTAGTATGCTTATAGAAAACTGTCGGCCGTTCCAGAAGTGGCTATTTGAGCCTTTGAGCTAGTGGATGTCCATCTTGACCCATCAAGTATATCACCCAAGCATTTTAGCAATGTCATCTTTATATGTAGTCCTCCTAACATTAACACATAAGAGTCTTGCCCATGTGTTTCTGGACATCCCCATTGAATGTTTTTTGCAATTTTACAGAGTGGATGGACAGGCTATGACAGGGGTTTGTCAGCGGTAAACAGTATCAACAGCATTTTGCACCACATCCAATAAATGCTTAATCATTGCAACTGACTTGAACTTGTCTGGAAATAGCGGCAACAGTGTACTGATAGCTGGTTGGATTGTGGTTATGGCTTGATGGTAAGCATGATAAGCAGCCCACGATGCATTTACATCACTTTGACTGGATTCTCTGCTAGAATTGTCCACTGTAATTCTGCTATAATTGTCCACTGTAATTCTGGTTCATCATCAACTGTATGATTAGGCTTGTTAAGTTCAAGTATTTCTGAAATAGGTGGATCTTTGATTGCCGCAACAGATGCTACATTCTGTAGCTGTGAGGACGGTTGGAATTTGTGCGGTCAGAGTTGAATAGTGGGGAACGTGTTTAATCAATAACAACGTTCTCTGGATGTTGAAAAAGAGAAATGCTTGTTTCATGGAATTAGGTTTTGGAACTTGTGGAAGTAGGGTCATTTTCTATGTTGTCTATTGATGATGTTGTGAACATACCTATTTTCAAGAATTGTGAACACACTGCTCCTTATGTTTCAAAGCGGCCAATTGCAGAATTAGCTAGATCAGGAGACACACGAAGAATGCGGTAATAAGTAACAGAAAGTCCCATATTGTGTAATGTGTTTATCATGTCCTTAGATCGGGTTTTAGAATGAATATAATGTTCCAAGAAACAAGGGCAGTAGAGGTTCACG
Organism: Serripes groenlandicus; assembly: GCA_031761405.1. NCBI lineage: Eukaryota > Metazoa > Mollusca > Bivalvia > Cardiida > Cardiidae > Serripes > Serripes groenlandicus. The sequence goes on along the minus strand of JASEVX010000034.1, from coordinate 590,406 downwards.
ATCTCGACTGTGTCTGGCATCTCCGGATACCGTTTTCAAATGGCGACATAGTTATACAGAGTTATACAGTTTTAGCTGTGATAGAGACAGTGCAGCCTGTGATTTGTAGTTTGCTTCAATGTTAATACTTGTACCATTGAGTTTCATATAAACCAGAGTAAGCTATGATCAGGGCACAAAACTTTGCTGGCAATCATTTGGAAAAGTACCATCAAATGGTGGAAATTCATAGGTGAACATATCACGTCGAATTATATCTGCAATCCGTGACATAATAACTGTCTCACTGCATAATAACTGTGTCACTTTGAGTAGAGCGTTGACACATTTTCTTACTACTTTTGCAAGCAATTCAACATGGTGCAAGTAAAATATCACGGCCCTCACAGTGTGCAAGACTTAAGTTGTCATTTCACGACTAAACTTTACATGCTGAATATCACATAGATCGTAGCATATAAAGTGTATAATCCCTACGTCAAAATGGACCGTTTTTGCTCTTGATAACATTTTGATAGACTATGTTATCCAGGTGAGCAATAAAGGAACATATTGGCCTTCTGGTTTAAAATCAAGGGACATTTGGCCTTCTTGTTCAAAATATTTAAATCCTGTCCGTTTGCACAAGTTATTTAAATGTATTGAACTGCATCTGCTTCCCTTTAAGTCGTGCTTTAAAATCATGCGCGGCGTCTTTGATGCTTAGCATCAAAATTCGCCTTGTTTGATAAATACGTATATCAGATCATAAGCTAGCTGTTGAAATTGGTAGATATACACATATTGCGAGAAATGAAAGATACTGTGAATTATGAACAGAACAGAACATATTTAATTTGACTTATACAAATTACATGCATCTCGTCATACAAAACATATTTATACATGAATTAACGTAAATCAAACACGGTTACATCAAGAAACTTAGTAAGAATGTTAAATGTTTAAACTATATTATTATGCAACACATTTGCATTGGAAAGTGAATACCACTTTGTCTTGACACGTCACACATTAAGAGATATAAGAACAAAGTATTTTAAACCGTCTTTTCCAACATTGTTTAAATTTTCGCGATTAATGTCAACTAAAAATAGAAATTTACAAAGTCGTCTTGCTAGATTTATTAATGAAGCTTCAAATAGGAGGAGTGACCTTATATCGATACCTACTATTTAAATCATAACCACAGAAAAACCTTATACTATTAATAATTATGTTATAATGTATATATGAATAGTTTTGTTATACATGAGATGATATTTTGTTGTCATGTTTTTTGCAACGGTTCAACCATTTTGTATGTATTTTGTATGGCCAATGGCACATTAAGTGCCGAATTGCCTAATACAATTATTTGAGTTTGAGTTAAGAGAGTTAAAAACAATGATAAGCAAACACACTAACGAATGATTGTGTGTGTGGGTGTGGGTGTGTGTGTGTGTGAGCGAGTGAGTCAGTGCATGTGTGAGTGAATGAATGTTTGAAAGGGAGATTGTTGTGTCTATACGGTGCTAATTAGAAATACATAAACGTACACATATATATATATATATATCTGAGTTCGTCTTTACTATAGGCAACAATGTTCTACAAACAGTTGATAGATACAAATACCTAGGTATAATATTTCAGGACAGAGGTTCTTTTGAACATAATTGTGAAACGCTAGCGAATGAAGCAGGACGCGCACTAGGAAAGATAATCTCCAAAATCCATAATTACAAGAATTTCGGGTTTAAATCATTCACTAAGCTGTACGACTCATGTGTGACGACTATATTGGATTACTGCTCAGGTGTGTGGGGTGGAAAGCCCTTTCAGTCTATAGATAACGTGCAACATCGGGCAATGCGGTATATCATGGGGGTTCACCGTTTTACACCAACACTTGCATTAATTGGAGACACTGGCTGGCTGCCTTGTACTTATAGACGGTGGATTGCAATGATACGCTATTATAATAGGCTTATACAATTTGACGACAACAGACTAACCAAACAAGTCTTCATTATGGACTACAATTCCATTAAATGTAATTGGAGCTCAAACCTTAAAAGTATTATGCAGAAGTTAGATCTGATGGATTCCTATAATAATAGACTGAGTGTAAACCTTTCAAACGTAACAACTAAGATCATGAGCTATTACTCAAACCTATGGAAATCAGAGGTGGAAAAAGTGCCAAAACTCCGGAGTTATATATTATTTAAAATAGACTTTTCATGCGAATCATATTTACAATGAACGCGCTTTGCTAGCCCAGTTAAGATGTGGAATTTTACCTATACGCATAGAGACAGGCCGTTACCTTGGAGAACCATTGAACACTAGACTGTACAAATTGTGTAGTTGCCAGGAAATAGAAAGTGAAGAGCATTTTATATTGAGGTGTACATTATATGACAGAATAAGAGACGATATTTACAGTGATATATTTATTAACCAATTCCCATTAATGTCTCACCAAGAGCAATTTATTGAGCTTATCCAAAAGTATCCTAGGAAGACAGCCAAATTTATAGTTAATGCGTATATGCTAAGACGGAATATATTGTTTAACTAAATGAGAATGTTATCACAAGTAGATATCTTTCGATGCTACACACAGACAACCTTTGAAATCATTTTGGTAAATGGATAATCTATATCCACTTTTCCCTATAAAATTATTTCTAAGGTTTTGATTATATGAAACAGAATTATTACTCTACTCTATTAGATAATTTGATTATTTATTATTAAATGATTTTTACATTTGTTTATACGACCGAATAAAATGACTAATTGCACGTCCGATCACACTTTTTTGTATATATATATCTTGTATATTTGTATGATATTATGAAATATATATGTTTTGGTGACTTATAGGCCCATGGGGCCGGGTGTTAATAATAATTGTTTAAGAATAAATGTATACTATAAATGCTTTGTAACACATGTCAAAATAATAAACAATTTACTTACTTACTTACTTACTTATATCAATATGAACATTATAACACATCATCTACAATTTGAAGACTTTTCCAAAAGAGAAAACTGTTAGGGTTAAAAGCATAATGTGAGAATAAGAACTTGCACATTACGAGCACTTTTTACTCCTCATAAAATGCTTTGAAAATATGCCTACCATAATCGAGTCAAAAATTCTATTTGTGAACAATTGTCGAAAGCCTTGAGTAAATCAACAAATAAAACATATATTCTACCTCGTTTCTTGCTTATATATTTCTGTATGACAGATTGTAGGTTAAATATATTGTCAACAGAAGAGTAACCGCGGCGAAATCCAGCCTGTGCCTCATCGATGACTTTATTTTCTTCGGCCCATTCAGAGAGTCTGTTTGTAAGCACTTTGATGACTATTTTGCTTATAATGTTTATTAGACTTATTGCGCGATAATTATTAGGGTCATCTTTTGGCACTTACTTATGGACGGGAGTTATCACTGTCTCACTCCATTCTGGGGGAAGTAAACCTGTTTGTAATATATTATTGTACAGTTTATTCAGAAATTGTGCTATTTTGTGAGATGTGCATTTGAACATTTCTATACAGGTTTCATCTATCCCCGAAGCACACGAGCTACGAACAGAATTCATACAATTAATAATTTCCTCGTTTGTAATAGTCACATCTCAGTATTTACTTGATGCATTGCATTGAAACTTTATACAACCCTACCCAACTATAGTATTAAGTAAGATAACTCTATCTTGCATTTTATGCAAGTTCTGGCCCGATATCCTAGTATTTACTTGATGCATTGCTTTGAAACTTTATACAACCCTTCCCAACTATCAAACCTATGTTGATTTTTAAGTTGAATAACCATATCCTGCATTTTATGCAAGTTATGGCCCTTTTTGGACTTATAAATTATGGTTAAAATGTGCATGCAACTACATTAAGAGACCATATCTTAGTAATTACTTGATGCATTGTATTGAAACTTTATACAGCCCTTTCCAAACATCACAGATATGTAAACAATCAAGTACAATAACTCTTTCCATCATTTTATGCAAGTTATGGCCCTTTTTGCAATGAAAGAATCTGGTTAAAGTTTTGCAACTACATTTAGAGTGTAATCTCAGTAAAAAATTGAAGCATTGTATTGAAACTTTATACACCCTTTCCCAATTTCAGAACTATATACACAACCAATTAAGATAACTCTATCCTGCATATGGTGCAAATTGTTGCCCTTTTTTTACTTAGAAATTATGGTTAAAGGTTTGCGTGCAACTACATTAAGAGTCCATAGCTTAGTAACTACTTGATGCATTCCATTGAAACGTTATACAACCCTTCCCAACCATAACACCTATGAAAATAATCAAGTTAAATACTCTATCCTGCATATAATTATCCCACTTTAATAAATTGTGGTTAATGTTTTGCATGCAACTACATTAGAGTCCATTATCTCAGTAACTTAAATAAGCGGTGAAATAGTCGAGCGTGCTGTCCTCAGACAGCTCTTGTTAAAATTGTTTCTGAACTTAAAGTATTCTCGCAAATCACTATTATTGTTCGAAGATCTAAATTGATGTAGTTGTTGGGTTTCAGTGTTACTGTACAATCTCTGTCCCACCATTCAGATTGTAGTAGATTGTTGTCCTTGGACGTACGCTGTTTACATTTTATACTCTCCGCACTGGATACATTCATTGCGTTTCTGTAGGACATTATCATTAGAGACTGACAGGTAAAACTGGTCGTATGTAGCATTAAACTGATTCATAAACTCTGATTCCTTAGTTGTATTCCACTTATATCGAATATATTGCCTTAAATGATAGTGTATCGTAGCTGGCTTTTGTGCGGGCATGTTATAACTTAACAGAAGCTTGCAAATTAATGGAAAGTGATCTGAAATGTCTAGTTCGCCAATTTTATAGTAATGGATATATGCGAACAATTCCGAGGATGCTAGAACATAGTCAACCAAGCCTCTGCCGCTATTTGACGTACATGTCAATTCACCTTCTGAATCACTGGGGGGAAATGTCCGTTTACGATGTATATATAATGGGTGCAACACAAACTCGGGGAGAGAGACTTTCAAATAGTTTTACCTATCTAATGACTCTATATCAGAAAGTCCTAGCTAGGATAGCAGCCACTTCGACATAACACTTACACAAATAAGAATCACAGCTACTTGAGAGTTTCCAGACCCTGAAATATAAATGAATAAAATCTAATTTAACTGTTTACCTGATATGATAGTTTAAGAGGTATATATTTTGGAAATACATACGGAAAACATTGTTACAACTGTAAACAAATGGAGTATGTCTATGACACAAAGTTAAAAAAACGTTGTGGGAAATGGAAAAATTGCTCTGTTGTTGACAATGTATCTTGCAAATTGAAGATTATGACATGTTGATTTGACGTCGTAATATAATGATTTTAGTTTTTGAAAGAACTCAATAGTCGTCTGATGGGAAAGGGATAAATTGAACACAGGTGTCCCAGTTTTCATTTGAGTAAAACGGGGAAAAACACACAAACATCGGTAAAAGACTACAAATTGTCTATCTATTTTGTACATATGCTATAATAATAACCGTAATTATTTCGTAAGAGAAAATGTTGGGAATCCCACCCAGGACCGTGTTACTATAAATAGCAGCTATATGGTTCATATAGTATAATAATAATTATTTTTATATAAAACCATATAGAGAGGCTATTTATAGTAACACTGTCCTGTGTGGGATTCCCCGAATTAACATTACGGTCATTATTATTACAGCATAAGGGACCATATAGAGAGACATTTTTCATTTTTTTCTCAAATGAAAACTCGGACGCCTGTAAATTCATAACGACAAAAAGAATAAACTCTACCTGATGTGTGACCTGTTTCTGTCACTTTCTTGGCATACAGAATCTTCTCTTTCCATTGTACGACGACATATAAATCCAACATGGTTTCATTCCTATCATATATAAATGTTGTCTTGTCATTGGTCGCCGAATCTTCCGTTGTAACATCTAACGGAATAGTGTTTTGTAGATGGGAACAGCTTAACCTTATGTCTGAGTGATGATTGGTGTCGCCCGACAGTACGAAAGTAACGTCATCGTCATTCCATATCACCTTCAAACCTTGTAGGAGAAAGAAAGATGAAACCTTATTCCTGATACTGTAGACTTTTAATCCTTTCTCATATTGCTCTTTACGATAACTAGGTTATCTACCCTTGATTACTCTTCAATTGCACATGCGTATTCATGTGAATTTTACTTCCGGGGAATACTTTCGAATAGTCATTCAAGCGAAAAAGAACCACATTGCTAACACTGTGGAGAATTTGATAAAACAAAGTTATACCCTTTCCGGTCCGTCTCTTTTCCCTACTGAGAGTGGATTGACAAAGGAATTTCCAACATGGGAATGTTCACTGATGATGATATATTGTTTTGTTTATCATCAATATCCCGAAATTAACTGACGATCAAAATTTATATTTACTGAATGATATATGTGGATGGTGTATGAGAGGTACGATTTATTGGTCTGGAATTAAATTAATAATAACTACAAAAGTGTATTAGTGGAAATGAAAATTAAACTTGCAAATAGGAGAAGCTGCTCATTGTGAACATTTTTTTCTTCTGCCACAATGTTTTCAAAAGTGATCTGCTGCTGATGTGTCAGCTGGAGGAAAAGGGTTTAGTTATAATTTCAAAAGCGTAGTCATGTCAGTGGCACATTTTTAACCCGTTCCTACTTGCAAACACATTTTGATGGGTCATTGATGCGTCTGCAACATACAATTATTGTTAACATAATGGCACTTGTTCATAATGAGCAATTTCACCTTTTACAACAATGTTATTTAATTCAATAATTCTCCTATCATTTTTAAATAGTGATATTCATGTTGTTGTTTTCAAGCTCTACTTCTGCAGATATGAGCCGTCCCGCGAGAAAACTAACATTGTGGCATCTGCGTAATGTGTTGACCAGATTAGCTTGCGCTGTCCGCACACACTGATCTGGGTCGACACATTCCATCTCATGGGTGGGGGGGGGGGGGGGGGGGGGGAATAGAGTAATGATTCCCGAAAAAGAAAACCAACAGGAGGCGAAACTTAGGCTGATCCGTGTCGACTCCTTTACGCAGAGACCACAATGTTTGTTTTCTCGCGAGACGGCGCATATGTTGAATGTATATTTAACTCTATCCCACCTACAGTCGCATTTAACGAGATTTTAGCAATTTTTGTCTAGATGTTTTCAAAGTCGTCTGCTGCAAAATTGTTTAAACCCATATGCAGCTGATGTGTAGGCCCAACTTTGGAAAGTCTTTAAAAAAAAAAATGGTACAGTTTGTACATTGTGACAAAATGAGGAATTGCTCTGAAGAGAATTTTATCTTTTTGCCACAATGCTTCTAAATATTTTCTGCGTGTGGCATTTGTAAATTTGACTATTGCACATTAAAGATATAATAAAGTTCAATTTTTATTTTCATATTTATGCCCTTTAACTCATTCCCACTTGCAGATGTATTTTGACACATCTGCAGCAGGAAGGATTTGAAAATATTGAGGCAAAAGGAGAATATACTTTTTACCCTTCCCACGTAATTACCTAATACAAATGTAGATCATCAATAGCAATTTTCGTGAATATTAATGAGATCTTTATGACCTGCATATCTTTAAAGATATGACCCCTGCAGCGGTGCGAGCTTGTTAATTAGGCAATCAGTCATGCAAGCGTGAAATCGCTGTATACAAGCGGATTATACAATCGCCGACAGAGTAACACAGTATGAATTGTATAGTAAAATACACAGTTAGTTAGAGATTTCAATTAGCTTCCATAAAGTAAAACTATATTTTAAAGTACTGTACGATGTTAGTTGTTGAACATATTGGTAAAAAGGTAATACGAGGGCATGAATTTTTAACATTTCCAGACCGCGTATACATACGATAATCACCGAGAAGGTGGGGTTGCTACTATATGATTATGAAGAATATGCAGTTGACTTTCGAAAACATTGTGACAAACAGAGGACGTTCGAAAACATTGTGACAAAAGCAGAAATTTCTTATGATGAGATTTTTTTTAATGAAGCAATGTTTTCAATTTCTTTCAATTATAAATCATTTTTAGAGATATCGATTGATTTTGTCTACATGTTGTTAAAGTCATCTGCTGCAGACTATAAAGCCACACGTAACTCTGACTGGATGCCGTAACCTTCTTCCCCCTGCTGACAATATTTCTAAACAGATCTGATGAATTTTGGTAAAAATGTTGCCCAAGAAACATTAATTTTGTTTTAAAATGTTTTCACATCAAGCCAGTACTTTTGGACCGGATTTTTGATGAGGCAGCAACCCAAGTTCCTCATAGCATTAAATTATATTAACAATTTTGAAAGCAGCCCCACCCAAGGAAATTATTTTTAAATCTGTCCATTGGTGAGAGAAGTTGTCACTAGGAAATTGTTAACAGGCCATCGTGGGATGGCTGTGAAAACTTGTTGAAATCGACTTTAAGTTTAAACATAAATCCATCAATCATTTAGCCACAATGTTTTAAATTAAGCTTTTAAAAATAAGTAAAGTTGTATTTCTAGTCAATTCATTGTTGTTTTCGCGCGCCTCGCTGATTGCTTTGTCTATGTCCGCAATTTTGTCAAAAGGTAGTCCCCGGAAGGAGAATATTGAGTAACGTCCCTTGGCAATCAAGGGACGGCACCTAGTTATCGTAAAGAGCAATACAGACGCATTTTGACGGCTCTACAGCAGAGGATATTTGAAAAACATTGTGACAAAAGGAGAAATTGTTCTTAATGAGCAATTTCACCATTTGCCACAATCTTTTTCCACTCTGTTCAATAATTTAACTTTCATTTACAGAGGCTTATATGCAGAAGACTTTTGATAACAAAGAGGCAAAAGGATAAATAGACCTTTCCCCCGATACAGATGACTTTTGATAACATTGAGGCAAAAGGATAAATTGACAATTTCCCCGATAAATATGACTTTAAATAACAATGAGGCAAAAGGATAAATTGACCTTTCCCCCGATACAGATGACTTTTGATAAAAATGAGGCAAAAGGATAAATTTACCTATCCCCCGATGCAGATGACTTTTGATAACAATGAGGCAAAAGGATAAATTGACCTTTCCCCCATACAGATGACTTTTGATAACAATGAGGTAAAATGATAAATTGACCTTCCCCCCCCGATGAAGATGACTTTTGATAACAATGAGGCAAAAAGGATAAATTGACATTTCCCCCCGATGCAAATGACTTTTGATAACAATGAGGCAAAAGGATAAATTGACCTTTCCCCCGATACAGATGACTTTTGATAACAATGAGGCAAAAGGATAAATTGACCTTTCCCCCATACAGATGACTTTTGATAACAATGAGGTAAAATGATAAATTGACCTTCCCCCCCGATGAAGATGACTTTTGATAACAATGAGGCAAAAAGGATAAATTGACCTTTCCCCTGATGCAGATGACTTTTGATAACAATGAGGCAAAAAGATAAATTGACCTTTCCCCCGATGCAGGTGACTTTTGATAACAATGAGGCAAAAAGGATAAATTGACCTTCCCCCTGATGCAGATGACTTTTGATAACAATGAGACAAAAGGATAAATTGACCTTTCCCCTGATGCAGATGACTTTTGATAACAATGAGACAAAAAGATAAATTGACCTTTCCCCTGATGTAGATGACTTTTGATAACAATGAGGCAAAAAGGATAAATTGACCTTTCCCCTGATGCAGATGACTTTTGATAACAATGAGACAAAAAGATTAATTGACCTTTCCCCTGATGAAGATGACTTTTGATAACAATGAAGCAAAAGGATTAATTGACCTTTCCCCCGATGAAGATGACTTTTGATAACAATGAGGCAAAAGGATAAATTGACCTATCGCCCGATACAGTATGTTCCCTGGTGCAGATGGATTTAGCAGTCAATGACTTTTGAAAACATTCTCTAAATGGATAATATCTTCTTTTACACACTGTTTACAACTATCGTATCTCTTTTTCAACAATGTTCTTGCTGGCATATTCTTTATGTCTTTCGGTGCAATCGGCTTAGGATGGCATTAAAATAGCACATCAAGAAATGTAATGTGTAAACCCCTCACAACATGCATCTTCAGCGGACGTCTTTTGAACTCATTGGGACAAATTATTTCAACTCTATTCAATAATTATGCTTCCATCTGTAGAGATGTTCCATATCTTTGTCCTAAATGTTTGAACAGTTGTCTGCATAATATTTGCTTACTGTTGGAATACTCTTTAAGAATAAGTTATGAATAGAATACCTATCAACTGTGTTGTCAGGTTAAATGTCACTTGCTTTCCTACGGCCTTCTCTAGTGTTTTGTAATACAGCAAGGCATCAGCTGAGACTATTACGAAATCATGGGAACCAGCATCCGTTTCTGTAGAAAGAAAGTTCCTGCGAACTCTTTACCTCGTACAGACATATTCGCAGCAGATATATTTTCAGTCTTCTGCTTTGAAAATTGATCCATGGAAAATATTGTATCATCATGAAAATTGGAAGTCTAATTGTTATACACTGTTTTCTAATTCAGGGAAAGGGTTTAATTAAAGACACTTAATGCATTAAGTTTAACCCTTTATCAACTGCATGCACTTTGACGCAACTGCAGCAGACGACTTTTGAACATATTGTGGAACAATGATTTTTATCTTAAAATAATAATACCGTCATTAATGTTAAGCCTTTCCCACATACATACGCTTTTCTGACGCCTCTGCAGCAGACGACTTTTGAAATAATAGTGTCAAAAGGAGAAATTGCTCATAATGACACATTTATACAAATTTTCTAAAATGTGAACATGATAATTTCAAATCCGTCTGCTGCAGATTTATTGTATGTTGGAAAGGGTTTATCGAGATTTTCCAGATTGCTGCCTAGATTTCTAGGGAAAAGTATAATTGTTTCAGATTTCGGGATCGAGGCTGAATATCTCTCCCAAAAAATGCCCTAACAAAAGGGTTGATTTAATCCTTTCCCACATACAACAACTCTGCAGCGGACGACTTTGAAAACAAACTGACAAAAGTCTGAACAATCTCCATAGAAGATAGTTTAATAAAGTTGAAAACATTGTGGCCAAAGGAGAAATTGCTTATCATAAGCAATTTCACCTCTGTCCACAATGTTTTCAAACGTCGTCTGCTGCTATTGCGTCAAAATGCATCTGCAGGTGGGAAAGGGTTTATAACTATTGTCTCTAGCACTGCCAACTATAGCAGTGCCATAACTTGAATGTGAGCCGTTACATGAGAAAACCAACATTGTGGATAGACACTTTTCGCCTCATGTGGATTTTCTGTTTCAGGAATAATTACTCTATACCTCTATCCCCTGAGACGAATGTGTCGGTCCTAATTAGCATGCGCGGACTGTGCAGGCTGATCTGGGTCGATACATTAACTCAGAGTCCATAATGATTGTTTTCTCGTGGAACCGGTCATATGTTGTTAACGCCTACAGTGAGCCAAATCAGGTTCCCTTTCTAGAGATTTCGGATTTTCCTGTTTATTGTTGAGAGTCGTCTGCTTTAAAAAGAATATTAGAACAAGAGGGTCATGATGGCCCTGGATCGCTCACCTGATTTTGTTTTCTCACTTTAGCTATATAAGCCCCGCCCCCTGGGGGCCATAGTTTCCTACCAAACAACTTGGGAATATGATAGAGGGTCACCCTAGGAACATTTCTACAAAATTATTAGAAAATCGGCCTGACACTTTTGGAGAAGAAGATTTTTTAAGTTTTCACTATAGCCATTTAATGCAAAATAGCCCCGCCCACTGGTGGCCATTTTTTTCGACCAATCAACATGCTTGAAGGAATCTGATAGTGGGTCACTTAAGGAACATTTCTATAAAATTATTTGAAAATCGGCCTGACACTTTCAGAGAAGAAGATTTTTTAAGTTTTCACTATAGCCATATAAGGCAAAATAGCCCCGCCCCCCTGGTGGCCATGTTTTTCGACCAATCAACATGGCTTGAAAGAATCTGATAGAGATTCATCCAAGGAACATTTCTACAAAATTATTTGAAAATCGACCCGACACTTTCGGAGGAGAAGATTTTTTTAAGTTTTCACTATAGCCATATAAGGCAAAATAGCCCCGCCCCCCTGGTGGCCATGTTTTTCGACCAATCAACATGGCTTGAAAGAATCTGATAGAGATTCATCCAAGGAACATTTCTACAAAATTATTTGAAAATCGACCTGACACTTTCGGAGGAGAAGATTTTTTTAAGTTTTCACTATAGCCATATAAGGCAAAATAGCCCCGCCCCCCTGGCGGCCATGTTTTTCGACCAATCAACATGGCTTGAAGGAATCTGATAGAGGGTCATCCAAGGAGCATTTCTACAAAATTATTTGGAAATCTGCCAAACAGTTTGGGAGAAGAAGATTTTTTAAGTTTTCACCATAGCCATATAAGGCAAAATAGCCCCGTCCCCGCTGGCGGCCATGTTTTTCGACCAATCAACATGGCTTGAAGGAATCTGATAGAGGGTCATCCAAGGAACATTTCTACAAAATTATTTGAAAATCTGCCATTTTTTTCATTTTGTTGCCATGGAAACCAGAATTCTGAATGGATCCCAAAAATTTGAAGGAAATTTGGTGAGGTCATTGAGAGGATGCTTTCTGTGAAGTTTCATCCCGATTGACCTACTGGTTACTGAGGAAAAGAAGTTGACGCACGATGGACGACGGACGTCGGACAAAAGGCGATCACAATAACTCACCTTGAGCAAAGCTCAGGTGAGCTAAAAATAATGTCTAGAAATTAAAACATACACTTTTGATACAAAGTTGATAACATGGTAGAAAAAAAAATGATATATACATCGTAGTATTATTATTGACAAGAGTTGAAAACATTGTTGCAAATGGAGATATTGCTCATTGTTTTCAAATGCCGTCAGCTGCAGAGGCATCAGAAAGCGATGTATGTGGGAAAGGGTTAAAACCGTTTACTTTCTAAATGATAACAAAAGTTGTCTGCTGCAAGACTAACAACTTGAAAAAGACATTGACAGAATACAAATCATTGTGTGAAAAGGAGAAATATCTCCTTTTGTTCAAACTTTCAGTCACCCACATGTATACCAGGAGACTTACCAGTAACTTTGATGTTCATCTTACAACGTAGAGCCTCTTTAGAAGGTGTGTGTGCTGTGAAACATCGAACATCCGGGTTCGGACTACTCAGAAGGTTTAATTCCAGGTTCGAATTAATTTCTCCTACAACTGGATCGTCGTCAACTAAAGATAAAGAAATATTTTTTAAATCGATTTTTTTTCTTGTGAAAAAGAAACCCATTACATGTATTTAAGACATAAAACCAAAGCTTGGGAATGGGAACATAGATAAATGACAACCGACCCTTTCCCGCATGCAAAAAATCTGCAGCAGACGACTTTGAAATAATCTGGAGAAAAATCTATGGAACATCTCATCATGTAAAACCTTACTTTAGGAATAAAATTTTAAAAATGTGGCAAAAAGGATAAATGACTCATTACGAAAAAAATCACATTATTGGCTGGTTATTTTCAAAGTCGTCTGCTGCAGATGTGTTGTATGAGGAAAAGGGTTAGATCTTTTAGCAATTGATCTGGTATGCTTTTTATAAAGTCTTCAATAGAAAGAATAGTCTCATATTGTAACGGTCCTTAAAGGTCTAATCATACCATGGCTCGCTAAGAAAGTGACTTAAATCAAAGTAATAAAGAACATACCTGGTACTTCCGTCAGGTCAGTGGAGACAACCGACGGTTCTCCTTCAACATTACAGCTGTATCTGCCCGCATCATTTCTACTGGCTTTATCAATTACCAACTGGTATGAGAATCGTTGGTTGGAATCATACTGTAAAGTCGGGGGTCCAGTTTCTAGTGGTTTCAGGTTGTCGTTATGGTGCCATATGACGTTGACGTACGGTTGAGGTTCGTTAACGATGAAACTGCAGTACAATGTTACTGTTATATTCGTCCTGTACACTACGTCCTTGGAGATCGTCAAATTATGTACTACACATCTAGCTCCTGGTAACAAAAAGAAACGAAATGATAAGATCAAATGATCATTATACAGGGAACTACAAAGAAGGAGTAAATGTGTCTTTTCACCACAATATTTCTCTTATTGCTCAACCAAACCCTATGTTGTTGCTACTCGAAGAATAGTCTCATGACGACGATTATTTTGAGTACCAACAACATAGGGTTTGAGTGCGAAAGAAGGGTTTCAGAACGTGTAAAATGGCTCTTTTGTAGGCCTCGGTATTCATATCAGGAATATAAAAAGGTATCGGCACAATATTTCTCTTCTGTTGTTACTCAATATTAATAATATAAACCTGGTCAAAAGTTATGCACCATACACTTTTCTTTTTCATACGTTCAATTGTATTAAATTACTAGTTTGACTACAGATTAATGACTTTTTAAAGATGAGTTGTTTGATGCAACTACAACTACAATGTTTACCTCTCCTGGTAGCCATTTTGATAGGCAAATGTACTACTATATGCTGAATAGAGAAATATCAAATATAATTAAATTTCATGTGCAAAAATACTTAAATCAAGAAGTCGATGATATAATCAATTCATAAAAAGGCATCAACGACAGATGGTTGTCAAACTCAAATTCCTTGGTGTTTGCCTACTTATCACAATTTGTTTTAAGTATACTAATGCTCATCATATTTGCCTATCAAATTGGCGGACAAGGGAGACAATTATTGTTGTAACCTTGTTAGCCAAGGGCAATATGTAAATTAATTATGTTTGTTTGATTTACGAAGAGAATACCTCATCAACGGTAGTATGACAGTTATAAGTAATGTATTCTGCTAAATATAGCATACCTGAGATGATTAATTTTCTTAACATGTTCATTAACAACCCATTTCCATTTAAGTAGTTCAATACGTTCACATATATATGGTAACTTTCTTCGGTATTTTTTTTCGCTATGTCTGGTTATAAATATGTGACATTTGATGCTTTCGTTTTAATTCTTACAAATTACTTAGTAAGTTATAGAACTTAAACAAGAGGGCCATGATGGCCCTATATCGCTGACCTGATTATTTGTTTCCACTTTAGCGATATAAGCCCCGCCCCCTGGCGGCCATATTTTTCGACCAATCAACATGGCTTAAAGGAATCTGATAGAGGGTCACCCAAGGAATATTTCTACAAAATTATTTGAAAATCGGCTAAACATTTTCGGAGGAGAAGATTTTTTAAGTTTTCACTCAAGCCATATAAGGCAAAATAGCCTCGCCCCTTGCGGCCATGTTTTTCGACCAGTAAACATGGCTTGAAGGAATCTGATAGTGGGTCACTTAAGAAACATTCTGAATCTTTATCTTGAAAAATACTGAGAAGGTCGTTGACCTAATGTAAAGGTAGAATTTCTAGTTTTCAATATCTGCATCATCCAACAATGTGTCAATATTACTAATGTAAAGGACATGTGACAAATAAATGAAGTTTTTATCGTGTTCACAAAGTGAATTATAACAATTTTGCCAATCTGAAAGGGCCATAATTCAGTCATGCATGTACGGATCTGGCTTTCAAAATGAACCAAGCTCTCATGTATATCTAGCTACTGTATACGTTTGGTAAACATCGGATAATACATGATGACACTAACTTGTTCACAAGGTCAATTACAGTCAAACTTGTGTGAGCGGTCACATGCGATCAGCGGTCACCGGCGTTAAATGGTCACTTTAAATCCCTCCCAACCAATTATACTCTATAAACTGCCTTGATCAGCGGTCCCCTTTGAAACGCGGCCAGCGGCCACACTAATTGGTCGAGATTAACTGTAATCTTATTGTGTTCAACGGTCAATCAACCAACACACGACTTGGTTTTGCAAGGTGTTAAATGATCGGTGTTTAATACATACAGGTAATAAAGCATACTGTGACAATCACATTATCGGTTTTTTCATACGCGTAATCTGTTTACATGTTAGATCTAGGTTACCGAAAACAGCCGACGTGTGCCGAATGATAGTTGTATGATTCATCAACAAGAAGTTGCGATTTTGGTTTATTTTCTGTTTACGATGTCGGGCAAAATTGATAAATTGAAAAAGACATTTATGAGCGATTTAGACCGAAAGACAGTACATTTATATGTTAAAACGATAATGTCCACTTGAGGCCCCAAGTCAATTTATATTGCCATTTCCATTTTAAATCTAAAGATTATCGAGTAAAACTTTCTGCAAGAAGTAGACGAAGATTCGGACGCTATTTTTACACGCGCGTTGCACAGATGCTATTGACTAATAATTACAACTTCACTGTCTGTGACTCAGTTATATCGAGGGCTTGGCGTGAAACGGTTGTAACTTAAAACCTATTTTGAAAACCCTGGTTTAGGGGCAATTTCGACCCTTTTGTAAACAATGCAAATTTAGGTGCCATTGCTCTGAACGAGCAATGGCACCTAAATTTCCATTGTTTACCAAGAAAAATGATTTAACGCTTATAAAGACTTTACGGCGAGGTGATTAACCTTGGTAAAAAATTACCAATTTTAGTTACAACCGTTTCACGCCAAGCCCTCGATATATAGTTAGCATAACCACGTGTTCCCTGGTTTCATTGCGCCCGTGTTCACGCAAACTCTTCCCAGGCAACCGACTTCAACATTCCCACATCTATGTTTAGCCCATAGGTGGTAGTCACAGTGAATTTAAACAATTATCAAAACCCTCACCTATGTTTCATAGAATTTAAGCAATAATGTTTAATGTTACTTACCGATGATTACAGACAATAAGATCCACACATATGCCATGTCTCTACAATAAAAACAACCCGATTCGCAGAAACTGTTACTCACACACGATAGAAGCGTACACGTTATCGATGTTTTCTCGAATGTTATAACCTGCAGTTTGTAGCACCGGTAACGGGAGAATGAAATAACTCCCTGATTACGCCGTAGTGTTAATCCATTCCGTCATATGACAATTCTGCAGCAGACGACTTTGAACATATTTTGTCAAAAAATAGAAAATCTATATAAACAAATGGCTTACCTATGACTAAAATTGGAAAACATTGTGGCAAGATGAGAAATCGCTCGTTTTGAGCAATTTCTTATTTTGACATCATGTTTTCAAAAAGCCGTCTGCTGCAGAGGCGTCAAAAAGCGTCTATATGAGGGAATGGGTTACTACTTCAAAAGAGGACTTGTTAACCCTGTCAAAATATACACAAAAACACGAGGAAATGGTATAAAAATATTCAAAAAACAATCAAATACAGACCTGAGCCAATGTTGTAAACCAACCTATAATTTAAAACAATACTTTATAATGTTACTAACCGATAAATACAGACAGTAAAGTCAATATGATCCGCACATATTCCATGATTCAAAGACGAATAAAAAACCTCTGTGCCTCCTCCCGCTAGATCTTCTTTTTTAAATCTGTAAAAAGCGGTTGGGAACCTTTGACCCGATCAGGAAGCGGCGAAAGTCTATACAGATTTGGTTGAAATCTGCGGCGAAAGTCTACACTAATTTGAATGTCGTAAAAGCAGTTTATTGTCGTTAACATTATTTTGTCTCCATTAAATTAGTGTTGTCATTTAAACATGCTGTGTTCATGCCTTTACTATGTGATTATACTTATTTATATTTCATATTACTACCGTTTCGGCAGTGTGTCTATACAGATTTGAATTTGATTTTTCTACTGGTTCGACCGAGAGTCTATACAGATTTGAATGTGTCAATTTACTAAAGTTTCGAATTCATGTCAGTCTTTAATATTTGTTGAAAGCTGTCTATAAAGAAGATCTAAGTGGACATTAGTTACTCGCTAGTCATTTTAAAATGCGTGTATATACATAATTTGTTTCAATAGGTAGGCAGGCCTACGACAGTGTGTCTATACAGATTTGAAATTGATTTATCAATAGGTTCGGCAGTGTGTCTATACAGATTTGAATTGGATTTTTCCATAGGTTCGACAGTGTGTCTATACAGATTTGAATGTGATTTTTCCAAAGGTTAGACAGTGTGTCTATACAGATTTGAATTAGATTTTTCCATAGGTTCAACAGTGTTTCTATACAGATTTGAATTTGATTTTTAATGTGATTTTTTTTTCAAAGGTTCGACAGTGTGTCTATACAGATTTTAATGTGATTTTTCCTTAGGTTCGACAGTGTGTCTATACGCATTTTAATTAGATTTTTCCATAAGTTCGACAGTGTGTCTATACATATTTGATTTTGATTTTTCCATAGGTTCGACAGTGTGTCTATACATATTTGAATGTGATTTTTCCAAAGGTTCGACAGTGTGCCTATACAGATTGATTTGAAATTGATTTTTCAATAGGTTCAACAGTGTGTCTATACAGATTTGAATTAGATTTTTCCATAGGTTCGACAGTGTGTCTATACATATTTTAATGTGATTTTTCCATAGGTTCGACAGTGTGTCTATACACATTTTAATTTGATTTTTACATAGGTTCAACAGTGTGTCTATACACATTTTAATTTGATTTTTACATATGTTCGACAGTGTGTCTATACATATTTGAATGTGATTTTGCAATAGGTTCAACAGTACATTTGAATTTGACTTTTCAATAGGTTCGACAGTGTGTCTATACAGATTTGAATGTGATTTTTCCAAAGGTACGACAGTGTGTCTATACAGAGTTGAAATTGATTTATCAATAGGTTCGGCAGTGTGTCTATACAGATTTGAATTGGATTTTTCCATAGGTTCGACAGTGTGTCTATACAGATTTGAATGTGATTTTTCCAAAGGTTCGACAGTGTGTCTATACATATTTGAATGTGATTTTTTTTTCAAAGGTTCGACAGTGTGTCTATACAGA
This sequence comes from Serripes groenlandicus, assembly GCA_031761405.1. NCBI lineage: Eukaryota > Metazoa > Mollusca > Bivalvia > Cardiida > Cardiidae > Serripes > Serripes groenlandicus. The sequence continues at coordinate 571,401 of JASEVX010000034.1, read as the reverse complement.
TTTTAATGTGATTTTTCCATAGGTTCAACAGTGTTTCTATACGCATTTTAATTAGATTTTTCCATAAGTTCGACAGTGTGTCTATACATATTTGAATTTGATTTTTCCATAGGTTCGACAGTGTGTCTATACATATTTGAATGTGATTTTTCCAAAGGTTCGACAGTGTGCCTATACAGATTGATTTGAAATTGATTTTTCAATAGGTTCAACAGTGTGTCTATACAGATTTGAATTATATTTTTCCATAGGTTCGACAGTGTGTCTATACATATTTTAATGTGATTTTTCCATAGGTTCGACAGTGTGTCTATACACATTTTAATTTGATTTTTACATAGGTTCAACAGTGTGTCTATACACATTTTAATTTGATTTTTACATAGGTTCGACAGTGTGTCTATACATATTTGAATGTGATTTTGCAATAGGTTCAACAGTACATTTGAATTTGATTTTTCCATAGGTTCGACAGTGTGTCTATACAGATTTGAATGTGACTGTTCAATAGGTTCGACAGTGTGTCTATACAGATTTGAATGTGATTTTTCCAAAGGTTCGACAGTGTGTCTATACAGATTGATTTGAAATAGATTTTTCAATAGGTTCAACAGTGTGTCTATACAGATTTGAATTATATTTTTCCATAGGTTCGACAGTGTGTCAATACAGATTTTAATGTGATTTTTCCATAGGTACGACAGTGTGCATTTGAACATTTCTATACAGGTGTCATCTATCCCCGAAGCACACGAGCTACGAAAAAAATTCATACAATTAATAATTTCCTCGTTTGTAATAGTCACATCTCAGTATTTACTTGATGCATTGCATTGACACTTTATACAACCCTACCCAACTATATTATTAAGTTAGATAACTCTATCTTGCATTTTATGCAAGTTCTGGCCCGATATCCTAGTATTTACTTGATGCATTGGTTTGAAACTTTATACAACCCTTCCCAACTATCAAACCTATGTTGATTTTTAAGTTGAATAACCATATCCTGCATTTTATGCAAGTTATGGCCCTTTTTGGACTTATAAATTATGGTTAAAATGTGCATGCAACTACATTAAGAGACCATATCTTAGTAATTACTTGATGCATTGTATTGAAACTTTATACAGCCCTTTCCAAACATCACACATATGTAAACAATCAAGTACAATAACTATATCCATCATTTTATGCAAGTTATGGCCCTTTTTTCAATTAAAAAATCTGGTTAAAGTTTTGCAACTACATTTAGAGTGTAATCTCAGTAACAAATTGAAGCATTGTATTGAAACTTTATACACCCTTTCTCAATTTCATAACTATATACACAACCAATTAAGATAACTCTATCCTGCATAAGGTGCAAATTGTAGCCCTTTTTTTACTTAGAAATTATGGTTAAAGGTTTGCACGCAACTACATTAAGAGTCTTAGTAACTACTTGATGCATTCCATTGAAACGTTATACAACCCTTCCCAACCATAACACCTATGAAAATAATCAAGTTAAATACTCTATCCTGCATATAAGTATCCCCCTTTAATAAATTGTGGTTAATGTTTTGCATGCAACTACATTAGAGTCCATTATCTCAGTAACTTAAATAAGCGGTGAAATAGTCGAGCGTGCTGTCCTCAGACAGCTCTTGTTAAAATTGTTTCTGAACTTAAAGTATTCTCGCAAATCACTATTATTGTTCGAAGATCTAAATTGATGTAGTTGTTGGTGTTTCAGTGTTACTGTACAATCTCTGTCCCACCATTCAGATTGTAGTAGTTTGTTGTCCTTGGATGTACGCTGTTTACATTGTATACTCTCCGCACTGGATAAATTCATTGCGTTTCTGTAGGACATTATCATTAGAGACTGACAGGTAAAACTGGTCGTATGTAGCATTAAACTGATTCATAAACTCTGATTCCTTAGTTGTATTCCACTTATATCGAATATATTGCCTTAAATGATAGTGTATCGTAGCTGGCTTTTGTGCGGGCATGTTATAACTTAACAGAAGCTTGCAACTTAATGGAAAGTGATCTGAAATGTCTAGTTCGCCAATTTTATAGTAATGGATATATGCGAACAATTCCGAGGATGCTAGAACATAGTCAACCAAGCCTCTGCCGCTATTTGACGTACATGTCAATTCACCTTCTGAATCACTGGGGGGAAATGTCCGTTTACGATTTATATATAATGGGTGCAACACAAACTCGGGGAGAGAGACTTTCAACTAGTTTTACCTATCTAATGACTCTATATCAGAACGTCCTAGCTAGGATAGCAGCCACTTCGACATAACACTTACACAAATAAGAATCACAGCTACTTGAGAGTTTTCAGACCCTGAAATATAAATGAATAAAATCTAAATTAACTGTTTACCTGATATGATAGTTTAAGAGGTATATATTTTGGAAATACATACGGAAAACATTGTTACAACTGTAAACAAATGGAGTATGTCTATGACACAAAGTTAAAAAAAACGTTGTGGGAAATGGAAAAATTGCTCTGTTGTTGACAATGTATCTTGCAAATTGAAGATTATGACATGTTGATTTGACGTCGTAATATAATGGTTTTAGTTTTTGAAAGAACTCAATAGTCGTCTGATGGGAAAGGGATAAATTGAACACAGGTGTCCCAGTTTTCATTTGAGTAAAACGGGGAAAAACACACAAACATCGGTAAAAGACTACAAATTGTCTATCTATTTTGTCCATATGCTATAATAATATTGTAGGGTTCGTTTTGGTGTGGTTACTTATTAAACTCGAAGCCAAAATCTAGTTTGATGTCTTTATTTTCTCCGATATATCGTAGATATATGATTTCCCTCTGAAATTGGATTGTACAACACATATTAAAACACAATAACAATAATTTACAATCAAATCGGATAATTGGAAGCTAATTACATATGTAAATGATCATAATATCATTTGCTGATATGATGATCCTTTACTTTACAAAACAACATTAAAATAGATATTATATTACAATACAACGACGTAAAGACAACAATGCAATACAATATTATTACATTACAACATATATTAACACTTACCAATTTGTGGAATTGAGGGCATATACTTTTTACAATCCTAATGTACTTTCTTACTTTCTTACTTTCTTGTAAATTAACTAATATGAAAGACTGACACTACACTCTATTTCAACCACCAAAACCAGACTGAATGATATGAGATTGGATTGCTCATAAAACATGAGCTCACCAGAGAGAGTTATTTTAAGTCTCACTTTGCACACTTTACACAGGTGAACACTGTTCACCAGTGTTCACCAAGTCATAACAAAAGTGACCCTATCACAATAATAATAACCGTAATGATTTCGTAGGAGAAAATGTTGGGAATCCCATCCAGGACCGTGTTACTATAAATAACCGCTATATAGTTCATATAGTATAATAATAATTATTTTTATATAAAACCATATAGAGAGGCTATTTATAGTAACACTGTCCTGTGTGGGATTCCCCGAATTAACATTACAGTCATTATTATAACAGCATAAGGGACCATACAGAGAGACAAGTTGTAGTATAGTAACGGCAGCTGTGAATTGACGACGACGAACAGAATAAACTCTACCTGATGTGTGACCTGTTTCTGTCACTTTCTTGTCATACAGGATCTTCTCTTTCCATTGTACGACGACATCTAAATCCGACATGGTTTCATTCATATCACATATAAATGTTGTCTTGTCATTGGTAGCCGAATCTTCCTGTGTAACCTCTAACGGGATAGTGTTTTGTGGATGGGAACAGCTTAACCTCATGTCTGAGAGATGATTGGTGTCCGCCGACAACACGAAAGTTACGTCATCGTCATTCCATATCACCTTCAAACCTTGTAGGAGAAAGTATGAATTGTTAAAGAAAGTTGAAACCTTATGAATTCCTGATACTGTAGACTTTTAATCCATTCTCATATACAGACGCATTTTGACGGCTCTACAGCAGATAATATTTGGAAAACATTGTGACAAAATGATAAATTGACATTTCCCCCGATACAGATGACTATTGCTAACAATGAGGCAAAAGAATAATTTGACCTTTCCCCCGATGCAGATGACTTTAGATAACAATGAGGCAAAAGGATAAATTTACCTTTCCCCCGATCCAGATGACTATTGATAACAATGAGGCAAAAGGATAAACTGAACTTTCCCCCGATAAAGATGACTTTAAATAACAATGAGGCAAAATGATAAATTGACCTTTCCCCCGATACAGATGACTTTTGATAACAATGAGGTAAAAGGATAAATTGAACTTTCCTCCGATACAGATGACTTTTGATAACAATGAGGCAAAATGATAAATCGACCTTACCCCCGATACAGATGACTTTTGATAACAATGAGGCAAAAGGATAAATTGAACTTTCCTCCGATACAGATGACTTTTGATAACAATGAGGCAAAATGATAAATCGACCTTACCCCCGATACAGATGACTTTTGATAACAATGAGGCAAAATGATAAATTGACCTTTCCCCCGATACAGATGACTTTTGATAACAATGAGGCAAAAGGATAAATTGAACTTTCCTCCGATACAGATGACTTTTGATAACAATGAGGCAAAAGGATAAATCGACCTTACCCCCGATACAGATGACTTTTGATAACAATGAGGCAAAAGGACAAATTGAACTTTCCTCCGATACAGATGACTTTTGATAACAATGAGGCAAAAGGACAAATTGACCTTTCCCCCGATACAGATGACTTTTGATAACAATGAGGCAAAAGGATAAATCGACCTTACCCCCGATACAGATGACTTTTGATAACAATGAGGCAAAAGGATAAATTGAACTTTCCTCCGATACAGATGCCTTTTGATAACAATGAGGCAAAAGGATAAATCGACCTTACCCCCGATACAGATGACTTTGATAACAATGAGGCAAAATGATGAATTGAACTTTCCCCCGATACAGATGACTTTTTATAACAATGAGGCAAAAAGATAAATATACCTTTCTCCCGATGCAGATGACTTTTGATAACAATGAGGCAAAATGATGAATTGAACTTTCCCCCGATACAGGTTACTTTTGATAACAATGAGGCAAAAGGATAAATTGAACTTTCTTCTGATACAGATGACTTTTGATAACAATGAGGCAAAATGATAAATCGACCTTACCCCCGATACAGATGACTTTTGATAACAATGAGGCAAAAGGATAAATTGACATTTCCCCCGATACAGTTGACTTTTGATAACAATGAGGCAAAAGGATAAATTGAACTTTCTTCTGATACAGATGACTTTTGATAACAATGAGGCAAAAGGATAAATTGATATTCCCCCCGATACAGATGACTTTTGATACCAATGAGGCAAAAGGATAAATTGACCTTTCCCCCGATTACTTTTTATAACAATGAGGCAAAAGGATAAATATACCTTTCCCCCGATGCAGATGACTTTTGAAAACAATGAGGCAAAAGGATAAATCAACCTTTCCCGCGATGCAGATGGATTAAGCAGTCAATGAGTTTTGAAAACATTCTCTGAATGGATAATAATTTCTTTACACACTGTTTACAACTATCGTATCTTTTTTTCAACAATGTTCTTGCCGGCATATTCTCAAAACAAACCATTGTTTGGATTGTCAATAACATGCTATGTTTTTAGGTCGTCAGGTGCAATCGGCTTGGGATGGCATAAAAACAGCACATCAAGAAATGTAATGTGTAAACTCCTCACAACATACATCTTCAGCGGAGGTCTTTTGAAATCCTTGGGACAAATTATTTCAACTCTATTCAATAATTATACTTCCATCCGTAGAGATGTTCAATATCTTTGTCCTAGTTGTTTGAAAAGTTGTCTGCATCAGATTTCCTTACTGTGGGAAGACTCTTTAAGAATAGGTTATGACTATCTCTATTTCAATCAGGTTTTGAAAAAGGAGTACTGTATAAGATGTTTATATAGGATTATGAATACAATACCTATCAACGGTTTTGCCAGGTTAAATGTCACTTGCTTTTCTACGGCCTTCTCTAGTGTTGTGTAATACAGCAAGGCATCAGCTGAGACTATTACGAACTCATGGTAACCAACATCTGTTTCTGTAGAAAGAAAGTTCCCGCGAACTCTTTACCTAGTACAGACATATTCGCAGCAGATATATTTTCAGTCTTCTACTTTGAAAAGTTATTCATGGAAAATATTGTATCATCATGAAAATTGGAAGTCTAATTGTTATACACGTATTTCTAATTGGTTCAGTCTCACTTCGCCAACTTTTTTTGGACAACATTTTATTCTCACTTTGACCACCATTTTATCTCTTAACACCTCTGTCTTACCTGTAAAAACTAGTGCGAATATGGACATCTATGTCCACCTAGTAGGTGAATAAATGTGCTCTTATGGAAAATGATGAAATACAATTTTTCATTTTAATTATCACATACATGTATATCATAAATATAAAATATAAAATATTGATTTAATTGGATAAGCCAACGACTTTTGAAAACATTATGACAATTTTTTTGTCTTATTGTATATATATATATATATATATATATATATCATATTCAATACTTATTTCATTTTTCAAATATTTTCTAGTGTTTCTGCATGTAAACATATAAACAATGGGCTTTTCCACCTCTGCAGCATAGTTCCTTCTGTTAATGTATGTAACGCTGAAAACAAAATTGAAATTATATACACAATCATACAAAATAGACATAAATCATATCAATTCAATTTAATCAACTGTGAAGCTGCATCTTCAGGGAAAGTGTTTAATTAAAGGCACTTAATGTACTGGCATTGAGTGTAACTCTTTATCAACTGTAGAGTCACTTTGACGAATCTGCAGCAGACGAATTTTGAAAATATTGTGGAACAATGGTTTTAATCTTAAAATAATAATAATACTGTCATTAATGTTGACCCTTTCCCACAAGCATACGCTTTTCTGACGCTTCTGCAGCAGAAGACTTTTGAAATCATAGTGGCAATAGGAGAAATTGCTCATAATGAGCAGTATCTCCATTTGCCACAATGATTTAAACTCTATTCAATACTCATTTATACAAAAATAATATTGCCATTAAGGTTAACCCTTTTCCACATACATACGCTTTCTGACGCATCTGCAGTAGACAACTTTTGAAATCATACTATCATTTATACAAATTTTCTAAATTGTGAACATGATAATTTCAAAGCCGTCTGCTGCAGATTTATTGTATATGGGAAACGGTTTATCGCGATTTTCCAGATTTCTGCCTAGATTTCTAGGGAAAGTATAATTGTTTCAGATTTCGGGATCTGGGCTGAATATCTCCCCCCAAAATACCTAAAAATGCCCTAACAAAAGGGTTGACTTCATCCTTTCCCACATACAACAAATCTGCAGTAGACGACTTTGAAAACATAGTGACAAAAACCTGAAAAATCTAAATAAAAGATAGTTCAATAAAGATGAAAATATTGAGGAAAAAAAAGAGAAAATAATGCCTAGAAGTTAAAACATACATTTTTGATACAAAGTTGACAACATTATAGGAACAGTAGAAATCGCTGCAGAAGCGTGTCATCAGTAGCGGTGAAAGGATTAAATGCTATAAAATTACAAAACATTTAGTTCAATCCCTCATGGATTACTTTTCTCTACAAACAATGAAGTTGCGGACGACTTTGATAACATCTAAGAACAAATATTAAAATGATATATACGTCAAAATATTATTATTGACAAGAGTTGAAAACATTGTGGCAAATGGAAAAATTGCTCATCAATAGCAATTTTCCTTTTTGCGAAATGTTTGCAAATGTTGTCAGCTGCAGAAAGCGATGTTTGTGGGAAAGGGTTAAAACCATTTTCTTTCTAAATGATAACAAAAGTTGTCTGCTGCAAGACTAACAACTTGAAAAAGACATTGACAAAATACAAATCATTGTGTGAAAAGGAGAAATATCTCCTTTTTTCAAACTTCCAGTCACCAGGAGACTCACCAGTAACTTTGATGTTCATCTTACAACCTAGAGCCTCTTTTGAAGGTTTGTGTGCTGTGAAACATCGAACATCCGGGTTCGGACTACTCAGAAGGTTTAATTCCAGGTTCGAATTAATTTCTCCTACAACTGGATTGTCGTCAACTAAAGATAAAGAAATATTTTGTAAATCGATTTTTTTTTCTTGTGAAAAAGAAGCTCCCTATGTATATAAGACATAAAAACAAAGCTTGGCAATGGGAACATAGATAAATGACAACCGACTCTTTCCCACATACAAAAAATCTGCAGCAGACGACTTTGAAATAATCTGGAGAAAAACCTGGAACATCTCTTCATGTAAAACCTTACTTATAAGAATAAAATTTTAAAAGTGTGGCAAAAGGATAAATGACTCATTACGAAAAAAAAAAAAACATAATTGGCTGGTTATTTTCAAAGAAGCTGAAGATGTGTTGTATGTGGAAAAAGGTTAGTTCTTTTAGTAATTAATCTTGTAGGCTATTTATAAAGTCTTCAATAGAAAGAATGGTCCCATATTGTAACGGTCCTTAAAGATCCAACCATACCATGGCTCGCTTAGAAAGTGAATTAAATCAAACTAGTAAAGAACATACCTGATACTTCCGTCAGGGTAGTGGAGACAACCGACGGATTTCCTTCAACGTTACAGCAGTATCTGCCCGCATCATTTCTACTGGCTTTATCAATTCTCAACTGGTATGTGAATCGTTGGTTGGAATCATACTGTAAAGTCGGGGGTCCAGTGACCAGTGTTTTCGGGTTGTCGTTATGGTGCCAGATGAGGTTGATATCCGGTGGAGGTTCGTTATCGATGAAACTGCAGGACAATGTTACTGTTTTATTCGTCCTGTACACTACGTCCTGGGAGATCGTCAAATTCTGTACTTCACATCCAGCTCCTGATAACAAAAAGAAACAAAATTATACGATCAAATGATCATTATACAGGGAACTACAAAGAAGGAATAAATGTGTCTTTTCACCACAATATCTCTCTTATTGCTCAACCAAACCCTATGTTGTTGGTACCCAAAGGAATAGTCTCACGAAGACGATTCTTTTGAGTACCAACAACATAGGGTTTGAGTGTGAAAGAAGGATTTCAGAATGGGTAAAATGGCTCTTTTGTAGGCCTCGGTATTCATATCAGGAAAAAAAAGGTACCGGCACAATATTTCTCTTCTCTTGTTAATCAATATTAATAATATAAACCTGGTCAAAAGTCATGCACCTTACACGTTTCTTTTTCATACGTTCAATTGTATGAATTACTACAGTTTCACTACAGATTGATGACTTTTTAAATATGAGTTGTTTGATGCAACTACAACGTTTACTTCCCCTGGTAGTCATTTTGATAGGCAAATGTACTATATGCTGAATAGAGACATATCAAATATAATTTAATTAAACAATTTCATGTGCAAAAATATTTAAATCAAGAAGTCGATATAATCAATTCATAAAAAGGCATCAACGACATATGGTTGTCAAACTCAAATTCCTTGGTGTTTTCCTACTTTTCACATTTTTATCAATACTCTATACTCTATAAATATTCAAAATTGACGAATTGACGAACTTGAAGAAGCTCTTCTGATTGACTGATCGCCATTAAACATGAAATAGGGCCTAATGTGCATTCAATACGTCCAGATACTTATCTAAAGGAAAGAAATAAAGCTTTTAGAAAAATATTGTTTTCGTCAATTTCGTCAACTTTATTGACAAGTTGACGAATTGACGAACTTGACAAAGATCTGCTGAATGACTGATCGCCATGAAATTTGAAATAGGGCCTAATTTGAATTCAATACCTTCAGATACTTATCTAAAGGAAAAAAATAAAGTTTTTAGAAAAATATTTTTTTCGTCAATTTCGTCAAAAAAATTAACGAGTTGACGAATTATCGAAGCTCTTCTGATTGACTGATGGCCATGAAACATGAAATAGGGCCCAATTTGCATTTATTCGTCCAGAAACATCATCTTCAAGAAAGAAATAAAGTTTTAGAAAAAATGTCACAGTTTGTCACTCGTCAACTTAACTTCACGGACCTGTAAAAATGTCACAGTTCGTCACTCGTCAATTCGTCACTCGTCAACCTAACTTCACGGACCTCTATCAGAGACCCTGATAATACAGCCTACAAAGATAAATAATCGCGCAAACGCAATGAAAAGTATAATAAAATGCAGGTTTAACAAAACTAATTAAACAAAAATTATGCTGGTTTTGTCATTTATTATAGGGTCTGACGTGACGTCACACCCACCCGAATTTGTCACGGGACCAAAAAGAAAAAAGCCTTATAAAAGCATAAAAACAAAGAGTTTATTTTTGTTTCAATGATGTTTGGAATTAATTTATGCTTAATATTTGGTTCGTGCAGTATTTACGACATGTTGAAACGGTTGTATGTCCGCTTTAAATTACACGGTAGTATGTTACAACAACACTCTCGCTAATGTTAATTAGACAGAATTCTGCTTATGTGACCTACGTGAGATGATTTTCGTTGCTAAATTTAAGAACTGTTTCTTAAACAACATGGCCGAATTTCTTTTAGCATGACATAACACAACATAACACAAACTTTGTTTAGACATTAAGCATTATAGCTCGTGGCCAAATAATACAAATATAGTAACACAACATGTAATCAAATTCATTAGTGAAGTGCTAAGGCACTGTATTCCTGATCGTGAAAAAAATGTCTCATTAATGTTATGATTATAGAAATCGGTTTACATAAGAGCCATAAGATCCACGTGCATTCATTTTCAGTTTATGAATTTGACTGATGAATACATGTTAGTTAGTCAGCGTTATTTTCATTGCTTTCATATGTTTTTGTAACTTGTAAACCAAGCTAGTCATAATGCAATTTGCCATAATATAAGCAAAAGGAACCATTCAAAAGTAACTGACTTGGCTTGTTTTGGAAATTCTTACTTTAAACTTTTCAAGATGATATAAGTCTATGTTTGGAACTTCAGAAATCAGTATTCTTTTCAGCTGGCATTGAGCATAGGCAGCTTTAGCGATCATACTGTGTCCGTCATCTGTCACCGTGCATTGTTTGTTTGTCTAAACAATATCCACTCCTAAACAACAGGGTCAATTTCAACCAAACTTGACAGAAACAGAAAACATTTAAAAACTTTGTGGGAAAAGAAGAATAACAAAGCAATTCTTTACCCACGATATGTACAACTATTATAATAATGTTGGCAGTTTTCTAGATATTTTACTCAGTTTTAAATCTGTATAAAAGAAAGTGTATTTATAAAATGGAGTCGAAAACATTGGGACAATAGGACAATAGGAGAAATTTCTCATTGTAAACAATTTCTAATTTTGTTCACAATGTTTACAAATTCTGTCTGCTGCAGAGGCGTCAAATGTCGTCTGTATGAGGTAAATTGTTAACTCTGACAAGGCTAAACACCTCTCTCCTAACGTATGTTTGACGTACATGTATCTGCAACGTATATAGACATCTTGTCGTATGTCTGATGTCTGACAGGCGCATCCCCTGTGTATTGCCTGCGTTTTGATAACGTGTATATATGGTAACATCCCATTTCGTCTAATCCCATTTCGTCTACAGTTTTTTGTCCCATTTCGTCTACACCCTTGTTTCCATGTCGTCTACTGTCCATAAAATGAATATACATAGCTATATGTCTACGGAGATTGCCATTTCATGTTACATTGACCTTTCTTAAAGCAATTATAAATCTTGGTGTGAAAACTTTAAGCAATTACTGCTTTTATCTTTATTAAGGGGGTCTCAATGGAAATTGTTTGAAGTTTGCCAAAAACATCTGAGAAAAATATATATATAAACTTGGGTGGAAATGGCAATGAAATCAAATCAGTACACCGTCTAAGTATGGAGTATTGCAAAAGTAGAAGAGGTGGAGATCAGCTTCTTTGTAAGGCTTTCAATACCAAGTGAATAGACGAGGCAACAACGTTAAGGTATTCTTGAGATGCCATAACAGAAACTGCCCTGGTCGTATGGTTTTAGAACACGAGACTGTTGGATCCAAGACATAACACAGTCATCCACCTGATAACAACTCAAACAACGTGAAAAAGGTGATAAGCACCCGGAGAACACAATGCCAAGAGAGTGTGGATACCATTCCCAAACTCTACAACGATATGCTAGTCACTATTGCTGTGAAGAATGACCAGAAAATATGTCCGTTTGATTGAATTATACTGTCTGTCTCATTAATCTAAGTGTAGACGAAATGGCACCGGGGTGTAAATTGTTTGTAGACGAAATGGGACAAATTGCAAAAAGTGTAGACGAAATGGGATTAGACGAAATGGGCTTAAACCGTATATATATATATATATATTATATATATATATATTATATATATATATATATATATATATAGGATCTTTTACAGTTCTTCGCGGATATTTTCATGGGCATTTTGTAACGTGATAGCGGTACTTTGGACATGCGCAGTTCATACGCTACTCAGTCGCTAGCCATACGCAGACTACGATGGCAATACGCTGGACATCCGATTGCGATAAGCTACTCATTCGCTACTCATAGATTCAAAACGGTAAGTTTACAAACAATTCATTCTGTATTTTCAAGAGCTTTTTGTGCGTATGAAAATTAATTTATGAATGTTCATAAGCAACTAATACATTTCTCTCATACGCAATAGTGTGACAGGGCCCTTTCCCAATTGAAGACGCATTCTGACACATCTGCAGCAGATGACTTTTGATTACGTTGTGACAAAAGGTGAAATTGCTCAAAACAAGCAATTTCACCTTTTGTCACCATGTCTTTTTTTCAGTACTTAAACATTCATTTATAGAGATTTTCCATGTTTTTGGATGATTATTTTCAAAGCCGTCCGCTTCATATTTGCTGTATGTGGGAAAGGGTTAACTCTTTCCCCCATTTTAAACAACCATTTGAACAATATAGACAAGATAAGTGAAAAAGTTAATGCCAGTTGTATTTTATATCATTGGAAATATTTACAAATGGAAGAGGTATAACTACATATAGTTTGAAACAGTGTGGTAAAAGTTGAAAATGACTCATTATGAATAATCCTCCTTTAGTCATAATGTTTTCAAAAGACTCCTGCTGCAAATGCATCTGCAGGTGAGATAGTGTTCTAGTCAGTGTATTATTCACCATATAACAACATTTAATATATAAAGAAATAAATTGAGCAATAAAATTAAAAATCTGAAATCCTTTTGTTTATTTTTTATTCAGTTTTGTTTGATTTGGGCAGGGACACTATATTACATGTAATATAGTGTCCCTGATTTGGGTTTTAAAACCTTTTCAACAATAGTCAGATATGAAAATTCTAATATGTATAACAAATACTTAGTAAATAGAGTTGAAAACATTATTGAAAAGATAGCAATTTTTCCTTAGTAAGTAATCAGAGGTGATTGAAAATTAACTAAACAGCCAATAAGAAATACACATTTCGCAAATACAGGTTGGAGTTTCTGCGGAATTAATTTTTAGAAATGTTGACATTTTTCATGAGTTCGATGGAAAGCTCGACATTTATTCTATGTTTTGCAATATCTTTAGTCAAAGCCCCCTCTTGTGGAGTAAAACTATGCCTAGTTCCCAAAAAGGGAGAACTTACCATTTTGACATGGCGTTCATTTAGCATTTCTTCAATAAGAAATCCACGGTCAGCCATTATTACATCCCCTGGATTTAGAAAATCAAGAAAGCCTGAATGACTAACTATGTCTTTGTCACTTATACTTCCTTCATAAGCATCACTAACATGAAAAATAGCTCCGCCAGGTGCAATTGCAACAAGAAATTTGAAACTAGCATGTCCTTTAAAAGATGAATATTGGTTCACAGCAGCAGCAAAATTTCTGGCTTGTTGAACATGGACTTCAGTATAATGTATTACACAGCGAATAGTTTTATATCTTTTAAAAGATTTTGGCAAATGTTTTCTAATTTTTTCTCTGGATGCAAACAAAAATTGGCGTATTTGACTAAACTGTTTATATAATAACTGTATTCGGGTCGGAAGTCAAGTAGAAATTTGACGCATATTTTTATTGAATCTGTTAGCTAAATCTTGATGTAATAGACCTAATCGTAAACGAATTAGGGTTAGAAAAAGTTCATTATTTGAGGACAATTTTCTTCGTCTTCCAGGTCTTTTGCATGACTTGGTTTCATTTTGTTATCAATGGCACTTTTTATTGTATACTTAAAACTGTAAGTTTTGACTCGTCATGCCCATGCCCATGCCAATAATGTGAGAGGTCAATTATATTTGACAATTTAGCATTTGATTTGAATAAAGTATGCTAAGTGAATAGAAGAAAAATTACCATTAATTTTATTAAATTAAAATCTTAACCTTATGTACAGGATTAGAACTACTATGTTAACAGCCACTGATTTCAATTTTAAATTGTTACAAATTGAAATCATTCTTATAATATGGCAAACTTGAAAACATTGTAGGGAAAGGAGAGATTGTAAGTTAGCTGTCACATTAAAAATGGCATGTATAAAAAGAGAAGGGAATACAAGATATAAAGAAATACATCAATCTGCCTACGTCTCATATCGTAAGACATAATTTTAAAAAGAAGAAGACACTTAAGGTAGTAGGAGCCTAATGGGCAATATTTCAAATTATGAGCAGCTTGATAATTTCTTAATGTGTATCATTACCTGGATTTAAAAACAAAATTTAAAAGAAATTTATCCTCAAAGAACAATTTTATTTGAATTTGAATTACCCTACCCCCCTTTCAGAATTTTCGATAAAAACGACATCACCCAAGAGACAAGAAAAATCTCTTATTTCATTTATTTTTCAGCATTTTGGTAATACTTTGGTATCAAAGTAACAAGAAATATATTTGCTTTCAGAAATAATACATTATTGATCACATTACCAACAAATATAATCAAACTGTACTGAAATAGCCATATGGTATTACAATTTTTAACATACTATTTTGACCGCGTAAAATTGGAACATCGACGTTTAAAAGCAAAACTCAACAAGTTCTAGAAATACTCATGACCTGTTCTTTATTAAAAATTAATTTTATCCGTTTGGGAACATTATGCCAAAAAGTCAAAATGTTTTAAAAATAGAGTTTGAAATTCCCAACCACCTATTTCAGCCGTAACTGCAAGTAATAAAATCTTCAAAGAAGCTAATATTTATTTATAGAAATGTATTTAATTACTTTTTAATGAAAGTACAATATAAACTTCTGTAAACTAATAAAAACAAAGAAGAGAAAAAGAAAAAAAAATAGTTGTGCTTCTGGAGGGATTCGAACCACTACCTTGAAACCCTCAACAGATTTGAAGTCCTGTGCTTAACAACATAGGCTAAAGCATTAAAATTGAAAAGTTTAAAGTGGAGGTTTTCATTACGCTCCTACTAACTTAAACCTCATTCCTCTCATAATGCTAAACTGAAAGTAACGAGTGGATTTAATAATGAATATTATTTTTTTTCTCTTACCATGCTAGACAAGAACATAGCGCACACAAAACTCTGTCTACGGAAATGTCGACACTGAGTCACAGTATGCCTGTTTCTCCGACCTATGCTAGCTCCGTAACACTCCGCTGTTGTAATATTACGATGTTGTCATCCATAACCTTTCTAACATTATGAAAATACATTTCGCTTAAATACTTAAAGCCTTGCTGTTTTGATTTGAACGCAATAGTACTGCCATAATAGCGAAAATACAGGTGGGACGTGCGTGTATCAATACGATACATCACTTTCGCCGACATTTCTTGTTTGTTTGTCTAACATAACGACGGTTGTTAAGTACGCACGCGGTGGGCGGCGCTTAACTCAAAAAGTCGTAGGGTCAATTCTGGATATCGTACAAAACGCTTATCCACGTGTTCCCTGGTTAAGTCTTCCAAGGCAACCGACGACCTTCCCACATCTATTTTTAGCCCATAGGTGGTAGTCACAGTGAATTTAAACACGGACACTATATTACAATATAGTGTCCCTGGTTCTAACATTAGACTTTCAAAGTAACTAAAGAATGTATAGATAGATGAAGTGAAATAGCTTTGGCTGTGTTCTTTCTCTGTGCTTATTTTATAATATGTGCTATATCATGTTTTTTGCCTTACTATTTAATAATGTTCATTGCGAGAAAAAAAGATAAGCAAAGAAAACTGGCAATATCTCCTTTTCTCACAACATTTCCACTAATTTCACTAACAAGAATAAGGACTTTCCATCCTATTGCATTGGTGTAGTCAATGTCGTATTGGGTATAGTGTATGTGGAATTGGGGATTAAAATGCAAACTGTTCAACACAAAACAATTGCGGATTAAATATTTATAATGGAAATCCGATAATTGTTCAATTAAGAATGAAGGGGAGAATGTCCGCCATGCACACACAGTGACACTGACTAAGGGGAGAATGTCCGCCATGTGAAAAAGACGAAGGGGAGGATATCCGCCTATGCACTTTTTGATGAAGGGGAGAATGTCCGCAGTGGCAAATGTCCGGTTACCACACATGATACGAACTTGGGTAAACGTACGCGTGACAATTATCGACTTTATAATTGATACTTAAGGTTTGACATACGTTGTAAAAACACCACAAACGAAACATACAAACTCTTTATCACTTCACCCTTAACTCTTTCAGCACCGAATTGTTTAAAGTAGACCCTTCCATGTTCAAATTGGGTGTGTCCATTTCTCCATTTATGAAACTTTTGGACTATTTTGGTAACTAAAAGGCAAACAATACTGATTTCAGGTGAGACAGCTCGTTACGAGCTGACTCACCTGAATCTGTATTGTTTGCAAAAACCTCATAATTGCCTGTGGCGCTGAAAGAGTTAATCATGATTAGCTCCAACTCGCGACCTCTGTCAGAATTGTACTAATAATTTTTGGTCACTTTTTCTTTTATTTCTTAAAACAAATTGTAAACTGAAAACGAATATTCTTATTCGAAAACAGTATTCGAATATTCGTCCTTTTTTGAATATTCGTTCCCATCCCTAGACTAAAAACATATAAAATGTGACCTCAAGAGTGTTTACAAGGTTATTCTAAAATTTGGCATAGTGTCCTAGTGTTTGACCCCACAAGACTGTATTTAACATTTGATTAATGAAGAGGAATGTTCTCGTGAAAATCGCATGAAAATTGTGAACTAAAAAAATCACTTTTAGTAAAATTAACCTTAATCCTTGTATATGCTACCTAGCTGTGAAATGAGATTTAAAATTTGGCAAGCAGAAACATATTTGAGGCCAGCCTCCAGAAAAACCCAAATCTAATAAAACAGTTTTTGTTTTCAACAAGTGTGATGACCCTTTATCCCTCACATGAGTAAACATCAGGAAAACTAATCCACTTTACTTCAGATACAATAATGAAGTGCCATCAGTTACCACTTAAATTTAAATTCTGACAGTTGCTTTAAAAAGAGAAGAATTTTCGAAAGTTGTCTTCTGCTAAAAGACAACTTTATGAGTTTAGGAAAGCTTAAATAGCTGAACATATGTTAGCATAATTTTGAACTAATAATGCATGCATATAGCTCTGTACATACTGAGATGACCGCACATGTGACCTCCAAACAGTCAAAAAATCAGCATATAATTATGGCTCAACGAAAGACAATTATATTTCTTACATATTCTTCATTCGTTCTGAGATGGTTATTTTGGGTTCATGCCGTTTTCAATAAAACTTCAGTTACATCACAGCAACAATACACCGTTTCATCATCTATGATCCCTAAATGACTAACCAGTAATGAAATAGGAAACATGCTGTACCAAAGAGAGCTTTTGTGTATATATATATCTATAGTAGACAAAGATTGAAAGTGGGATTATGGCCCTGCTATGAAATAATAAAAGCATACATGTATATAACTATTACTCCATATATCCATATCCATATATATAATATGTCTTACATGTTATGCAAGAAGTATAAAAATCCCTGGTATAAATTACATTGAAAACTCTGCAGCATTGTTATCTACTAAAACTATAGTTAGAAAACACTGATTGCTCAGAATAAGCCATTTCTCCTATTCAAAAAAAGTTTCATGCTTTTTAATGCTTTCCAAAAGACATACCCATCTGCATCAAATCTCTTTAGAGACATTAGATCTAAATAAGCATTGTACATAATGAAATGTCTACCTTAGCTATGACGTTTTCAAATCTATTCCGTATACTGGTTCTTTCTTGATTATAGAGATTTTCAAAAAAAATGCAAAGATATTTCCACAGTTTTCTGCTGTAGATGGTTTTAGGTGGGTAAATTAAAAAAAAAATCCGTGCAGTTTGCAAAAATATCAACTGTTCAAAATGTACAGTTGCGTTTAAAATGTCGAACTGTTCATCCCTTTACCATGTTCAACAACTGAAAAATAGGGGACATATTTTGTCCATGTAAATTCTGTTGCGAGAAAACCAACATTATGGCCTCTGCGTAATGTATCGATGCAGACCAGTCAGACAGATCAAGGCTCGATACTTTACGCAGAGTCCACAATGTTAGTTTTCTCGTGGGACGCCTCATATAGACAGTGGATAAACGGTCTTAATCTAAAGATATCTCCTTGTATTTGAGCAATATGATCCCATGTTTAGTAATAAAGTCAAATTTGTCTTAAGCAGCCACCTAGTGGAGAGAAAGCATTTTGATGCTGAACAAAGGTGGCTGCTTAATACATGTCAAATACAGTAGAAAATGTTGTTTCGCTTATTCTTCAATTTGGCTGCTTAAAAGAGGGTAGTCCTTCAAAAAAAGACATCGCATATGCTCATTTTTCATTTTGTTATTATCCTGCATACCAAAAAATGACAGATGATAAAACGAGAAACCGAAAGTCTAAAATATTTGGACTAAAAAGAGGGGTGACCGCTTAGAAGAGGCTGACGGTATATAGGATAGTCCACATAGTTCGACGTTACAGTCAAAATATAAAATAGTACTCGAGTACAGAAACTTGGACTGATATATTAGATACTCTATCACTCACTCGATCAAATCCCCATATTTGCATATAACGGATGCAGTCAAAATATAAAATAGCATTCGAGTACAGAAACTAGGACTGATATATTATATACTTTGTGAGTCACTTGATCAAAACCCTTACCTATGTTTTATAGAATTTAAACAATTATATTTAATGTTACTTACCGATGATTACAGACAATACGATCCACACATATGCCATGTCTCTACAATGAAAAAAACACCTCGATTCCAGCAAACTATTACTCACACACGTTCTAGAAGCGTACACTTTATCGATGTTATCTCAAATGTAATAACCTGCAGACTTTGGCGCGAGTCTATAAACTTGAGAATGCAGGCTCTCACACATGTTCGTATTGAACAGTTTGCACATACTTTTCAGGCCTTCCTCATCAAATATTTTATTTATTTCGTTTTGAACTGTGTCCAGGTCATTCCTGTTTAGTTCTAAGTGACCTCCATATGGCAGTGAGGTTGTAGTGTACGTTCTAAGATGGCCTTTGCAGACAAGGGAATTTTCCCGACAACTGTGGTGATCACCCGCTAAGCAACATGCTATGAGTTTTATTGCTGCAGCGCTGGAACAAGTAAATTCATGGTCATTTTTCTTCAATGCCCGGGAATTCCTAAGCTCCATCCTAATTCGAGCTCGCACGCACTGTGACAATTTCTGTCGATACGCACGTTTGTCGTATGTGCTAGATATGATTTTCAGTGTGTGGAAAAAAGCAAACTATTACTCACACACGTTCTAGAAGCGTACACTTTATCGATGTTATCTCAAATGTAATAACCTGCAGCTTGTAGCAACGGTAACCGGAGAATGTAAGGGGTCATATAACACTTAGAGTCGGAATATTCGTGTTATGGAAAATAGAAATACTGAACAACTGTGAGTTTTAGGTTAATTTCTGGGCTAAAGGTATTTTTTTAAGGTTATAAATGTAAACATTAGACGTAAAGCATGAGTTTGAATTTTGCCATCTGACCCTTTCCTCTTTGAGTCTACTTGTGTATGGCCAGAAGTGCGAATCTATACCTTGTGAGCTAGGAGCATTCTGTTGCATGTAAACAAAGGTACCATTTTTCAGTTGAAAAGTGTGCATAAGAGTTGGTAACGTGGTATTTCCTTAGGCATCCTCAGATTGCATACATGTTTTGGTCCCATAGTAGCTGATGGTTTTTAACCCTAACCCCTGCGAATTCTTGTTGTGATTTTTTTTATTTAGGGTAAAAATGGTATTTTTCTGCATTTTTTGGCGACCTTGCAAGCCGTTTGAAAGTGCTATAAATTTCCAAAATCCAGATTGATACATTGATTTACTGTTACTTCCTAATAATTCTGACATACTTTGTGGCAACAAAATGGTTTATTTCGTTTCAGTGATTCTGTGCCAGCTGTTTTTTGGTTAACAGAGAAGAGGGTCGGACGTTTACTGGAAGATTGACTTTCTACTGTGTATTGCCACCTTATAGGTACTTTTGTGGTTTGACAATTTCTTGAATTTGCACCCAAAACACCCTAATTTAAGAAATTACAGCCTTTTCTTATCACATAATGTGGATTGTGTTGCTCTAGGGCTCTTATTTGTTATGAAAAAATGCATATGAACAAGGGAAATAATCCAAACATCACACAAAATGCAGATTTCTAAGGAAACTCATGCATTTAAACCAGTCTTTTGTTATTATTTTTTGGGTGAAATTACAGGTTCTTTGTATCAAATTAATGACTTTTTGTATAATTCTGATGTTTCAGCCTTTTACCACATACCTTATGGCCAGTGTCTTCTTTCGGTCTACAATTCCTTGTAGAAGAGTCGACATTTTACGACATGCTTGGTCTGACAAGTCTGCGCCCTACGGTGAATGTGTAGTTTGGACTGGTCCCACTGACAAATATGGCTATGGTATTCACCGGGTCATTGTTGGTGGTAAACGGTTGAAATTACTTGTTCATCGCCTAGCATATTTCATTGAGAAGAGTCCAATTGAACTTAGCCCATGCATTCATGTCTCTCATTTGTGCCACAATATACTGTGCATTAATCTTGATCATCTATCCTATGAAAGCAACTCTGTCAACAATGCCAGTAAAGTATGTCAGGCTAATGGGGAATGCACTGGCCATAGAGGATTCAGAAGGTGTATTTTCTGCGGAGAAACGGTAAAGAATTGTTATATTGGGTTGATTCGTTGTTGTTGTTTGTTAATGCTGGTTACTGCTGATGAAACTACTGACAAAATTTCATTTTCAAATTTGTTTTATGTTGACAGGCCATAGTTGTGATCTTGAGCTGTGGATGAGCCTGCTTTTTCCACACTGTATAGAGTTTTTTGTAAATAGGGACCTGTAGGATCCTCGTTTTCTCAAATAATATCTTCTCTGGATCCCAGTGTTGCGGAATGCACTGCAGAATGACACAGTCCAGGGAAGTTGCGACTCCAACCGATTGACTTTGGCGCGAGTCTATAAACTTGAGAATGCAGGCTCTCACACATGTTCGTATTGAACAGTTTGCACATACTTTTCAGGCCTTCCTCATCAAATATTTTATTTATTTCGTTTTGAACTGTGTCCAGGTCATTCCTGTTTAGTTCTAAGTGACCTCCATATGGCAGTGAGGTTGTAGTGTACGTTCTAAGATGGCCTTTGCAGACAAGGGAATTTTCCCGACAACTGTGGTGATCACCCGCTAAGCAACATGCTATGAGTTTTATTGCTGCAGCGCTGGAAAAAGTAAATTCATGGTCATTTTTCTTCAATGCCCGGGAATTCCTAAGCTCCATCCTAATTCGAGCTCGCACGCACTGTGACAATTTCTGTCGATACGCACGTTTGTCGTATGTGCTAGATATGATTTTCAGTGTGAGATTTTGGACATGTTTCTCTAATGTTCTCACGCTGTTTATGAAGCACTTATAATGAGAAATTCTTGTGTTATTTTCTGTGTTGAAATCTCTAAGTGCCTTTGATAGCTGTGTGCTAGCATCTGTTGTGACAGAATTGATGGTTATATGACCGGCATCTTTCACACTATCAAGAGGCACGTGTAAGAGTGAACTTTCACTTGAGGCAATATATTTGTCCGAGCAGTATGTTTTTGTGCACTTTGCGCCCGTGTGATTACAGTCTCTCAATTTACAGTGCTTATTGGCTATTGCGGCTGCAACTGGCAGTTTTTGACAGGTTGAATGATCTATTATTACGCCAAAACTCTGTTCCGCCTTCTCACTTCCACCCTGAGGCCGCCTGGAGTACGAAACATCAAACTGCGTGTGAATGGCTGCAGTTTTCTCTGGTAACAGTGATGTGATTTGTTTTAAGTATTGCTGATTTGCTATCATTTGCCTCTCATTTAGGTCAGATATTTTATCACAGAGTGAGTTGAACTTCCTTTGAAGAACTGTGAGGCTGGGCGCTTTAATGTCTAAACATGCCAATACTGTGTGTACGTCTGTTAGCCCCATCTAAGTTTTAACAGCCGGAATCACTGCCATTTCATTAAGTGCACCTACATGATGTCCTGAATCCTTTTTCACTGTATGTGACATCTGATGAGGTTTTACATCCAGGCGACAAGTGCTACACTTTACACTCACTGAAACACACAGCCCAATCCTATTTACAATTTCCGCTTTGTCCCTGGCATTTTCACACGTAAATCCATGGACATGGTTGATCAACTCTTTCATTTTTCCCATATTCACTATAATGTTCTCGTTAGTATGTTGAATTTCGTTGCATTTCTCCGTTACGGGTTTTGGTCTGAGGGTGTATGGAAGAGGGGAGGAAGAAAAAGAAGAAGAAGAATAAGACGACGAGGACAACTCAGAGGCTGTCAACACATCCATTGCCACCATACTGTCAAGACGGGTGATAGTAGACGGCGCAGAGCGAGATTCTGTCAAAACAGGCGTCAAGGGTGCCCTCTGTGCTGTTTTGTTCCACGCTTTTCCACCATTTTTGAATTGGGTGGCTTTCTTTTTGCTGGAATTACTACTGCTAACCAAACTTTTTCTGTATTTTCCAGACATGTTTTCTCTTTTGAATCACTTATTAATCCTTTTAAACCTCTATCCTTGGCTAATTAACTACTAAAAGTGAACATTTTGGCTGGTCTGTGTCTTTTCTTGATAGAAAACATGATAAGGTGACCAATTAGGGGCTGTAAATATGTAGTTTTATCTGCTGAAGCATCAGATTTCATAAATAAACAGTCCAGGTAATTCACATTTGGATACTAAGGGGGAAATGAAATGTTTGCAAACTATGACTGCATAGATTATATCCCTTGCATTATATAGAATACCTTGTGAAAGGGTTAAATTGACTCAGAAATTATCTGAAAGCTATTTTTGTTTACATAAAGTGAGCTTGTTTTAATTCTAGTTGACTATGTATGTCTTTTTCTGTTCATCAGCAGGTCTTTCAGAGTAAAATATTGAAAATAACTTTGAAAAATCTACTGAAAATGCACATTGAAAGGATAGAACAGTGGAGAATTTTGGAACAAATAGCTTATAGGTTAAAATCATGACATGCATTCAGTTCTGAGAGCACAGATGTATAAGAAAATGTGATCAAAAGTGGTACTGCACTCATACCGGAACAGTTTATCCATTTCTTGCAGTTGGGGAATTATGATAAAAAATTGCCAAAAACTGGGATAAAATGTGTGAATTTAGTGAAGGGTTTGAAATCGTTTAAAACAAATTTCTGCGCCTTCAGCATACTGAAAATGGTTGAAATCATTTTATATTAGTGTGTTTTATTGATATACAGTGTCTTTTGCCTATCACATGCAGATTGAATTTCCCTTAAGGGGTCATATAACACTAGGAGCATTCTGTTGCATGTAAACAAAGGTACCATTTTTCAGTTGAAAAGTGTGCAAGAAGGAGCTGGTAACGTGGTATTTCCTTAGGCATCCTCAGATTACATACAGGTTTTAGTCCCATAGTAGCTGATGATTTTTAGCCCTAACCCCTGCAAATTTTTGTTGTGATTTTTTTTTTATTTAAGGGTAAAAATGGTCTTTTTCTGCATTTTTTGGCGACCTTGCAAGCCGTTTGAAAGTGCTATAAATTTCCAAAATCCAGATTGATACATTGATTTATTGTTATTTTCTAATAATTCTGACATACTTTGTGACAACAAAATGGTTTATTTCGTTTCAGTGATTCTGTGCCAGCTGTTTTTTGGTTAACAGAGAAGAGGGTCGGACGTTTACTGGAATATTGACTTTCTACTGTGTATTGCCACCTAATAACTCCCTGCTTACGCCGTCGTGTTAACCCATTCCGACATACGACAATTCTGCAGCAGACGACTTTGAACATATTTTGTCAAAAAATAGAAAATCTCTTTAAACGAATTGCTAACCTATGACTAAAATTGGAAAACAGTGTGGCAAAAGGAGAAATCGCTCGTTTTGTGCAATTTCTAATTTTGTCATCATGTTTTCAAAGAGCCGTCTGCTGCAGAGGCGTCAGAAAGCGTCTTTATGAGGGGAAGGGGTAAACTACCCTTTCGAAATTACTTAATTGCGTCTTTTTAGATCAAGTGGTGCAATTCTTTTTTCTGGAATGTTCCAATGTGGACGATTATAAAATGAGACGCATCTGAGTCTTATGCTGCAAAGTGGTATATGGGAAAGGGTTAATGCATCTACGTACAGTGAAGACTCGTGCGAGCCTGTGTTACCGCACTGTTTCAAGTTTAGCCCTTATTTCATTGTGCAAAAACATATAACTTAAAATGAAACCCACCCGAACAGAAATTTCGACACCCAAAACGCGTCTGCTAGAGGCATCAAATGTAGTCTGGGAAACGATTGATTTAAATAAAAGACGTGTGTATGAAACTCGAACATAATACGCAATTGTTAGCAATTGTTTGTAACTACCCATTGAAATACGATCATGTTCTGTCCGTATTGATTCTTAAACTCCGATTGGAGCTTGATATGGATCCAAGAACATCCGTTTTTACGGAGTAAATAGCGCTGTTAATCATTCATGGGGTTGCACTCATTATTATGGGCAGTGTGTTTAGGTCAAAGGGAAGCAATTCATTTTACATAGGCGACAATTATAGCATTATGGGTTATGGTTCTTTCCCAACATTAAAATGAAACCGAAAACCTGTATTAAATCAAAGTCCATTCTTATATCTACCATAACAGCACCAACAACCCAGGGCTCTTTCAATCTTTTTTTTTAGCTATGACGTCAAATGATAGGTCACCTTTATCCCGCACTGAATTTCACTTTAAATTTCAGAAAATACAGGATGTTCTACAAACGACTCTGAATGTGTCAATACAGTTAAAAGCAAACCAGGGTTTGGTTACAAATCACTCACAGGATAATTTAGTTTTCAAAAAAAGAATTCAACTTTCAGCAAAATCATTATTGTCCAACGAGTAACAATTCAGTCTTACATATTCTTCTGGAATCCACTGGACAATATTGTCTTCCCCGCATGCCGATCTGAATTACTTCCCTTTGACCTAAAGGGAATTCTGGTTTTCGCTAAACAGCATATTTTCTACATTTTAGAATATATGGTAGCCTATTGCGGAATTACAAACAAAGTTTCAATAAATTTGGTCAAACTGTTATGGAAAAGTAGCCGTTTCCCTTAACCCTATCAATATAGAACTATGCTATACACTTGTAAAAGCATTGTCTCCCTTGAACAAAATGAAAATGTTTAATCCTTAAAAAATAATGGCTTATAATACCAAACTTTACAGGTTTTTTCATAGTTTACAGTCCGTTGTAGTGTATTTTACATGTCAAATGACGAATAATCTAATTACAAATTAAATTTAGTCATTTTAATTAAATCTATATTATCTAACCCTTTTTATGGTAAAAAATAAGGTGGTTTTTTTCCCCGATAAGGCCCTTTTAACAGGCCATTATGGCACAATTCTATTCCAAATGTTAGCAACACTGTTTCAATGAACTGATCCCAAAAGATATACCTTCTCCCACACACCCATCTCTTTTATTTTACAATAAATAAAGTCCAGGGCTCTGAGTAGAATTTCATGAAGGATCCAAAGATTTATGTATCAAGATAAGTAGACACCAACTGACCAACATGGCAAGGCTGTTTTCTGTCACAGACATGACTCATTCCATTGTGTGCAAGCATTTAGGCAACATACATAGAGGATATACACATTTTTATTTATATAAGCTTTGTATTTAGAGGATTTTAATTATGAAAGGGGACCGGAAAAGAGAAAAACAATGTTCAAACCCGGATGTAAGGGTGGACCGGGAGGGCAAAAGGACCTAAAAGTGAACAGAAACAGTGAATATGTCAGACCAATTGTTAAAGTAGCAGAATAACTTGATGTATACCCCGTCATTCATAACGCCATGGCGTCAACATCAACTTCAAATGACCAAAAGTCGGATGTCATGATTCTGCGTCCTAGATGAAAACAGCCCCAAAACAAGAGAACTCGCAGCCAAAACACATGCACGTCAAGGTGAGAATACATTCTTAAGCCTAGAAATATACTTCTAAACTTATATTGGCTTGACACTGGCATATTTAGAGAAATATAAGAACAAATCCATTTTGTTATCGAATTTGCATATTTAAGACCCCCAAAATTGCCAATTTCCAACAATGACACAGGGAAGGGGGTCTTTTTGGATATGCGTTATGCGTGCAGATGAAGATGATCATACACCAACTGATCAGGATATATACCATTGCATCCACAGAAGCTGTCTAGGGGATTAAAGTGAACAGTCTAGGTATTTTTCAAACAACACTAATAAGCCGTTCTAAGCCTATTATAACTTTGTAAAGCTCCTTTTCCTGTGTTGAGGCAAAAAGCAAGGCATTTATGCACCCTTACACATATATAGTAGGGACATTTAACTATATATAAAATGGACAGATATGTTATAAGTTTGTGTTTTGTCAATATGAAGGAAACTGAAATGCATTCAATCTCCAATAGTACAGTCAAAGGGAGAAAACTCTTGCATACTTATGCAAACAGCTTATATTTTCTCTTCAAGAGTTTTTTTTGAGGGGTAATTGTTTTCGTTTATAAACTAATTTCACAACCATACACTTTCAAAGTAAACAAAAACCTGCAGAAAATACAGCACACTACATTGCATGCATGTGACAGTTTAACTTTGAGAGAGACAAAACATTGCAGAGTATTAGCAATTCCTTCATTTCCCCCAATTTCCTGCTGCAGAGGTGTTTTCGCAGGAGAATCGATCCAAGTTATGAATTAAAATTGTTTTTTATACCTAATTTCAGCCTGCCGCATGACTGCTACATAATTTTTCATGCGGCAAAACTGTGGGAAATGTTCAACACAGTCTATTTGGAGCATAGCAGCAGCTTTCCCAACTATCGAGGTAGTCTTAAATTCGACAACACAAAGGAAGAGAGAAGAGGTCTTGTTTGGCGCGGAAGAGAATGACCTGTGGCACATGTACGAGGTGTCTTCAGCAACAAAGAGAAGATGTCTAAGGATGGCTAAGGCAAACCTGGGCTTGAATCACTGACACTGGGCACTGACCCAAACCCCAATTGGGGGCTAAAGTTTAGTTCACTTTTTGGCTGGTGGTAATAATTGGGGGGGGGGGGGGGGGGGGGGGCAAGGGGGGCCTTCACGCCGGGGCTTTGCAAATAGTTGCAAAGTAGTGGCAGGTGATGTTATTGTTTCGGAAAATAACGCCGACATGTCCATGCGTCTGCAACATTGAGAAAAATAAACCGCTGGAAAGGACGACAAGAAAATGAAATTCCTGTGCAGATAAACGGGGTTTACAATAACAACATATTTCAGACGGCAACCTATTGCACTGTGACTGTGGCTGAAAATATTACCCCATTACCCCATTACCCCATTACCCCATTACCGTCATTTTCCTAGTATTCGGTCCCAGTATTTTTAAAATTCCTAGTATTAAACCCACTTTACATTGTCACAGAGAAGCAATAGTGGTGACTACAAACAAAACTAAAATATTTTGTGTGATCTAACTTTTGTACAAAGAAGTTAAAAAATAAATGGAACTTTGAAATAAACGACCGCAATTCGACGTCAGAACATAAATTTTGACTGTACTGTAGCCAAAGAACGATGTGGTATGTCAAATGGAGCGACGTCGTTTCCCGCAAACAAAGTGGTATGAACATTAAATACCTCAAATTCCTATGCATGAGCTATAGATTCACTCATACAAAGTATAATTATTTATCAAATATTGTTGAAACAGGATAACTTACACATATTGAGCAATTGTATCTTTGGCGACAATCTTTTCCTAAGTCGTCTTCTGCAAAGAAGTCAGACACCGTCTCTATTAGGGAAAGGGTTAAGCAGAAATGTGACCCCTTACATAATTTGTTCCAGTCATATTGACTGGTTGAAAAAGGTAGTTGCCAGATGGCATCAGAAAAGGGCTGTTTCACATTTGCTTTTTTATAATAATATAGGTAGTTGATTAAGGACCTTAAGCATATTGGCCCCCATGTTTAAACCTTGTTCATTATAAATGTTCTTCATTGATTTTCTAAAATTCTTTACTTTATTATTTTCTGTTCGTAATAATAGACGACAGCAAAACGCATGCCGAACATTTTAGGATCATGCAAAAAGCATGACATTAACATTATTATCGACATTTCAATTACTTATAAATCATTTTTCATAAAAAAAGAGTTGAATGAGCTTTTTTCGACCGCTAAACAGTAAGGTTAGATGTTGGAATAAAAGTGTATGTCCACTTCAAAAGTTCATATTAATTAAATAGTCCTATTAACATTAAACATCGAAATATCTTCAGATAAAAATAGACGTAAATTCGAACATGATTTACCGGATACGTTGTTCAGTCAAGTCGGTTTTCACAACAAAAAAGAAAACATAATGATCTGGATTGGATTTTTCTGATAAGACCTGTAAAGAAATTGTGAATTAAAGGAGAAATTTCTCATTTTGATGCAATTTCTCCTTTTTTCACACTGTTTTCAGAAGTTGTAAAATAATTTGTCTGTAGCAGGTAAACAGTTAAATATGGTGCTACCTGTTTCAATGTATCCATTGTACCTTGATGTAATGTAGTTTTTTCACTTTCTTGTGGATAAATGTGAAATGTCTTAACTGTGTCTTAGTTCAACTTAATTCAGTTTGTTTTAGTAATGCCTTCTTTTGTACCGCAAATAAAACGTAGGGAGGGTATTCAATTCCGATCTTCTTTATTTTAGGTTTATACTTATCTTTTCAGTACAGACACTTGTTTTCCTCTTTTCCATACAATTGTGAATCAAGGGGTTGTGAATTTGAACCCGTGCTTGGCCAACATTCTTTCCGTCATTTGACAAAAGTCAATACCACAAGGGTTCATCCATCTTCCACCAATGGGCTTACTGCCGATGTGGAAAAGCAGCCACATGCTTATAAAGACTAATGTGACGATACACATATATATGTGGAGTCGCCGTCGTGATGTCTGATTTTTGGTTGAACAAACGGCAATCAATCCATGCAATTGAATACAGTATATACAGTAGACTCACGAGGGCTCAAACATATGATCATTCTATATTGATTTACTCGAACCAATTCCCAGAGTGGATTTGTCTTTTCAGACGAGTAATTAGTATGAGCTGTTTCATTTAGAACCCTTTATTCATGTTTAATATTTTTGAATATCTTGCTTTTGCAGCAGTGACTGCAATGAATCACTTCTCCATCATGTATCTGTCCGTCACATGGTGACTTTATATGTGCTTAGCAGGTGACACATATATTACATCGAACACTCTTGAAGAGGACTAGATAAGAGGGTTTAAATAGGTCTTCTCCCCACCATATTTCTCTTATAACTCAACCAAATCCTATCTTGTGGGTACTCAAAAGAATCGTCCCATTGAGACGATTATTTTGAGTACACACAACATAGGGTTTGAATTTAAAAAAAAGGATTTTAGAACATGAAAATGCCCCTTATATAGGGCTCTGAAATATATTGTTCTCTATACCCCCAAAGCGTTTTATATATCTTTGGAAAAGTCGTTTTATCTCTTTCCAAAATGACAATAAATTGACGCAGTAT
This sequence comes from Serripes groenlandicus, assembly GCA_031761405.1. Classification (NCBI taxonomy): domain Eukaryota; kingdom Metazoa; phylum Mollusca; class Bivalvia; order Cardiida; family Cardiidae; genus Serripes; species Serripes groenlandicus. The sequence goes on along the minus strand of JASEVX010000034.1, from coordinate 541,141 downwards.
AAACTGTGTAACTTTATAGGATATGTTAAGTAGTCTTCTTTGAACAAAAAAATACGAAAATATATCTTAGTAGATAAGAAAAGAATTACTTTGATAAAGATTTAAAAACAAATGGGTCAATAGCATACTTTCACATTTCATTCAGATGAAGTCCCATGTAAACAAGAGGCGTATCTGAAAACATCTAGAACATTGAAAGTACAACTTTTTTAATAAAGTTGAAAACATCGTGGGAAATGCAGAAACAACTGCACCTGCGCTGTTTGATCTGAAAGTGCACTTCCACTTTGATAAGAAAGAGTACAAACAGATATTTACATGTACATTTCCTAAATATCCTAGGGATGTTTTCCAGGGGCTCCACTTATATCGATGACTTCATGCAAAACGGTTGTAACTACAACTTGTTACAAAATGTAGTTACAACCGTTTTGCATGAAGCCCACGATAGGTACTGTTCAAACACTTTGTGGAGTGCTTTTCCCCCCAGATTTTGTTTTGTTTTGTTATGGGATTTGTAATACACATACGTTGATATTAAGTACCTGAGGGAGGGAAACAAGTTACAAATTGTTGACTTAATGCAAAACGTTTATAACAACATCACATAAGATAAAGTTACAACACTTTTGCATGAATCCATCAACATGCAGATGTGGTATTTGTAAGAAAGTGGTAGTTTACATAGTTTCTTAATGATGTGAATAGTATATTGTTGTATCTACATCATGCATTTGAGCCAACAGTCCAACTGTAAGCAGCCAGCTGTGGATTACTGGCGTAAGAAAGCCAGAAAAGACATTGGTAGGTGATATGACTGAACATTGTTGAAAACGGCGTTAATAATGCCCCGGTCACACGTTCACGGATCGTCTTGCCGGATCCACTACGGATGGAAACTCACGGATGACCCCGGAAAAGACTATATCCGTGGTCCGCTACGGATGCACCACGGTTTGACTATGGGTTTTGACGGATCAACCAACATGGGCTAGTTGACAACGGGGAGTGATACGGATTGCTACGGTTCGTTACGGTTTAGTACGTAATGACACGTGTCACGGCGTATACACTGCGGATTAACAACGGTTCGCTACGATTTTAGTACGGGTTAGCACGAATTGGAACGGTCTGGCACGGATTAATTAGTACGAACTCTCAGGGAGCGCCACGGACCTGCCACGATAAGCAATCCGTATACATAAACTCCCGCGCTCGCGTTTATTCCACAACTTCAGGCCTAAGGACACCCCGGCCGAGGATCGAACCCGAAACCTCCGGTTCGAAGTCCACTGAGCAATAAAAGTCGAAACAAATATCGTTGAAAAATATTAAAGTTGAACTATAATGTTGAAGTGAAATAAAATATTCTTAATTTTGAAATATACATGTACTTTATTTCACTTCAATTTTAAGAGTTCAACTTTAATGTTTTTCATCTCTTTTTTTCCAATTGTTATTGTTCAAGCATTTTATGTTTCAAATTCATAAAGTGAGAAATAAAGACAGAAATAAAAGGTTGATATTAACATTTGTAAATGATGTTAGTGTATGATTTTTATGTAAGTACAAATAAAAACATATTCCAAAGTCCAATAATTTTATTAAAACATGATCTGTAAATATCCAACACAATTCGACCGTTCTGAAGTATAATCGTTTATACCATCCTATTCTGCCATGGCACCGCCCCGACAGGTGAATTGACGTAGTGTTTTAGGTACAGCCTCTGCTGCTTCGCTTCCAAATAGTCTAAGTTGCCACCCCTGGTGTTCTGCACGTCGTCCATGTTAACACCCTCTCTCCAGGCTCCGGGGATGAGGTTGTGGTTAACATCCTCTTGATCCATGAGAGGGTTCTCTTCACCAGGATATCTGACCCTCAGGATGTTGTGAAGGCACACACAGGCGAGGACTATGGCATGACCTGTATCAGGGTCCTGCAACATGGCGGGGAGCAAACACCGGAATCTGTTTGCAAGGATACCAAATGCATTTTCCACAACTCGTCTGGCCCTCGAGAGGCGGTAGTTGAAGATCTTCTCGTCATTGGCATGACCCCGTCTGGAGTAGGGCTTCATGAGGCAGGTGTTCATGCCAAATGCATCGTCTGCAATGATATAGTAAGACATCAGTCTGTCATCACCGGTAAGGGGGGCTGCTGGTGGGATGCCGATTACACCCCTTTCAATGGCGTTTTTCAGCTCACACTGGTTCCAAATCTGAGCGTCGGAGCAAACACCTTGTGCACCAATATTTTATGGTCTCGCATACGTCCTGAACAAAACCAGAGATGGTATTGTGCGCCACCCTGAAGCCATACATCAAGGCCCGGTAGCTGTACGCCCGTAGTCAGGTATCGCAGGGTGACTGCTAGCCTCACTCCAGGTTCGATGGACTGTCTGTACCAGGTAATGTTCTTCATAATCATGCGACCCACTACTTGTAACAGTTCTTGGAACATATGTAGGTCTATTCTCAGAAAGTTCGTGAAAGCAGCTGGATTTTCTACACTCAGTTCAGCCATGAATGCTTCATACTGGCCGTGGATGGGTCGTCGGAGGAGCCAGTCCTTGGTCCACCATCTCTTCTGTCTCCGGTCACCTCTTAGTTTGTCCTGAAGCAGCTCCACCATGGCCCTGGCATTTTGTGCCATATCAATGTCCAGTTCCAACCAGTTAAGTGCCAGCCTCAGTTGTTGGTTGTTCATGTTGGTTGTTGTTAGACGTAGACTTCTTGGATGAAACAGATATGAAGTAGGGCCCTATAAACTGGAAGTATTTATACAGAAGTCTGGTGACAGAACGGGGTGACACCTAGATGATATAATCCGTAATAAACTGTAGTGGACCGTTGTAAGCCGTATTATACCGTGATGTCACGTAGTAACCCGTAGGAATCCTTGAGAAACCTTGGTAATCCCTACCTGTCCCTAATAGAACGTAGTGCGATCGTGCTGATCCGTGACAAATCCGTAACAAACCGTATTGTATCCTTGGCTAATCCGTGGTGTAACCTTACACGTACGTAGTTCATCGTAACTAACCGTACCGATCCTTGGCGACTTGAGTCCGGGGATGTACTACGAATAAGTACGGTTTATTACGGACTACAACGGATAAGTACGTTCTAATACGGATCAGTAAGGATGTACTACGGTTGTCTGATCCTTGGGGAATTTTTGAACATGTTCAAAAATTGTCACGGATATACAAGTACTACTACGATTGACCCCGGATACAATACGGACAGCTACGGACCACTACAGATTGCCACGAATGATGCCGGATCGTATCCGTGGCTAATCCGGCGTCTGATCCGTGAATGTGTGACCGGGGCATAAAATACCATTTAATCAATAATGGAAATCAAAGTACTGACAGTACTAAAGGTTGAATTGCGATCGTTTAAGGAGAGATAATTTCCATTTTTCGCAATAACTAAAACGTATTTCAAGACCAATTTGAAAACTGCACTCGCTTTCTGCAAATAGAACTATATCGTTCGCGTATAGTAGTAAAAACAATTTCAACATGCCCATATCCACGCCGTCAAATTCATTTATAGACATGTAGTCCTCTAAGTCATTTACATACATTGCAAAAATAAATGGTGAGATACAGTCCCCCTTTGGTGCTCCAATGAAACAACTAAAGTTATCATATTTTACCCTTGACTTGATGTTTAAAAAAAAATGAAATCCTGAACGCAAAATAGTGCATTCTGGTGACTTCTGAGGGTGTTTTTAAAATGTTGAGGAAAGGCTTTCTTAGGTCATATTTAAAAATAAGATTTCATCAATTTTAGCAGTAAAATCCTGCCAAGAAGTAATGAGTTGAGAAAAAATTCGCTGAGAGGTCCATAATTTCAAACTTGCTAAGATTTGGTCTGTGCAATGAATGTACAAATTGAAAAATGTATTGTGTGATGTATTGTCTACACAATCATTGTAATGTTGTTTATCATAAATAAACAATTCCATGTTTTTAAAATAAACTTTTAATAAAAATGTGTGTCTCAGTATTGTCTTCTTCAGCAGTTTGACAGAAACAAACCCTAAATCTGAAATTGATGCAATGTGTTATTTGTCAACTCTGTCCCATACGTTTTTCCTGTGATTTGAACTCTCATAAAAAAAAGCACGGAAAGGGACAACTATACTTTCCCGACTTTGATTAAATATATTTTCAATTAAATTGTAAAAAAATCTTTTTCTTGTGTTTTAAAAATGTTGTCATTTATTATTTAAGACGGACATTATATACTAGATTAGCCAACTGACTATCATTTGAAAAAGTGTTTCTTATTTAAACCTTTCCCACTTGCATACGTAATTGAAGCCGACGACTTTTGAAAACATTGATGCAGAAGAAGAAATTGCTCATAACAAGCAATTTCTCCTTTTGCAACAATGTTTTGAACTATATTCAATGATTACACTTTGAATAATTGTGATTTTCTGTATCTTTGCTCAGATCATTTTTTAAATTCGTCTGCTGCAGAGTTTTTATATTGTGGGGTGGGTTGTGATTTTTTTTAAAGGGCAAGCAGGATTGGGAATTGAGTGTTGCACTTATCCTAATGAAACACTCGCCTGTCAGTGCATGTTTTAGGTTAACTTAACTTTTTAATGTTCTTTCCATCACCAACTCAGTCATCTGTTGGTAATCGACTCTATGAAAGAAATAATCGCGTCAAAATCTTGAATCGCGTCAAAATCATAACGAACAAACTGTCAAAACAAATGTTGAACTGTGTAATACAAACTTAGAATAAAAGGATGAATCAGTTATGTTGTAACAGCCAATATCCGCGGATAATTTACTTGATTTTGGCCGAAAGAAATGATCGATTTCTTGCAAGATTTATTCGTTCCTTATTCGTTCTGCCTATTATAATCAAAGTATTCTAAACGCTTTATAAACAAGTGTTTAGAACATTGACTTGCAATCGTAAAGCGCTCAAATGATTTGATGAAATCTCTTTCTTACAAGTCGGGAATTTAGACGCGGACCTTGTCGAAAGCACCTATCCAAAATGCAAAAGTCATCGTTAATCGTCGACTTATTGTCGATTATACTCATGTTTTTGCACATACTAGAAACGAGCACATGTTTTATACGCAACTTTGTCGAAGGAATAGATGGACTGAGATAAAGAGAAAGAAAATGCTAAGCAATGCATACTATCATTATGAATATGGACCTGAACCAATATGTATGAACTAGCGCCTGGAATTTCGTACTAGCCCGATCCTTTATTCCACTCGCTTATGCTAGCGGGCGAGTGGATGTTGCCGAGAGTGAAGAAAGGATTACAATTTACAAAGGGTAATTGCGCAGTGAAGTGTTATATTGGCGTTGTGATATCTAAATAATTGTGTACTGTTAAATATGTTATTTACACATTAAGAGACTTTGTAATTTTATTTGGATACCTAGAATAAGTGAATTTATTTTACTTATTTAATTTTGCTTATGTTTGCATTTGTAATTCAGTCTGATTTGTTTGCTCTATTTTTGTATGTGTTCTGGGGCATTTACATCACGTGACTTCAAAATTCAACATGTTACAATGGTCTCGTTTGCGCATGCGCGCAACTCAACCAAAAAGCAACAGAGGCAGACTGATAACAAGAGGAGATAAAGATTCGCCTTCAAATCCATGCAAAATCTGATGCCACAAATGAACAAAATTAGACTAGACGTTTCTTGATGCCTTAAATTTTATGACAAACGGTGAAGAGCCAGATCAGACTGGACGTGCAGGTTGTTGGGCTGATCATACGCTGGTTGAAAATGTCATATGGTTGGATTTAACAGAGCACAGCCTCTTCTTTGGCCCTTTCCCACATACAACATATCTACAGCAGACGACTTTGATAACAACATATAGTCAAACATATAAAAATTCTGTGAAAATTAAAGAAAAAATATTGAATAAAGTTGAAAACATTGTGGCGAACTAGAAATTGATCATTATGAGCAATTTCTCCATTTTCCACAATGTTTTCAAAAGTCGTCTGCTACATGTTGTGTTTACTGCAGATGCGTCCGAAAGCGGCAGGGTTAAGCTTTGTTTTTTATTCGATTCCTCTTATATAAGAAACAAGTCTTTGGTTGTGAAAATGCTTTCTATTAAAATGAAAGAGTTGAGTGAAAGTACTGTTGAAAATAAAGTACTTGTTATACACCAGGTAAACTTGCAAATTAGAATAAACAATATTTTAACAAAAATTATAGCTCGTCTGCATTTCACCATTCCCACATGGGATAAATCTGAAGCAGGCAACTTTTAAAAACATCTATTGACAAATGAAGTGAATCTTTAAATAAAAGAGGGAAAGGGCTAATTTACTGATAAGTTGGTTGCTATGTAGATTGAAAAAAACATTTAATGCTCACGCTTAAACTTCATGCAAGACGTTTTTAACCCTTCCCATATACAGACGCTTTCTGACGCCTCTGCAGCAGACGAAAAATTGTTGCAAAAGAAGAAATTGCTCACAACAAGCTATTTCATCCTTTGCTACAGTGTTTTCAACTTTTTTCAGCGTTTATACCTGCAATTATAAAGATTTTCATATTATTCAAGGTCGTCTGCTGCAGATGTGTTGCATGTGGGAAAGGGTTACAAACTTTATGTATGAAGCCATCAATAACTAACTTGAAAGGAGGAGGAAGCAAAACCACCTATTGTGTGTATACCACTTTATAGTTTGTATCTGATTACCCACTGTTTAATTAAGTTTATTTTATTTAACGCTATTCTGTATGACTTGTCTATTTTACCAATCCTCTGATATGCTTTATCTGGACGCGTCCAATTGGAAATTTGTGTTCGGTTTAAATGCTGGACTTTCAATCCAGATGCCGGGGTTTCGAAATCCGTGCCTGGGTACTGGAAATATCTGAGATGCTTTAAAGTGTCAATTTGAGTTCAAATACTGGTCCTTTCCAGGAAAAGGGCCTCGCATATATAAGCGATATAGTATACAGAAGCATGTTACTATGAGGCGCCGTTTTACTATTTATACCTTATTTTTTTATATAAAAAAATAAGGAATAAATAGTGAAACGGCGCCTCATATGTTACAGAACTAAGTGATCATTTTAGAAAGAGTTATCGCAACCATACTTCCATGTAATCAACAGTATCTTGAAAATTATGTGCACATGTCAGATGCTAGTACATGTACATTGTGTATATTATGAAAATGGACTGTAAAAGCCAGGAACGTAGATATCTATGTCCCTGGTAAAAGCTAAGCATTTGGACTTTGTTGTAGAGTGTCGACTTTGTGTACTAAAGGACCCAGGTTTGAATCCATGTGATGAGTGGGTTCTGCCTTCGGGAATTTTCCACACAAACGGCGCGAGTACTGGTTATGTCTTCGGGTGTGATTTATATCAATATTTGCTCAAAGCTTGTTTAGTAATTCATGTAAGATAAATAAGTTCAAACTAAACTAGTAGCATTTGATCTTTAATTTCATGAAAATATCTTAATAAAAAAGAATAATGAAATTGATTGTAATTCAGAGAACACCTACAGGAAATGGGCATCTCTATAAGTTGGCTGCTCCGTATCCAATCTTTACCAAACGTGGCGACAATATTTTTGAAAAGTTGGATTTCCATATATCCCTGATTTCTTGAAATTTTGCTGAATTTGCTCTTTATTTGAGCAATCCTTATCCAGACTCAGTGTGATGTTAATTGGGACCTAGTTTGTTTTAGCTCACCTGTGCACAAAGTGCAATGTGAGCTATTGTGATCACATTTCGTCAGATGTCAAGAATTGCCCTTGTTAACACTCTACAGGCTATATTTTGCATCAGATCTTCATGGAAGTTAATAAGAACATTCATCTCCATCAAATCTTGAACAAATTTAAAACTGGGCCATATGAGCTCAAAAACTAGGTCACTAGGACAAATTGATTGGAAATCTTGTCAACACGCTGGAGATCACATTTTCAACTTGAGCATGTTGAAACTTTATCAGAATGTTTGTCTTGATGATATGTAAGTCAAGTTTGAACATGGGTCATTTCGGGTAAAAAAAAATAGGTCACTAGGTCAAATCGAAGGAAAATCTTGTTAACTCTAGAGGCCTCAATGTTTGCTTCAGCAGTTTGAAATTTAGTCAGAATGTTTATCTGAATAATGTCTAGGCAAATTTCGAATATGGATCATGCCGGGTCAAATTGAAGGAAATTCTTGTTAACACTCTGGAACCGCATTTTTTGCTTCAGCAGCTTAAACAATAAACAGAATGTTTGTCTGAATAATATATAGATCAATTTCGAATATGGTTCAAATTAGGTCAGAAACTAGGTCACTATACCAAATTGAAGTGAAATCTTGTTAACAATCTGGATACTGCATTTTTAACTTGAGCATGTTGAAACTTTATCAAAATGGTTGTCTTGATGATATGTAGGTCAAATTCGAACATTGGACACGTTGGGTCAAAAAGTAGGTCACTTCGTCAAATTGAAGGAAAATCTTGTTAAAACTCAGGCCTTTTTTTTTATTCAGCAGTTTGAAATTTAGTCAGAATTATTGTCTTAATGATATCTTAATGATATCTAGGTCAAGTTTAAATATGAGTCATATTGGTTTATAAATTAGGTCACTAAGCCAAATTCAAGGGAAATCTTCACTGTAGAAGTCACATTTTTTGTTTCAGCAGCTTCAAATTTGGTCAGAATGTTTATCTTAATAATATCTAGGCCAAGCTTGAATATGGGTTATGTCCGGTCAAAAAGTAGGTCACTAGGCCAAATTATTCACACTCTGGAGGCTGCATTTTTAATTCTGAATTATATCTAGGTCAAGTTCGAATATTGGTCAGAAACCAAGTCACTAGGTCAAATTGAAGGGAAATCTTGTTAACACTCTGGATGCTGAATTTTTAACTTGATCATGTTGAAACTTTATCAAAATGTTTGTCTTGATGATATGTAGGCCAAGTTTGAATATTGGTCATATCAGGTAAAAAAAAATATAGATCACTAGGCTAAATGAAGGTAAATCTTGTTAACACTCTGGAGGTTGCATTTTCAATCTTTGTCAGACCAATTATCTTGATGTGTCTTGCATTAGAAATCATATTGCATAATTCAGGTGAGCCAACTAGGGCCCTCTTGTTTCCTCATTGATGACTCTAGATATGTGATTCTTTTGGCTAAGTTTTCTTAGTTTGTCAATCTGTACCAAACTTGTCACAATCTATATTGGTATGATATCTTGTCCAATGCCAATTTCTAGCCAATTCATCAATTATAGCCGAATCACATTAGAAGCTCGCGAGTGTATATTGAGACAGTCTTTGAGGAAAAAAGAAAAACATGAAATTGGTAATAAAAGTATGAATATTTTATTGTAGCAAATTTGTCCAACATATCATACATGTACTAGTCGCTCCATCATTTTATTAACCATTTCCCACATGCAACAAACCTGCAGCAGACGACTTTGATAACATTGGCAAAAATGTGAAATATCTCCATTAGTGACGGTTTAATTATTAATTAGTTGTCAAATATTGCCATAATTTCTCCTTTTGTCACAATATTTTCAATAGAACTATTGTATCAAGTTGAAATTGTGGCAAATGGAAAAAGGGGTTTTTTGACCCCAGGGCTATAATTTGAACAATCTTGGTAGAGGTCCACTAGATGATGCTACATACCAAATATATTTCAGACAAGAAGACTTTTCAAGTTTTTTCCCTATCTATGTAAAACAAGTGACCCCCGGGGAGGGGTAATTTTTTATCCCATGGCTATAATTGGAAAATAGTTGGTAGAGGTCTACTAGTTGATGCTACATACTAAATATCAAAGGCCAGGCCCCTCTACTTTTTTAAAGTTTTTCCCCTAAATGAGTCTATGTAAAACAAGGAACCCCCCGGGATGGGGTCATTTTTGAACCCATGGCTATAATTTGAACAATCTTGGTAAAGGTCCACTAGATGATGCTACATACCAAATATCAAAGGTTGGGCCCTCTTCTTTTAGACAAGAAGATTTTTTAAACAAAATCTCTATGAGTCTATGGAAAACAAGTGATCCCCGGGGAGGGGTTATTTTTGACCCTAGGGCTATAATTTGAACAATCTTGGTAAAGGTCCACAATGATGCTACATACCAAATATCAATGGCCTTGGCCTTCTACTTTTAGACAAGAAGATTTTTAAAGTTTTTTCCGTATATGAGTCTATGTAAAACAATAGACCCCAGGGGAGGGGTCATTTTGACACCAGGGCTATGATTTGAACAATCTTGGTAAAGGTCCACTAGATGATGCTACATACCCAATATCAAAGGCCTGGGCCCTTTACTGTTAGACAAGAAGATTTTTAAAGTTTTTCCCCTATATGCGTCTATTTAAAACAAGTGACCCCCGGGAAGGGGTCATTTTTGACCCCAGGGCTATAATTTGAACAATCTTGGTAGAGGTTCACTAGATGATGATAAATATCAAACGCATGGGCCTTCTACATTTAGACAAGTAGATTTTTAAAGTTTTTCCCCTATATGTGTCTATGTTAAACAAGTGACCCCCAGGGAGGGGTCATTTTGACCCCATGGCTATAATTTGAACAATCTTGGTAGAGGTTCAGTAGATGATGCTACATACCAAATATCAAAGGCAAGAAGATTTTTTAAGATTTGGTTAATTTCCCCCTTTTTATTGCCGCGGCAGCCAAAATTCTGCATGGAATAGAATTATTTGAACAAGTTTGAAAGAGATCCACCCAAGGAACATTCCTGTAATTTTTTTTTGAATTTGGTTAATTGGTGTAGGACGAGAAGTCGTTTGTAGGAAAATGTGAACGGACGGACGACGGACGGTGAGCGATCACAAAAGCTCACCTTACACTTTGTGAATAGGTGAGCTAAAAATGGCGAGGAAAAGCCTGCAACTCGATGGTGTTTTGAAATTAACATAAAAACTGATACGGATGCAGACTTTTACAACTTTGTTACAAGGTTAAATCAGGGGTTTGGTATAAATGAAATGTGTAATGAAGTTGGAATAATCAAGAGAAAACTAAGTGTATGCCTAAAAGATTTCAAAGGTTCGACAGAGTTTCCGAAAGGTCATTCGATATAGACACACAAGAGCAATGGACCCATTCAAATTGTCTGTTTAATCATAGAAATTAATTTTGGGGAACATTGGCAAATACTTTTGGGGAACAAGGGAACATTGGAAATACTTTAAGGGAACAAGGGAACATTGAAAAAATAATTGTGGGGAACATGGCCATTTACTTTCAGGGAACATTGGGCTTTACTTTCAGGGAACAAGGGAACATGACCCCCCCATGGGAGGGCCTCTGTCATCTGGTTAAAATATCACATGGAGAAACAAAATTGTCCAAATTTTCACATGTTGTAGCAAATAAAACTTTGAAGTCACATTTGGCACATAAACAAAAAATTCATATTCTGAAAGCCTAAAATTTCAACTAAAGTTAGAGATACAATGAACAACTGGCATTTCTTTGTATTTTGAATAATGAATGGTTTAAAAGACATAGATATTGTGATTTCAGAGTTATATTAATTTTGTTCCTAAAATTAATAGACTGACATTGTTCAAAAAGATCTTATATTCTCAAAACGTGCAGTATATTGAAATATCTTTTACTGCAATAGAACAGAATGTTTAACGTTCTTGAAAATATCTTTGTTATTTTCATATCTTCAATAGTTTTTTAGTTTTACTTGCTACAAATGTTGGGACGGATGATATTTTAGTATATAACTTAGATTCTTATCTACGTCCCTGATAATATGAATAACCACCAATGAGTAATAAATCGTAATGTTGATGAAAAATAAAAAGTAGCCAGCATTTCTATGAAGATGAACAGTTTGCTGAACTATGTTGCACAAAAACAGATCTTCGAGACAAATCTCCCTCTTTTTACCGATAATACAAGCATGTTGTAAGTCATAATGTAAACTTTATTTCTATTAACACTTTCCCAAATACAGTAAATCTGCAGCAGATGACTTTGAAACCATGGTGACAAAAACCTGAAAATCTCAATAAAAGATAACTTAATTGTTAAATGAAGTTGAAAACATTGTGGCCAAAGGAGAAATTGGTCATCATGCTGCTGCTATTGTGTCAAACTACGTCTGCATGTGGGAAAGGGTTAAGTCAAAAGCACCTTCGAATGTCTAGTTCTGTAAAACGACATTTACATAAATTGAACACATAATTGGTTGAACACTAACAACATTTACATAAATTGAACACATAATTGGTTGAACACTGAACCATGAACTGAAAGTAATTAGTCAAATGCAAAAGCACCTTTGAATGTCTAGTTCTGTAAAACGACATTTACATAAATTGAACACATAATTGGTTGAACACTAACAACATTTACATAAATTGAACACATAATTGGTTGAACACTGAACCATGAACTGAAAGTAATTAGTCAAATGCAAATTATTTTTTAGTTCAAAGTTATAACACCTATTTGGTGGGAATGTAAGTAGAGTTGGTTATTTTAAAAGTGTCCAACATACAACAAATCTTCAGCAAACAACTTTCAAAACATCTTGACAAAAATGTGAACAAAATCTAAGTGAAAAGTTATTGCATTAAGGAGCCTTTTTTTCAATGTATTTATTCATTTATAGTTTGTAGATGTCCATATCTTTTTACTAAATGTTTTCAAAGTCGTCTGCTGCAGATTTGAATTTGGGAAAGGCTAAATGTACAATAGAAATTGATCATGTGTTTGGATAGAACATGTTGACCTGGATCGCTCACCCAATTTAATATAACTTGGTAAATGGTCACCCAAGAAACACTTGTGCATAGTTATTTCAAAATCAGGCCTATACTTTTGACAAGAAGATTTATATAGAGTTTTCAGAATATATTCATTCACTACAAGGAAATCAAGCCCCACCCCAAATTATTTTTGAATCGGGCCAGTACTTTTGGACAAAAGAATTTGTTATGTTTCACCATTTAAACAAATAAAGAAAACAAGCTGCGCCCCCTGGTGGCCATGTTTTTCAACGGATCGGAATGATTTGAACAATCTTGGTAAAAGGTCACCAAAGGAACATCTTTTCAAATTATTTTAAAATCTGTCCAGTACTTTGGGACAAGAAGAATTTTTAAAGTTATTCACTATACATATATAAGGAAAACAAGCTCTGCCCCCTGGCGGCAATGTTTTATCAACAGATTGGAGTAATTTGAACAATCTTGAAAGAGGGACGCCAAAGGAACATCTGTTTCAAATTATTTTAAAATCAGGCAAGTACTTTTGGACAAGAAGATTTTTTTAAGTTTTCACTTTACACATATCTGGAAAACAAGCTCTGGCGCCATGTTTTCCAACGGATCGGAATAATTTGAACAATCTTGGTAGAGGGTCATTCATAGAACATTTGCCAAAATAATGTTCAAATCTGGCCTGTACATTGGGACAAGAATATGTTTAAAGTGTTTCCTTTCCATTGTCATGGCAACTAGAGTTCCGCATGGAATTCAATACTTTGAAAGGGGACAACCCAAGGAACATCCCATTTATTGAAATTTGTCAAGCTGTTTAGGAGGAGATGTAGTTTCAAGCAAAATGTTGACGTACGACGGACAAAGACCGGTCAAAATATCTCACTCTGAGCCTCTGGCTAGATACTTACATTTTTGTTCATAGATGTAATCAAAGTCACACATATCTCCTCATTGTGTTAGAAAAACGCATCTCAAGCAGACTACCATTGAAAATATTGAGGCAAAAGGATGAATTTCTAATAACGAGATGTTTACCTAGATGTTTTTTAAAGTCAACTGCTGCAGACTTGTTGAATGTGGGAAAGGGTTAAAGTACATTATAGAAGTTTTGATTTTTATTCTTGGTAAGAAAGGTTCTAAAAAGAAAAGTTTGTAAACATATCATTGCAGATCCAAACATATCACAGACCTTGTTAGCGGATAAAATAAGGACTTTAGAAAGAGCAAAACGCTCATTATCTAGAGCTCCGCAAACATTCCCTCATATATACACTTTCTGAAACAGACGTCTTTTGAAAACACTGTGACAAAAGAAAAAAAAATGCTCAAAACGAGCAATTTCTCCATTTGCCAATGTTTTCAACCTTATTCATTTATAGATATTTTCCATGTTTTTGATTAAAATGTTTCAAAGTCGTCTGCTGCAGATTTGTATTTGGGAAAGGGTTAAATTGAAACACAATAATATACATGTAGTCAAGCTTCATGATAAATATGTATGATTTACTTGTTTATATCCATGTCATTTGGCAAGCTAGGTAATAAAACAAGAGGCCCAAGAGGGCCAGTATCGCTCCACGGCCATAAGGCAAAAATCAAATCTCCAAACAGCCCTGCCCCCTAGTGGCCATATTTTTTACCAACCACCATGGCTTAAAGGAATCTTGTAGAGTGTCACCCAAGGAATGTTTCTGCAAAATTATTTGAAAATCGGCCTGACACTTTCGGAGGAGAAGATTTTTTAAGTTTTCACAATAGCCATATAAGGCAAAATAGCCCCACCCCATGGCGGCCATATTTTTGAACCAATCAACATGGCTTGAAGGAATCTGATAGAGGGTCACCCTAAGAATATTTCTACAAAATTATTTGAAAATCTGCTCAACACTTTCGGAGAAGAAGATTTTTTAAATTTTCACTATGGTCATATAGAGCAAAATAGCCCCGCCCTCTGGCGACCATATTTTTCGACCAATCAACATGGCTTGAAGGAATCTGATAGAGGGTCACCCAATGAACATTTCTACAAAATTATTTGAAAATCGGCTGAACACTTTCGGAGAAGAAGATTTTTTAAGTTTTCACTATGGTCATATAAGGCAAAATAGCCCCGCCCTCTGGCGACCATGTTTTTCGACCAATCAACATTTCTTGAAGGAATCTAATAAAGGGTCACCCAAGGAACATTTCTACAAAATTATTTGAAAATCGGCCTGACACTTTCAGAGAAGAAGATTTTTTAAGTTTTCACTATTTTTTTCTTTTGGTTGCCATGGAAACCAGAATTATGGATGGATCAAAAAAAATTGAAGGAATTTAAGAGAGGACATTGAGAGGATGCTTCCTATGAAGTTTCAACCAAATTGGCCAAGTGGTTAGTGAGAAGAAGTCGTTTAAAGGAAAAAGTTTACGCACACACGGACGCACGACGGACAATTCGCCATGACATAAGCTCGACTGGCTTTCAGCCAGTGGAGCTAATAAAATCGGTGCTCTCTTACAAAAGTTTAACCCTTTCACACATTTTGACCCATTTGCAGATGATGGCCTTTGAAAGCATTGTTGTGAAAGGTAAGCAATTTCTCCTTTTGCAACAATGTTTTCTTCTTTATTCCATAGTTATTCTTTTATTTATATGATTTTGCATAGATGTTGTCTGCTGCAAATTTGTAAGATGTGGGTAAAGGTTTTAAAGAACTTTATTCTATACACATTACTTTCTACTACAAACTCTAATTGACTAACTTATTTACTATGACTAAATTTTAACCCATTCCAAATTCCAAATCTACAGCAGACACTTTTGAAATTGTCAAGGCAAAAAAATATGAAAAACCTCTATAAGTCAATTATTGAAAACGTTGTGGCAGAAAGAAATTGCTCATCATGAGCTACTTCCCCTTTTGCCACAATGTTATCAAATATTGCCTACTATAAAAGTGTCTGTATGTGGGAAAGGCTTAAAAACACTTCAAATATGGTAAGTATCATTTATATCTATGATATTGCTTTTTAAAACTCTATTTAAGGAATACAAATAATAACAATTAAAATGGGCCATGTCGGAAAAAATAGCTAGGCTGCTTTTCAATTAGCATATATATACAAGACAAGTTCATAACAAACAACGGAGAGTTGAACACACTGTGGTAATACTGCAAATAAAACACTAGTAAGTAGTTAAACTAGAGAGAAAGGGAAAGGGTTAAGTCAAAACCACCTTCGAATGTCTAGTTCTGTAAAACAACATTTACATAAATTGAACACATAATTGGTTGAACACTAACAACATTTACATAAATTGAACACATAATTGGTTGAACACTGAACCATGAACTGAAAGTAATTAGTCAAATGCAAATTATTTTTTAGTTCAAAGTTATAACACCTATTTGGTGGGAATGTAAGTGTCGGAAAAAATAGCTAGGCTGCTTTGCAAATAGCATATATATACAAGATAAGTTCATAACAAAATACGGAGAGTTGAACACACTGTGGTAATACTGCAAATAAAACACTAGTTAGTAGTTAAACTAGAGATTGCTTTAAATGTTAAAAAAGAACTCTTTTAACGAATACAAATAATAACATTTAAAATGGGCCATGTCAGAAAAAAAAAGCTTGGCTGCTTTGCAAATAGCATATTTATACAAGACAAGTTCCTAACAAAATACGGAGAGTTGCACACACTGTGGTAATACTGCAAATAAACACAAGCAAGTAGTTAAACTAGAGATTGCTTTAAATGTTAAAAAGAACTCTTCAAGGAATACAAATAATAACATTTAAAATGGGCCATGTCGGAAAAAAATAGCTTGGCTGCTTTGCAAATAGCATATATATATAAGACAAGTTCATAACAAAATACGGAGAGTTGCACACACTGTGGTAATACTGCAAATAAAACACTAGTAAGTAGTTAAACTAGAGATTGCTTTTTTGAAAAAGCGCTTGTCTCCCCATTTGTGTGGTTGTAGGGGAGGAAAAAAAATGATGAGATAAATTTTGTAGTTTTGGACTGGAGATGAAGCAACAGTGACTTTGAAGTTTGGCCTATTAACATGTAGACAATAGTGGACATGTATTGCATAAGATGCACAAGATTAGTGGTTATTTTTTTAAGAATGAACGTAATGTGGATGTAAGAAGTACCATTTTGTTTTTATTTCGATATGGAGCAAGCAATGATCACCGATGGTTTTGTGGAATGCTGACAACTGTATACGTCATGTCATGGTAGCTGTAATGTAATGGAATTACACCAGATTTTTTACAATTGATATTTTTAATGTATATATGAGCTAGTAGGGTCCTCTGTGCAGTTGTAGGTTGTTGTATGATCTGTGAGTAATTGCGCAAGCAAATGTTCAAGTCAGGATCAGATGTTTTAAGGACATCAATATTACATTAATAGGGGTCATCTACAGGTTAGGACCAACCAGCACAACAAGTATGAAGTTCCTGGGCATAAGCGTTCTTGAGTTATTGAGTAAAAACCATTTTTCAGCTGAAGGTTACCGTGACCTTGTCCTTTGACCTTGTCCTTTGACCTTGTGACCTCAAAATCAAACAATCAATAAGGGTCATCTTCTGGTTAGGACCAACCTGCACACCAAGTATGAAGTTCCTCGACATAAGCATTCTTAAGTTATTGAGCGGAAACCATTATCAGCTGAAGGTTACCATGACCTTGACCTTTGACCTGGTGACATCAATCATCTGCTGGTGGTGACCAACCTGCACACCAAGTATGGAGTTCCTCGGCCCACGTGTTCTTCAGTTATTGAGCGGAAACCATTTTTTACCTCACAAGGTCACCATGACCTTGACCTTAGACTTTCTAACATCAAAATCAATAAGGGTCATCTACTGGCCATGACCAACCTGCATTGCAAGTATAAAGTTCCTACACCCAAGCTTCAGTTATTGAGCGGAAACAAGTGTGACACACGGAAAGACGGAACAGACAAAAACAATATGTCACCCCCATGTATGGGAGAAACCTAATAATACCTGGGACTACTGATCAGTAGTCCCAGATAATACACAAGTTATCTTAATAACATGAAAGATGGAGTTTGTCTGACAGCCAGATGGGTTTACTTAAAAGAGAACGCCAGAGTAAAGTTAAATCGTAATTGCTTAAGCTGCAGACAGTAGTTTCACTTGTACCAGATTTCAAAGATTACATACACCGCTGCAGTTCCTATCCTTTTAGATCATTTAATTCCGAAAGATGCTTTTAAATACTTCAGATACCAGATAATACAAATGAATAAAACAAACTAAGTTAAAATTAGAAAAAAAAATGAGACAAAGATAAACCTAAATTGTACCTAAGAAATTTCTGCGTGGAGTCCTGACACTGGTCGGAATGGAACGCTTGCTTATATAGTGACGTTTTCAACAGAATAATTTGTTGAATTCTCAACAAGTTATTTTGTCGGAAGGGTTTCAACAGGGAACAGTAGCAACTTTATAGATGTGGTTTTGACCCTTAAATTGAATTGAAGATACTGTTTTGTAACTTAAGATATGTAGATAATTGCATAATACATACAACCCGTACCTTAGAGTCGGTAAATAAATAGTATTAAGATTGTATGGAAGCGTCCTAGTGCCACAGTCTGTTATATTTTTGAGAGATATTATCTCCTAATTAGGAGATACTAAGTCATAATTAGGAGATATTAAGTCCTAATTAGGAGATACTATCTCCTAATTAGAAGATATTAAGTCATAATTAGGAGATACTAAGTCATAATTAGGAGATACTATCTCCTAATTAGGAGATACTAAGTCATAATTAGGAGATACTTTCTTCTAATTAGGAGATACTAAGTCATAATTAGGAGATACTATCTCCTAATTAGGAGATACTAAGTCATAATAAGGAGATACTATCTCCTAATTAGGAGATATTAAGTCATAATTAGGAGATACTATCTCCTAATTAGGAGATACTATGTCATAATTAGGAGATACTAAGTCATAATTAGGAGATACTATCTCTTAATTAGGAGATATTAAGTCATAATTAGGAGATACTTTTCAAATAGTAAACGTGGCTGTGCGGTTATGCTCCTTTGTTATAATGGCGAATTAGGAAGCTAGTTTCCTAAGTTTCCTGGAACATCATGGCATCCCGGAGAGCGTCATACGCACTCTTCAAGATGAAAAGGCATAATATCCAAGCCCCAATTGGAAGTATGTGCACATAGTATCCTCCATTTTACAATGCAAAGTGACAGTTTCACCTTGGTTTAGGGCTAATTCACTATCTACTAAGTCCTAATTAGGAGATACTATCTAATTATGAGATAGTATCTTCTAATTATGACTTAGTATCTCCTAATTATGACATAGTATCTCCTAATTAGGAGATAATATCTCTCAAAAATATTACAGACAGTGGCACTAGGACGCTTCCATAAGATTGGACTATGATTTGAAAGCTGGCGCTCGGTGTAGATGAGTACAAGTTTAGTGCAAAAAGGGGTTAGTCATAGTGACGTTATCGGAAATATTCCGTAGTGCAATGCGGGCACCTGCATCGCGTCATGAGAACTATTCCAATGATGCAGTGCGGGTACCTGCAACAACAACAAACACATAGCGGCTGTGGCCCTGACCAAGCACAAGCGTTACAATATAGTTAATTAAGTTAGTCGTTGGGTTGTATGTAATCTCTTTACATAGCTGAAAGTAATTTCTCCTTTTCCCAGAATGATTGTCGTATTCAACTAAGGCATCAAATGTCATTCACATCAAGAATCTGTAAATGTGTTTCGCTGTGGAGATGCTTGAGCAATCTTTAATGTTAGCATTAGTCTTCCGTGATATTTCCACCCTTACATATTAAAAGAACCTGAACAAAAAAGTATAAATTGATTAATTAAAATACTTGTGCCAAACATATAAATAACTTTATTTCACAATCTATCTTAACCCATTACTTTACAAGATATTTAAAATGTTGTCTACTTAAGTCTTTACAATCAACAATTGAACAAATTGAACAATCTTGAAAACTGGAAGTAGTTTTTTGACAACTAGTTGAACAAATTGCAATTAAAGGTGAAATTGATCGTTTTGAGCAATTTCACCTTTTATTGCAAAGTTTTCAAATGTCGTCTGCAATAGCAGGCATCAGATGTCGTCTGCAATAGCAGGCATCAGATGTCGTCAGTGTGAAATAATGGGTTAACATTGAAATGATAATCAAGAGAGCTATGTATCACTCACCAGAAAAAAAACGAACCATTCCGAAATGTCGATAGCAGGTACTTTCGTTTATGGTCCAGGTTGTTGTCCTTTTGGTGAATTCCCAAATATTTCAAAGGAATAAACGTACGTAGAGAGAACAACTTCACGTTTTTTTGGTATAGTTTGATAGAGAAAAGCATTATTGATTGATTCCGTACTTCAAATTCATATATTTGTTTGAATACTTTGAAAAATATGAGTTGAAGCGAGGCGATCCAGAAAACTGCATAGAAAGGATCATATCTATTTTTAGAGGAGCAAGTCCCTGTTGATTTCCTTAAGAAATAAATTTCAGTGAAAGAAAATCAGTGAAAACGGATAAAATATAATATTTAAGAACAAAATATTAATTATTTTTGAAACATGATAAGTTTTCAGTTATTTATTGTCAATTGAAACTTATACACCTCTTGGGAGCCTCGCGTAATCTCAAGTCATGTGACATATTCTCGGCCTTGAATGAGCATGTTTCATTTCTTAGTGTTTTCTTATATTGATCGCCGTTTATCTTTTTTAAAGATATTTCTTGTTTTAAATATTATGAAATGGTCACTAAAGGAACTTTTGTGCAAAATTATTTACACAATGGGCAAGATCTTTAGGACAACACGATTTTTAAAGTGTGTTCTATAAATATTTAAGGAAAAAGAGCTCCGTCCCCCGGATGGCCATGTTTCTTTAATCAGAATAATTTGAACAACCTTGGTAAAGAGTAACCCGAGGAACATTTGTGCCAAATTATTTTCAAATCATGTCGGTCCTTTTGGACAAGAAGCTTTTTGAAGATTCCAGATATAAAATATATTTTTAGCTCCTGTGTCCTAGTTATACAATGGACCAAAACTGTTTGAACAACTTTGAAAGAGGACGACCAAAGGAGCATTCATTCCTGCCAAGTTTGTTCAAAATCCAAACATGTTTAGTAGGTGATGTCATTTAAAGAAAAAGTTGACGACGGACATCAGGTCATCACAATAGATCAGCATGAGCACTTTATGCTTAGGTGAGCTATAAACCAGCATACCAATCAAAGAGCATGTGTGACTTGTGTAGACCCAGATCAACCAGCACCTGCCTGTAATTTGATCTGGTGTCCAAATGTTTTCAGTCCTTAGTCACATAACGTTTTAAGATAAGATGACATAGATGCACCAGCAGATCTTTACTAACTCTCTTAAATAATCTTAGTTTGATTTTTCTGCAGCACTGCTTATGAGGATTTTCAGCAATCGTTGGTTTACCCTTGCCAACATACAGATGCATTCTGACGTTTCTGCAGCAAGATTTCGTGGCAAAAGAAAAAAAAAAAAAAATTGCTCATGAACAACAATTTCACCTTTTGCCACAAATCGTTGAACTTTATTTGATAATTATTCTTCCATTTATAGAGAGTTTCCATGTTTTTTACTTATCGTTTTTAAAGTTGTCTGATGCAGATTTGTTGTATGATCCTTTAGATCTGATAATTAAATTGTCAACTTCAAAATAGTAAGGTATCAACAGGAAAAAAAACCATATAAATTAACGAGACAGAGAAGCGGTGACGGCCCAGCATTGGTTTTAGTGGGCGATTTCATTGGACAGAAAAAGGAGAACATGCTCATCTATATTTAAAATTTGAAACAACCTTTTATGCGATGTCGTCAGATCCAATATTCTGGTACGTACAGCGAAATATTTTGATCTGACTTTTCTTAAAGTGGGTATAAACTGTGTAGCTTATTTCATAAATCAGAACATGTATTGAGGACAATATTATAATTAACAAAATTTATAACTAGATTTATAATCGGTTAAGATCTCGGGGAGAGAGACTTTCAACTAGTCTTACCTATCTAATGACTCCTAGCTAAGACAGAAGCCATTTCGACATTACACAAGCAACAATAAGTATCACAGCTACTTGAGAGTTTCTAGAACCTGAAATATAATGAATCAAAATCAAAATTATCTGTTTACCTGATATGATAGTTTCAGAGGTATACATTTTGGAAATACATACGGAAAACATTGTAAAGACTAAACAATTGGAGTATGACTATGATACAAAGTTAAACAAGAGGCCCATGAGGGCCTATGCTCTACTGGGATGGTTCTTTGGTCATTTTCAATCCAGTGCATGTTTGTATGGTTAAGATCGGATAGTAAATGGAGGCTCTACTGTGTTCACAAGCTCTATCATAGCAATTTTGATAATTTCAAGGGCCATAATCCAGTCTTGCATGGGCGGATCTGGCTGGTTTGCGAAAGAAACCGAGCTCTCATCAATATTTAACTACTATCTGAGTGTGGTGAAGATCGGATAGTAAATGGAGGCTCTATTGTGTTCACAAGCTGTATTATAGCAATTTTGACAATTTCAAGGGCCATAATCAAGTCATGCAAGGGCACATCTGGCTGGTTTTCGAAAGGAACCAAGCTCTCATCAATATTTAACTACTATCTAAGTTTGGTGAAGATCAGAGAGTAAATGGAGCCTCTATTGTGTTCACAAGAGATATTATAAGAATTTCGACAATTCCAAGGGCCATAATCCATTCTTGCATGGGCGGATCTGGCATGAAGACTTTATTGCGTTCACAAGCTCTATTATAGCAATTCTGACAACTTCAAGGGCCATAATCCAGCCATGGTTTGCAAAAGGAACCAAGCTCTCATAGATACCTAACTACTGTGTAAGTTTGGTGAAGATCAGATAGAAAATGGAGCCTTTATTGTGTTCACAACCTCTATTATAGCAATTTTGACAATTTCAAGGGCCATAATCCAGTTTTGCATGTGCGGATCTGGCTGGAACCAAGCTCTTATGGACATCTAACTACTGTATAAGTTAGATTGAGAACAATCAAAACTGAAGACCGTATCGCGTTCACAAGCAATTGTTTACGGACGCACGGATGACGGACACCACATCCGGCATTAGCTCTTCTGGCCTTCGGCCAGTAGATCTAAAAACGTTGTGGAAAAAGATGAAATATTGCTCTGTTTTTGACAATGTATCGTGCAAATTGAAGATAAAAACATGTTGATTTGACGTAATATAATGATTTTAGTTTTTGAAATAACTCAATAGTCGTCTGATGGGAAAGGGATAAATTGGACATCTAACTACTGTATAAGTTAGATTGAGAACAATCAAAACTGAAGACCGTATCGCGTTCACAAGCAATTGTTTACGGACGCACGGATGACGGACACCACATCCGGCATAAGCTCTTCTGGACTTCGGCCAGTAGAGCTAAAAATGTTGTGGAAAAAGATGAAATATTGCTCTGTTTTTGACAATGTATCGTGCAAATTGAAGATAAAAACATGTTGATTTGACGTAATATAATGATTTTAGTTTTTGAAATAACTCAATAGTCGTCTGATGGGAAAGGGATAAATTGAACACAGGTGTCCCAGTTTTTATTTGTGTAAAAAAGTGGAAAATACACAAAACATCGTTAAGATACTACAAATTGTCTCACTAGTTTGTCCATATGCTATAATAATAATAACCGTAATGATTTCGCATGAGAAAATGTTGGGAATGCCACCCAGGACCGTGTTACTATAAATAGCCTCTATATAGTTCATATAGTATAATAATAATTATTTTTTATATAATACCATATTGAGAGGCTATTTAAAGTAACACTGTCCTGTGTGGGATTCCCCGAATTAACATTATGGTCATTATTATTACAGCATAAGGGACCATATAGAGAAACAGTTTGTAGTATCTTAAAGGTATTGTATGGGTTTGATGACGACAAAAAGAATGGACTCTACCTGATGTGTGCCCGGTTTTTGACACTTTCTTGGCATACAGGATCTTCTCTTTCCATTGTACGAGCACATCTAAATACAACATGGTTTTATTCCTATCACATATGAATGTTGTCTTGTCATTGGTCGCTGAATCTTCCTTTGTAACATCTAACGGGATAGTGTTTTGTGAATGGGAACAGCTTAACCTCATGTCTGTGAGATGATTTGTGGCCCCCGATAATACAAAAGTAATGTTAGCGTCATTCCATATCACCTTCAAACCTTGTAGAAGAAAGTATGAATTGTTAAAGAAAGTTGAAAGTTTATTCTTAATAATGTAGACTTTTAATCCTTTCTCATATACGGACGCATGTTGAAGGCTCTACAGTAGATGATATTTGAAAAACATTGTGACAAAAGGAGAAATTGTTCTTATAAATGAGGAAATTCACCAATTGCCACAATTTTTTTCAATAATTTAACTTTCATTTACAGAGACTTACATGCAGATGAATTTTGATAACAATGAGGCAAAAGGATCAATTGACCTTTCCCCCAATAAGATGACTTTTGATAACAATGAGGCATGTTCCCTGATGCAGATGAATTAAGCGGTCAATGACTTTTGAAAACATTCTCTAAATGGATAATATCTTCTTTTACACACTGTTTACAACAATCGTATCTTTTTTTCAACAATGTTCTTGCTGGCATATTCTCAAAACAAAACATTGTTTGGATCTTCAATTACATGCTATGTCTTTAAGTCTTTAGTGGCAATCGGCTTGGGTTGGCATAGAAATAGCACATCAAGAAATGTAATGTGTCAACTCCTCACAACATGCATCTTCAGCGGTCGTCTTTTGAAATCCTTGGGACAAGTAATTTCAACTCTATTCAATAATTATACTTCCATCCATAGAGATGTTCCATATCTTTGTCCTAGATGTTTGAAAAGTTGTCTGCATCATTTTTGCTTACTGTGGGAATACTCTTTAAGAAAAGCTAGGTTATGACTATCTCTATTTCAATAATGAGGTTTTGAAAAAGGAATACTGTAAAAGATGTTTATATAAGATTATGAATACAATACCTATCAACGGTTTTGTCAGGTTAAATGTCACTTGCTTTTTTACGGCCTTCTCTAGTGTTTTGTAATGCAGCAAGGCATCAGCCGACACTATTACAAAATCATGGTAACCAACATCTGTTTCTGTAGAAAGAAAGTTCCAACATGCTCAAGTTTAAATGACCTATATTCAAACGTGGCCTAGATATCACTAAGACAAACATTATGACAAAGTTTCAGCATGCTCTAGCAAAAAATGCGGCTTCCATAGTGTTAACAAGATTTTCATTAAGTTTGGCCTAGTAACCTAGTTTTTGACCCGACATGACCCAGTTTCAAACTTGGCCTAGATTTATTCGGGATATATGTTCTGATAAACTTTCATGAAGATTGGATGCAAACTGTTGCCTCTAGAGTGTTAGCAAGCAAATGTTGACGACTGACGAGGGTCGACGGACGACGAACAAAAGGTGATCACAAAAACTCACCTTGAGCACTTTGTGCTCTGGTGAGCTAAAAATAATGTCTAGAAATTAAAACACACACTTTTGATACAACGATGATAACATTGTAGGAAAAGGGAGAAATGGCTGCATAAGCGTGTCATCAATATCTGTGAAATGTTTAAATGCTGTAAAATTACAAAACAAGAGGCCCATGAGGGCCTATGCTCTACTGGTATGGTTCTTTGGTCATTTTCAATCCAGAGCATGTATGTATGGTGAAGATCGGATAGTAAATGGGGGCTCTTTTGTTTTCACAAGCTGTATTATAGTAATTTTTACAATTTCATGGGCCATAATCCAGTCTTGCATTGGCGGATCTGGCTGGTTTTCAAAAGGAACCAAGCTCTAATCAGTATTTAACTACTATCTAAGTTTGGTGAAGATCAGATAGTAAATGGAGCCTCTATTGTGTTCACATGCTCAATTATAGCAATTTGGACAATTTCAAGGGCCATAATCCAGTCTTGCATGGGCGGATCTGGCTGGTTTTCGAAAGGAACCAAGCTCTCATGGATATCTAACTACTATCTGAGTTTGGTGAAGATTAGTTAGACAAAAGTGAAGACTGTATCGTGTTAACAAGCTCTTTTATAGCAATTTTGACCATTTCAAGGGCCATAATCCAGTCATGCATGGGCGGATCTGGCTGGTTTTCGAAAGGAACCGAGCTCTCATAGATATCTAACTACTGTATAAGTTTGGTTGAGATACAATCAAAAGTAAAGACTGTATCGTGTTAACAAGAAATTGTTTACGGACGGACGCACGCACGCACGCACGCACAACGGACAAATCGCCACGACATAAGCCCTTCTTGCCTTTGGCCAGTAGAGCTAAAAATCAGTTCAATCCCTCATGGATTACTTTTCTCTACAAACAACACAGCAGATGACTTTGATAACATATAAGAACATTTCTAACACTATTGACAGTTTCTCTTCTATACACAAAGAAGGATTTGAGCGTGATCTATATGCAGTATATCACTCTAAATTTCCAGAACTATGTTTGGCTGTTGAAATTCCCTCCCGAGTATTTTTCATACAACGTTTCTCAGAGGGCATGCGTTACTACGTTTGGCTTGACATTTTATGAATGAAGTCACGAGCTTTTGTTGTAAATGCCGTTTGGAAATTTGAATTGTAACGTTAACGTTATTGTTTTAAATGACGTCGTTCCCGTGTTTTGCCAACATTTTTGGCGCGGTCGAAAACGTTGTGTTAGAATGAGACAGTAACAAATTGCCCATGATGAGTTTAAGAACAATTGAAAAAGGTATAATAAAAAAAAAATGTTAATAGACTGTTAATAAAACTGATTTCAAAATGTTTTGTTAGTTGAACAAATCGAATATTTCCAAAACAAATACAATGGGGAGTAAAGATAGAATAGCATACACGTGATTTTATCAAGGAAAACAACGTCATGTCAAAAACCTAGTTCCTCCCTAATGTGTATCCCTTTAAGTTATAAACAAGTGCTAGAATTGAAATAGATCTCATTTTGAGTGATATACCGGCTCTTATATCACGATGTGTCGTTCAGATGTGTATAAATTAATCACTCAGGCCATTCGGCCTTCGTAATTAATTACTACACACCTGAACTCCCAATCGTGATATACGAGCCGGTATATCACTCAAAATGAGATCTATTTCATAATTATATCATAACTGACGTCGCCAGCATGAAATAACGTCATTCTATATTTTTCGGTATAAAACTAGTGTTATAACAATGCTACGTAACGTCATAATAAAAAGCATTGAAAATGACCGCACTATATAGCGACGTTTATATATATTTTGCGCTAACAATCGTCGAATTGGAATTTATGATATAAATAGAACATAACATTCGTGGTCATTCAATACAAAATTGACCCACATCCCACATGTACACCAGGAGACTTACCAGTAACTTTGATGTTCATCTTACAACCTAGAGCCTCTTTAGAAGGTTTGTGTGCTGAGAAACATCGAACATCCGGGTTTGGACTATTGAGAAGGTTTAATTCCAGGTTCGAATTAATTTCAACTACAACTGGATTGTCGTCAACTAAAGATAAAGAAATATTTTGTAAATCGATTTTTTCCTTGTGATATAGAAACTGCCCATGTATATAAGACATACAAACAAAGCTTGAGAATGGGAACATAGATAAATGACAACCCACCTTTTCCCACATACAAATCTGCAGCCTTTGAAATAATCTGGAGAAAAAAATTGAACATCTCATCATGTAAAACCTTACTTTAAGAATATATTTTTTAATGACTCATTACGAAAAAATCAGATTATAGTCTGGTTATTTTAAAAGTCGTCTGCTGCAGATGTGTTGTATGTGGAAAAGGGTTAGTTCTTTTAGCAATTGATCTGGTATGCTATTTATAAACTCTTCAATAGAAAGAATAGTTCCATATTGTAACGGTCCTTAAAGATCCAACCATACCATTGCTCGCTTAGAAAGTGAATTAAATCAAACTAACAAGACAAAGTTGATGCAACGCATCATTGTCGCCGGAAATCCATACTGCAGTTATGCATAACACTTACATTATAGTAGTTAAGAAAACAGTTATCAACTGAGGGGCATATTGGAACATTACGATTCGGGTCAAGTGAAAATGTATCATAACTTGCATTTTTTTGTCAACAAAGTGAATGTCCTTCATTGAAATATAATTGGAAGCCTTTCATTGTTTATGATCAATCATTCTAAGGGAGGTTGACCGTACGATGGTACCTCAAAATCCCCTAGATCCAAAAATGGCTAGGTAGTCAAAATCCCCTAGGTGTAAAATACAGGGTACTCAAAATCCACTAGGTGTAAAAGCTTATATGAGAAAAAGAAATGCATTATATAACAGTTACTAGTCTCATTCCAATCCATATAATATTATGCAAATGTTTGATATTTATTATTTATTTATTGATGATGTTAGTAATGCCAAATTAATTTCACGTGAAAATTATATTACTTACTATTGTATAGGCGACTTATAGGTCCATTGGGCCGGGTGTTTTATTTAAATTTCTATAATTGTATACATGTACACATGTCACGTTAATAAAATATTTACTTACTTACTTACTATAATAGTTACTTAGTGTTGTAAGGGTTGAAACATAAAGAGGAAGAACATTTCAATTCTAGGGGATTTTGACTACCTTGAACTTTCTGTCTAGGGTATTTTGAGTACCCTGAAAATATCATCTAGGGGATTTTGAGTACCCTGTAATTTAAAACCTAGGGGATTTTGGACTACCTAACCATTTTTGGACCTAGGGGAATAAGAGCTAGGGGATTGTTGTTATTGATCATAAACAGTAATGGAAATGAGTAATCTTGCCAATCATTAGTCTTAGTATGTATACAGTGCTTTCATTAAGGAATAATAGGAACTGATTTGTCTTCGTAAATAAAACAACAAAAACATAAAAGCGAGTCAAAATAAAGAAACTGCAAATACTTAAAACATCGGCATATTTATTTCTTTTTATATGCGTCATAACTTAGTGTTTTTGAACAAACGCAATTGTAATACTTTCAAGACATTTAAATTTGTTTTTTTCAAATAATAACTCGTCCTCCCAAGTCATTTCCGAAATCCTATTAAAAATAAAAGTCGCGGGCTTCTGCCCGGCGACTTATAAAGAACATACCTAATACTTCCGTCAGGGAAGTGGAGACAACAAACGGATCTCCTTCAACGTTACAGCTGTATTTTCCCGAATCATTCTTACTGACTTTATCAATTATCAACTGGTATGAGAACCGTTGGTTGGAATCATACTGTAAGGTCGGGGGTCCAGTAAACAGTGGTTTCAGGTTGTCGTTATGGTGCCAGATGATGTTGATGTCCGATGGAGGTTCGTTATCGATGAAACTGCAGGACAATATTACTGTTGTATTCGTCCTGTACACTACGTCCTTGGAGATCGTCAAATTCTCTACTTTACATTTAGCTCCTGGTAACAAAAAGAATTGATTTATTGGGGTTTAACGCCGTTTTTAACAATTTCTCAGTTATATCACGGCGGCAAGTTCACCTATTCATGCATTTCCAGGTTTTCACACACCAGTACTCCACACAACAATCTTCCCAAGCAACTGGCTGCTTTTCCACATAGACTTAGCCCATTGGTGGAAGACGAATGACGCATGTCGCATTGACTTTTGTCAATCGTCGGAAAGAGTTAGCCGAGCCAGAATTCGAACTCACAACCCCTGGATTGACAGCCCGCGTCGCTACCGACTGAGCTACCGGGGCCCGACAAAAAGAAACAAAATGATACGATCAAATGCTCATTATACACGGAACTACATGTACAAACATGGAGTAAATGTATCTTTTCACCACAATATCTCTCATATTGCTCAACCAAACCCTATGTTATTGGTACTCAAAATAATATATTTTATTTGAATACCATGATCAATCTTATTTATAATTGATGTTTCACCATAAAAATTATATGGCTGAAAAAAAGGCTAAGTTGTGAAAACGAAAGATAAAACCTAGGATAAATAAATTATATGCTCTTAGATAGTCTCATGGAACGAATGTTTTTCAGGAACTGAGGGTTAAGTACAGACGTGAGAAGCCTAGTCAACTATATATTCAATTTCTTATAAAGTATTTGTTTCACAAAATCAAAGTGAAGTGAATTTTTTTTACATTTTTGTTTCGTGTTGTTTAATATCACACTTAAACGATGCATTATGTGAGACAATCGCCTGAAATGTTTCACTCTCAAAGATTGCAGACTGTATACACAAATAAAATGTATGCTGATAACATTGATAAAGCAAACTTTTCATCTTTTGGATATAATTGTTTTATTTAGCAATGAGACAAAGGGTTAAGTATTAAACATAGTTATGTTTGCAATTAAAACAGTGCAATCATGATATTGCAATTTCGTTTATAGCCTTTGATGTCAAATCACATAGGGCCAATCAGTGGCTTTCTAGTGATAATCCCAATTAAGCATTATGTGTACTCACTCTAGTGTCATATAAATACTGTCGTGTTATCTTAGAGATATACCACAGTCAACTGTTTTGTTTTACAACAGAATTTACCCCTTTCCTCAGTCCTTTAATCCTTTCCTAGTAGTGAAAGTCTTGAAACATTTTTGGAAAGGAGAAATTTACACGTTTTAGTGGTTTTTGTTCTGTGTTTTAAAAATAAAATACATTGTTGATCTCTTCTATCAATTATGTACAAAATGTATTGCAGTAACACATAAATTAATGTTTGTTCTGAATTTAATCATTTAAATGATAGTATAAAGAAATTAGGCAAAAGTCATAACTTGTATGTCAGGCATATAACAAAAGGATGCACTGTAAAGAAATGGCCACAATTGTTCCACTTTTGGTGTAATGAAACAGATCAAAAGGAGATGACTTTGAAAACCTTTACTCCAAACTATGCAAACTCTTCACAACTAGAAGAACGATTATTGAATAAAATTGGAACAATGTGACAACAGGAGATAATTTGCTCATTGGAAGGGTAGCATCCCATTTCGTCTACAGTTGTTTGTCCCATTTCGTCTACACCCTTGTTCCCATGTCGTCTACTGTCCATAAAATGAATATACATAGCTATATGTCTACGGAGATTGCCATTTCATCTTACATTGACCTTTCTTAAAGCTATTATAAATCTTGGTGTGAAAACTTTAAGCAATTACTGCTTTTATCTTTATTAAGGGGGTCTCAATGGAATTGACATTTGAACAAACTGCTGATCATTTTTTAATAATTGTTAATTAATTTTTGAACAAAATGCTGATCATCTTTTAATTAAGAAGTTTGACTGTGAATTCCTTCTGCAGTTACTTGACAAGTTGTGCTTGTGAATTATGTGCTATTACAAAGTGCTTTAGCATTTGCAACATTAATAGATTCTTATATATTATCTTGTATTAAGCATGAAATATTAAATGAATTTTAAAATTCGTTATGAACTTTGTGTTTCTTTTGTTTTACAGCCTTCGGACTTTGTACATAATGTAGACTAAGACTGGCTGAATGCCACAAGTCCCTTAAAGTAATTGCGACATTCCAATATAATCAGATAAAAGTTATCATAAATAGAACGATAAAATAACACAATTTCCAATGAAAAGATGCTCTGGTATGGGTCCACAATGTTTGTATAACCCACATATTTTAAACAAAAACGTATGTCCGTCTTTAATATTGAATTAGACTGTCTGTCCCATTAAGCTAAGAGTAGACGAAAAGACACCGGGGTGTAAATTGGTTGTAGATGAAATGGGACAATTGCAAAAAGTGTAGAAATTGGACAAATTGCATAAAAGTGTAGAAATGGGATTAGACGAATTGGGATTAGACGAAATGGGCTTAAACCATTATAAGCAATAAATGTATTTTTTTTGCCAAATTGTTATCAAAGTAAGTCTGCTACAGAGGCGTCAGAAAGCGTCTGTATGTGGGAAAGGGTAAATGAAACAGCCATTTTAAATACATTGTGAGAAAGGAGGGAAATTGTCGGAAAATTAGTGACTCCATTCATCTTGAAATTGCATCTTCATTTATTTAAGTGCATATCATACAGTTGTATTTACAAAGTTTATACCATATACATGTATAAGTATTTGTCTGCATCTTTGTAACATATTTACATATTATTATTAGATTAAATGTTGTTATTCAAAATTGACTACTTTAAATTTGTGTGTTGGATGTCTCCTGCTTTTCAGCTCAATTGTGTACATGTATTGATAAAGCATTACCATTGATTGATTATTTGGTATTTGACGCCGCTTTCAGCAATTTATATCACTGTTACCTGGTAACTAAACCAGTACTACCGGACCATTTAAGTACATTTGATAGCCATTGGACTGATCCGTTAATTAAAATATTAAGTTTCCAAAGTGCTATCAAAGACGAAAATACAGCGAAGTATTGTTATTATGTACTTTTGTGTTATAAACAGTTGCTGATAAATTACATGGCGGTGTACTCAACTGTGACACAAACAAGATAGTTATGAATGGTGTTATTTCTTTGGTCTAGGGAATTGATCCGAAAAAATTTAATGACAGACAAATGTATTTCATCATAGGAACATACATATACAATATGGGGGAATTCTTAAATTCAACAAATTACTAATATTGATGGACAGCAACTTGTAGTTACTGCCAGGAATCTAGATTATGTTTTAGCTCATAGTCCTGATTTATGTAATTATGGAAATATTCCAAGCGTTTGTTTTCCTGTCAAAACGGAAATACATGACATTTCGAGCGAATTGAAAACGCAAGTAGATTGAGTGAAACTCGATGTACGTGAAGTAAAAAACGAAGTAAAAATAGTCATTCAAATTTGAATCGTAAACTGTCCGGGCAAAGCTTTATTGGATACTTACGGTATATGATGTGTATGATCAAATAAGAGTGTACAATCGTCTCAGATATAGGTAGTCTTTGCCGAGACATAAATTACAATATAAATTAGTTTGTCTTTCTTCGCAGTCGAAATATAATTAATACAAACTATCAGATCTAAGTTAAATAATTTTATTGGACATATCAATTATTATTTATTTTTTTATTTTCAACATAGACATAATAATACAATTATTATTAGGTCTTTGGTTTTCAACCACATTTCTATGATGTATTTTTCCTTCTCGTATTGATTGCCTATTTAACAAGCGATAGGTATATAAAGCGCCACAGTAAGGTTAAAATATTTAAAGCGTCCCAGCGAGATCTCGCTCAAATCTCACGCACCAGTTTTTCTGTCACGTTATAACGCGAGATTTCGGATCGAGTACATATCTTTATAATATATCTATAGGTCACTGGTGCTACCTATTTACGAAAAATCACTTAAAATCAAACAGCATACTTTGGCAATTACAGTTAATTTTTAAAAGTATTTACTAGACGGGGGTTGGTCGTAGGGTAATTTCTTCTTTTCAGCCCTTTTCTGGTGTCACCTGGCGACTACCTTTTAAAACGGTCCAAAAGGCTGGAACAAATATTCGTCTACAACCAATTTACACCCCGGTGCCATTTCGTCTACACTTAGATTAATGAGACAGACAGACAAATTCAATAAGACGGACATATTTTGTTTAAAATATGTGGGTTATACATACATCGTGTTTTTATCGTTCTATTTTTGATAATTTTTATATGATTATATTGGAATGTCGCAATTACTTTAAGGGACTCATGGCATTCAGCCAGTCTTAGTCTACATTATGTACAAAGTCCGAAGGCTGTAAACAAAAGAAACACAAAGTTCATAACAATTAACAATACAGATCAAAGGTAATTGCTTAAAGTTTTAAACTTCTTAATTAAAAGATGATCAGCAGTTTGTTCAAAAATTAATTAACATTAATTAAAAGCAGTAATTGCTTAAAGTTTTCACACCAAGATTTATAATTGATTTAAGAAAGGTCAATGTAAGATGAAATGGAAATCTCCGTAGACATATCTATGTATATTCATTTTATGGACAGTAGACGACATGGGAACAAGAGTGTAGACGAAATGGGACAAAAAACTGTAGACGAAATGGGATTAGACGAACTGGGATGTTACCAAATATTGTAGGGGGTCACATTTCTGTTTATATCTTTCCCTAATACAGACTATCATTCCAGCCCTCTTCTGATGCCACCTGGTGATACCTTTTTCCCCCAATCAAAATATAGCTTGAACGATTTTGTAGAGGGTCAACCATAGATCATTTCTACCAAATTATCTTGGAATTCGAAGAAGCGGATTCACAGGAGAACACATTTTAAAGTTTTGCAATTTCCACCCCATTCTGATAACGCAGCAGACCAAAGTCCAATGTATAGGTAGAATATAAATTGTTGAACAATTTTTTATGACGGTCACCAAAGTAACATTCATGTCAAGTTTGACGTACGCCGTACTATGAGTGATCACAATGGGACACATTGAGCCTCGGCTTGACATTGAACTTTAAACAAGAGGGTCATTAAGGCCCTAGATCGATCACCTGAATGATGCATTGTGATTTCTAATGCAAAACACATCGAGACAATTAATCTGACAAAGATTCAAAATGCAACGGTGCATGCCTCAAGTGTTAAAAAGATGTTCCTATATTTGGCCTAGTAACCTATTTTTTTTTACCTGGTATGACCCATATTCGAATGTTCAACTTGTTCGAAGTAGAAATGCGGACTCCGGTGTTTAAACTACTGTTTCCTTCAATTTGGCCTAGTGATTTAGTCTTTGATTAAGCATGACTGATATTCGACCTTGCCCTGTTACAATTCAGGGAAACATTCTGACAAAATTTGAAGATGCTGAAGCAAAATTCTGCTACTACAGTGTTAACTCGATTTTCCTTCAATTTGTCCTAATGACCTACACCAGTTTATGTATTAGGAAAACGGTTTTAACCCTTTACCACATACAACAAATCTGTTTTTGAAAAGACATGACCAATATTACTAGAAATAAGGACTACATAAATGCATCATCCAGAGTGTTAACACAATTTCCTTTCAATTTGGCCTAGTGACCTAGTTTCTGACCCAATATGACCCATATTCCAAATGTCCAAGATCTGATAGAGATAAATGTTCTGACATACTTTCATGAAGATCTGATGCAAAACGTAGCCTGGAGAGTGGCAATTGTTGACGATGGATAGAAGCAGGACTTAATAACTTCAAAGTCGTCTACTGCGGATTGGGTATGCAGTGTGAGCAATGACTATATATGCATTTATCTGAAAAATCTCAAGGCTTTAGTTTCTAGGATATTTAAACCAGTACTAACCAGAAACATTTTTTCTTTTTTGTTATTGACCTATGTTTATACAAATGGATCCAATTAAACAAAGGGACACAACTTTGGTTAACTATAACAAGTCGGATTCGCTTCACTGAATATTTGCCACAGTACCACGATTAAATTAAAATATATCCCACTCCCTTTCTCTATATATTATTGCATAATTCCAAACTGGAATGTACATGTAGTGAAAATAATCGGATGGTTAAAAATGAGAATGTGTTTGAATATGGTCAAAGGATAGTAATTCAGATCGGCTTGTTGGGAAGACAATTTTGTCCAGGGGATTTCAAATGAATATGTAAGACTGAAATTGTCACCCATTGGACAATAATGATGTTGATGAAAGTTGAATTCTTTTTTTAAAAACTATATTATCCTGTGAGTGATTTGTAACCAAACCCTGGTTTACTTTTGACTGTATTGACACCTTCAGAGTCATTATTAGAACATCCTGTTTTTTCTGAAATTCAAAGTGAAATTCAGTGCGGAATAAGGGACGTCATAGCTAAAAAAAAGAAGGTTGTATGTGCCTTGTGTTTTTGGTGCTGTTATGGTAGATATAAGAATGGACTTTGATTTAACACAGGTTTATGGGTTCTTTTTAATGTTGTGAAAGAACTATAACCCAGAATACTATAATGGTCGACGACTATGCAAAATGAATAGCTTCCCTTTGACCAATTGTCAGTTCGAAGCAGTCATGACTGAAGATTTTCGCGAAAAATGCCGACATCTCTACAATATAATGTTAAGCCTACTTACCATCACTTTAAATGATATATTGGAGTTGTTTCTATTTAAATATTTCACCAGATGAGTCTCTAGTCTTCATTATTCGGGATACAGTAAAATTTAAGGCTTCAAACGGCAATTTTTCGTTGTGTCTGTAAAGCGCTTTTCTTTAAATGGTGTTGCTTCTAGTTCACCTTGATTTGTACGGTACTAGTCGGCTATTTTAACTAACGGGAACAAAATATTTCATTCTCAGTTCCACGTATTTTTCGCTTTTTCTTAAAATTGTTAGTTCAAACGAAATTACGCAGTTCTTTTATTACCTTAAACATCGATTTAGAATTAATAATGATTGACTAGACGACAATAATTTACAATTTGTGTTTTACGTCTGACGGACCGCGTTTTATACATAACCAAAATGTCAGTATAGTGGTGAAAGTGTTTATTATCTCATATCGCGTGTAGCAGCTGTAATTATTCGTACTGGTGGTGGATTAATTGCCCGATACTATAAACCTACTCTTCGGAGGTTGTCCTACTACGGACGGAACGAATAACAACAACAACAACAACAACAACAATGGCGACTTCCATGGATTGGCGAGGGTCACTTCAGAAAGCTTCATGGGCTATGAAAAGAAAAACAGAAAAAAATTCTAACACATGTTACGATGATCGAAAAAACGCAGTTATTCTTTCTTTTTTTTTCGTATTATTAGGTCTTTCGTACAAGTCAAATAAAGAAAACAATGTATTTCGGCGACATCTGTTTAACCTCAGTTTTGACCTAGATGTTAAACAAATGATTTAGCTTGTAGACCAATCAAGTGTCGTATTTAATTAATAATGTCAAAGGAAATGAAACGATGTTATTGGTTCATAGTTAAGTTGGTGATCCTACGAGAGGCACTAATAAGATGAAGTTTTAAAATTAATTGTTCTGCATACTAACCTTTATTTGTTTTCCTTAAGAAATAAATTTCAGTGAAAAAAATCGGTGAACACGTATGAAATACAGGATAATTGTTTGTTCTCGTGAAAAGCAAAGGGTGATATTTTCACTTGTAGCTTCGCCACTCGTGAAAATATCACCCTTTGCGTTTCACTCGATGAATGAAATTTCCACAAATCACTGAAACAAGCAAATATCCTATTTCTTTTATGCTTTGAATAAAGATTTTGAAAAGAGTGTTAAAAGTCGCTGACTTGTAATGCATTCCCCGTTGAGAGCCCCAAACCGATGTACACTAGCGAAGTAATCTCCAAGTGCAGAATGTAAAACAATAAGGCCGCCATTGCTAATTTTTAGTCATCGATACATAGTGTTAAAGTTGTTTTTCGGATTAATAAATGACGATAATATCAATTAAAGGTATGTTCTATCAATTTATTGTGTTCTACATCGTTGTTTAATGTAACATTCCATTTGCCTGTACCTTTCGGGAATTAAAGCAATTGCGAAGACGCAAATGTTCGACAAAAATTAAACAACTCATTACTAGTCTATTACGGGGCAGGCCAATGTTCCACACTAAATTATCGATAATTTCTTATTTTATGATGTAAAATGTATTATTGGAAAAATATATAAATGGTTCTCTGAACTAATTTTCAACACTGTTTCTTGAAAGTTACATTTCTGAACTGTTATTAGTATGTATCACAGACCTGTCAGTCCGAAAGCTAATTTGTCATATATTTTCCGCTTTGTTTGAACAATTATTGCATGAGTCAGGACTGAACGACTGACGACTTTCGCGTAGTCTTGGCCGAGTCCCGGTAGCGACGCGGGCTGTCAATCCAGGGGTTGTGAGTTCGAATCCCGGCTCGGCCAACTTTCTTTCCGACGATTCACAAGAGTCAGAGCGACATGCGTCATTCGTCTTCCACCAATGGGCTAAGTCTATGTGGAAAAGCAGCCAGTTGCTTGGGAAGATTGTGGAGTACTGGTGTGAGAAAACCAGGAATTGCATGAGTAGGTGAACTGGCCGCCGTGATATAACTGAGAAATTGTTAAAAACGGCGTTAAACCCCAATCAATCAATCGCGTAGTCTTGTATCAGAGAAAATAGTTTAGCAAAATGATTGTAATAGTGTGCTGAACACACATTGTGCAATAAATTGGATACAAATATCAAACACATTGTAAATATAAGCATGTGTGCAATGACTGTGTTTTCTGAAACTATCACTATCATTTCCCAACACTAAAAAATAAAATAACATGGTTTAATTCTCTATTTTGATTTTATCCAATAACAAAATGAAAACATGTTTTATGACATTATACTACAAAATACACAAAAGAACATCAAGTTATAGACACAACATTTGTCCCTGGTGAGTTAAATTAGAACACAAGAAAATATCATTACCAACGTTATTGTCGTTTTCCTTCAAAATTTCAGGTATTGCTAAATTGTGTTCTCTTGCATCTTAATAAACTGACATGTTCAACAATATTAATTTTACTAACAACATTTTTTTCAATTTCTTTTGATGATATGTATAGTGAGTGACAACAAATGTATATATTTTGACAAACTCTAAAAAATAACACTGGGAGTGATCAAGGTAAACAAAAAACGTGTAACTGACAGAGGTATAAATAAACTTTCAAGTGTATTTTATAAAATACTACATCTTTATTTGACACTTTAACCCTAAGTTGTGGGTACTACAAAGTATCATCTCAATGCTATTATTCTTTTGAGAAAACACATCATAGGGTTTGATTGAGTCATAATTGTTATGAGTTTTATGTGGGAAAAGTTCAGTTTACTCTACATTATCTAGTCCTCTGAACTCTGTTTATCATCTACATGTATATACAAGATGAATTTAAATGTGAGAATTGAATGACCATGGATTCTGAATACACAATTTAATCCCCTGCGGTCGAAAAATTGTTTGACACCTTAACTTGTGAATGTTGGGGTTGTTGTTAACTAATCCACATTACAATTTACATTCACAAAAAATAACTTAGGTTACATATTATTCTAGTACAGTGGACTTGACCGAATGATGTTTTTCAATTCCATGGTCAAATAATTTTCACAATTTGATATTGGATTCGATACACATATTATCAGCAGATTCTCTGTAAACATGAAGACTTTAAAACATTGTGAAAAAAAAATAACAATCAATGACTGATTATTGATATTATTTATTTATTGACTGTCACTGTCTAGAGTCTTTATGCTTTTATACCTTCTAGGAAATACTGGTGAGCCGTGGCTTGAAGTTGAATTGACCATTGCCATGTTTTGAGTTATTTGTGAAAAATGTTGTGTTTCATTACTAAAGTTTAATGTAACATTTCCATGAAAAGTTGAATTTACGAAAAAGCCAGGTGGTTTGTTAACGGTTTCAACAGCTACTGCGATAGTTGAAGTTGATTTTGGGCTTGAATGCACTGGAACAGATGGTCTAGATCTATTGAAACCTGACTAAATATTTGTGATGTTTCTCGACTGCTAGTTGTCCAGTGTACTGTAATTATTTAAAGAATTGATATTCATATGTCCTGTTATCTGAATGATTTGCTTTGGGGGAATATTTTCATCGGATTTAATTTATTATTATTCCGTCAGTTTTTGTACAAGGCGTTTCTGTGCACTGAAAAAAACCCACCTAGTTGTAAAGGGATGATAAATCATTATTATTTCTAGATATAAGAATTTCTTTGAAATGTATGTTAATCAAGAAAGTAATAACTTCCGTGACAGTTGCTTTCAATCATTGTGCTTCTTCATTCATGGGTTCTATTTGTTTGTGCCAGCTGATGTAAATATACCTATATAGATAGTTAAACAAGTTGGAGGATGCATATCCATATATTAATGTAGAGGACAATATTACACCCTTTTCCACATCATGTTGAAGCATCTGCAGCAGGAGTCTTTTGAAAATGTGATAACATGAAAAATTGCTCGAAACAAGGCTTGCGCAATTTCTCGTCTTACCACAACGGTTTCATCTCTATTCAATCATAATACTTCTATTTACTGATATTTTTTCCATATTTTAGAGTCAAGGATTTCAAAGTTGTCTGCTG
Source organism: Serripes groenlandicus (assembly GCA_031761405.1). NCBI lineage: Eukaryota > Metazoa > Mollusca > Bivalvia > Cardiida > Cardiidae > Serripes > Serripes groenlandicus. The sequence continues at coordinate 501,123 of JASEVX010000034.1, read as the reverse complement.
CAGATGTTCTGTACATGTATGTGGGAAAGTGATGATCATTAATTCAATTTATAAAAAGCTTTTTCCTATTAAAATATTAACTCATTTTGAAACATCTGCTTCAAAAGACTTTTAAAACTAATGTGGCAAGATGGAAAATTTCTCCGTTTGCCATTTTTTTCAAGGAGCCAATTAATTCATTCACACTTACAGACATTTACCGTTGGCTATGCAGCAAACGATATTTTTAAACATTGTGACATAAGGAGAAATTACTCAAACTTTCACGTTTTGGTACACAGTTTTCAACTCTTTCAAGAATCACACATTCAATTATAGAACATTTTCTTATTTGTGTCTAAATGTTCTCAAAGTTGTCTGCTGCAGATTTGTTGTATGTTGAAAAAAGTTAGTTATAAAACCTTTCATTTATAAAAAATATATATATATTTGGAATAGGTGTTATCAAAGTTGTTTGCTGCAAATTTGTCATCATGTAGTTAGTTATGTAAATCAAATTTATTATGAATTACGATGGATTGAAACCTTTCCCAGCAAAGATAACTTTTCATGCTTATGCATTTTTCATAAAGGAGTTTATAATATATAACTGTAAGGGGCAATTATGGGCTCATCTATTCCTGAGTCAATTGTCATTTCATTCATTATGGAATAAATTTTGCTTATGCCCATAGGGTTTTCTTGAACCACTTCGATGCAGCACCAGATATGTTTGCCGATAACAAAAAAGTGACTTTCGTCCCTGTATGTTTTAAATAGATGAACAGGGTCTCTGTAAGGGTAACCCGGATTGGTATAAGCCCTAGGTTTTACTAATCTTAAAGAAATTTGACATACCTTAGTTAATGGTAATAAAGGACTCAGGCCATATATGGAACACAGTTTGCTGACTGGGAAGTGCTTTTAATAATAAACTTACTCAAACGACTTGGACTCACAGCCATCATAGCATATCATTGTGGACCTGACATATAGTTACTACATTTTACTGAACAGAGGCACGCTGAGTATTTGCTGGTTCCTACGAAATAACAAAGGTAATCTTGTAATCATATTATGTACCTTATTTGGTTTGTATTGTTACTAACTATCAGTGAATTGTTCTTGATAGATAGGACAATGCATGATATGATTGCGGATTCTTCATCATTTGGACGATGTCAGACTAAATGAAGATGCGGATAATCCATACAGATTGAATTTTTAAAAAAAATGAAATAAAACAAGTTATGACTTTTAATTGATCCAGGTGTAATTTTATGGGATATTATGGATTTATTAGCCATGGACAGATTTTTATTCTAGGATTGGGAGATATTATTGCAAGTATCATACCTAGTATCTTTTGGATCTATTCCAGTCCTAGTTTTTGGTTTGCCTCTCCGTGTTTAGGACGATGAACTCACCGGTATCAGAATCCATACAAAGGGTCACATGTCCCCAAGAATACCGCTCCCATACATTTTCTCTAGGTGAGTGTCTGTAAGTATAGTTGCTGTCAGGAGTTTGTTACCCAGTCCTGACTTTTTCAAATGCTTTATTTTCATTCGCGAAACTTCTCTGGACTTCGCTAACTCAATATCTTTCATTATTTCAACTCTGCTTAGTTTTCGTTTCAAATACCTCTCCAAGTAGGACACAATTCATCGTAAGGTTGTTGTCTCGTACTCGGATCCATCCTTTTTCGTAAGAGCCAGCAAGAATTGACACAAAAGAGTATTTAGTTCATCGGATTGGATAAATTCAGCGTCTCTGGTCTCATTTACACACAAGAAGAATGTTTTTAACAATTTCATATCACTGAGAGTCTTTTTCTTAGTTCCTTGATTTTCATTCTCTATTAGGAACTGTTCAACATTCACTGATCTTAATGCCTTTGTATTTTGAGATATTGGGTTAAATTCCCCAAACGCTTCTGAAACGCTTCTAGGTGAGTGTCTGTAAGCATTGTTGCTGTCAGGGGTTTGTTACCCAGTCCTGACTTTTTCAAATGCTTCATTTTCATTCGCGAAACTTCTCTGGACTTCGCTAACTCAATATCTTTCATTATTTCAACTGTGCTTAGTTTTCGTTTCAAATACCTCTCCAAGTAGGACACAATTCATCGTAAGGTTGTTGTCTCGTACTCGGATCAATCCTTTTTCGTAAGAGCCAGCAAGAATTGACACAAAAGAGTATTTAGTTCATCGGATTGGATAAATTCAGCGTCTCTGGTCTCATTTACACACAAGAAGAATGTTTTTAACAATTTCATATCACTGAGAGTCTTTTGCTTAGTTCCTTGATTTTCATTCTCTATTAGGAACTGTTCAACATTCACTGATCTTAATGCCTTTGTATTTTGAGATATTGGGTTAAATTCCCCAAACGCTTCTGAAACTTTCTCTAACTCGATGTCATTAGTTAATAACTCACTTATGGGAATGCTAATGTACGAAACAGCATTGGCTATCAAAGATGATAGATTATATGTGCATGTTCCATTTCTTATTGTTTTCTCATATTGATCGCCGTTTATCTTTTTTAAAGATATTTTTTGTTTCGCTTAATCTTCAAGTGGCATATTTCGACGTTACATAATTGCATATAACGGATGCAGTCAAAATATAAAATAGGATCCGAGTACCAAAACCTGGACTGATAGATAGATCTATATATTAGATAGTTGGTGAGCCATGTTATCAAATACCACATCATTGTTGTAAACCTAGAATTTAAAACAATAATTTATAATGTTACTTACCGATAAATACTGACAATAAAGTCAATATGATCCACAAATACTCCATGAAATCAACGATGAATAAAAAACCTGGAACCTAGACTATGGCCGACTATTCACTATGGAAAAGAGTATTTCCCGCAATTATTTTTCCCGCCCAAGAGTAAAAAAATGGCATTATTGCGGAGCGCGAGGGTAAACAACGTCATAAATCATTACAAATTCTTTCAGAAGAGGTGTAACTACTGAACGTTATTCCAGAGACATATAAATATGTTTATATGTCTCTGGTTATTCTGACATGATTGCAGCATCACAGGAAAAAAGTCGTAAGATGTATTTTAATGGGAAATGCGTTTTGGGGACAAAAACTGCTTTTTCGTAATTTTAATCGCGAATTTTAGGAATACATTTATTTAAAAAGAACATTATGATTTTTTATTTTTTTTTCAATGCAAATATCTTAGTATATACTCGTAGATAATATTGACATTAGGTTTTTTATTTTCAATTTCCTGCAAATGTAACTTTTGGGGATAAAATATAGCTTTTCTTTTAAAGATTTAAGCCGATTTTAGGGTCGCAGTTTATAAAGAATACATTATTATTTTTTTAAGAATTTCAATCATGTAATACATTAAGGTATCATTCACTTGTTATGTTATTGTACTATTGTTGTTATTATGATGTTGAAACAATCCATTAAGCTAAACTTATACATTTAAGTAATTGGTCTAAAGACCAGAATTTACATGTATAACTACAATATTGTCAATAAAGATACATTTATATTATTAAGACTAGTGACACATAACATGGTGAACTGTTTTCAATATACACAAATGATGACTTCATTATAATTATAATTACATTAATATATTAACTATTTTGCAATATGATTACTAAAGCATAAAACTCAAGACATTGTATGATTATACATTTTAAAAGAAAATACACATATACTTATGTTATAGATAATTTGTATCAACCTTAGAATCGTTGTAAACATAACCTTATATTAGTGAACTGTTGTATGTACAGGCTTAATATTTTAATATGTTACTAACAATGTACACTGTTATTATGTATAATTTGATTAGCCTGTAACAAAATGATATAATCGGATTTGTATTCGAATTTGAACAACTACAACATTGATAACATATCTACATGAAACAGTGAGAACATCCAATAATTAGGTAGACATACTGCCTCAAATCACTTGAAATCAACTACATAATAATTATATAACTGAAAAACATTTTTTTTCTAAGTATTTATCTATTAGGGGACAAAACTCTACCTCGGTACCTATGGTTACTCCCAAACTTCTAAGATTGATTGATTGGAGTTTAACGCCTATTTTAACAATTTCTCAGTCATATCACGGCGGCCAGTTCACCTACACATGTGTTTCCTGGTTTTCTCACACAACAATCTGGCTGCTTTTCCATATCGACAGAGCCCATTAGTAGAAAACGATTGACGCATTTGTCAAACGTCGGAAAGAATGTTGGCCGAGCCGGGATTCGAACTCACAACCCCTGGATTGACAGCCCGCGTCGTTACCGACTGAGCTACCTGGACTCGATTTTACGAAGCGTACTTAACTCGATGATGATTTATGACGTTGTTTACCCTCGCGCTCGATTTAAACTGCGTTTTATAGAGCCCAGCTTGGGACGGTTGTTCAAAACTAGGATAACTTTAACCTTGGGTTAAACCCTGGTTAAAGTTATCCAATTTGGTTAAAAAACGGATAGCGGTTGTTCACAAATTTGGATAAGTTTTATCCGGATTATATCCCAATAAAATGTGGATAACTTTAACCCTGGTCCGTAGGGTGGTTAAATAGTTGTCCAAGGTTTAAACACGGGATAAGTAATATGGCCGCATTCTTGATATTTAGAAATCGGCAAAATCGCTCAACACATATTAATGTCAAAATGTCGATGCGGAGATGAGGGCGAGGTATAGGTTTGGGAGTACAAACTTGGATCGATTGTGTGAGATGTTGCGACCACGTATCGAACGCCCGACGCAAAGATCTCATGCACTTCGTTTTCTTGTGATAGGAAATTTCATTCAGACTGTTTGGGATACTTTCGGTATTGATAAAGGGACAGTATCGAGGATAATTACAAGGGTTGTTAACACCCTTTGCGAATTTAAAGATCTATTTATATAATTTCCAACCTACGAAAACACACTAAATAGTGAAAAGATTGCCTTCTTTCAACTCCATAGATTTCCAAGAGTCATTGAACGGATCATTTCCCGTCCAGCGCCTGATGAGAGAGATTACGTAAATAAAAAAAAATATTACAGCTTTAATGTACAAGTAACGTGTGATAGTAAGGGTGAGTAAACGCAAGATATGTCTATTTATAGATTTAAGGCCCTGCACTGGTCCCATTTGAAAACACATTTGAACTGGAAAGAAAATTATTTCGTAAAGAAAATGTGTATTTTGACAATTGATTTGACAATCGCCACATTGCTAACAGAAACAACAACAACGAAAACATTTACATAGTCAGTTTTGAACAGCCCGTTGACATTTCATTCACTACTGCAAACCAATTAACCAACATCCGTTACACCAGGGACACTATATTATTTTTTAAATATAGAACACAAGTCGTTCCTATGTATACACTGTATTCTTCGTTTTGACTTTTTTGACCACAATTTTGTTAAATTTCATTGCATTTTTTGTCCTTTTTTCTCTAACAATATTAGATTCTTCCTTGCATACAACATGTTTGTAAAACTAATTTAAACCAAGATTGATCAGTTAACATTTATAATCTGACCTTTAAATGTATTTATAAAGGCAACATTGAGAAGAAAATTATGTTTTGCATAGCCCCGATTTGTCATTTGGCAAATGGCCGTGATATTTTTTTAAAATTCATCGCATATTTTCACAGGTTTTCACAAACAATTCTAGATAATTCTCGGCAACCATCAGGTATAATCAAATGATTAAAACATTTCAACTGTCCCCTTCACTATATTTTTATAGATCATTTAAGACTGATTTCGCTCGAGCAGGGTATCTGGACTTATTAGAAACCAAATCATTTCGACAATCAATTGCCAAACTTAGACTTTCATCCCATAATCTAATGATAGAAAGTGGTAGACATAGACAAATTGACAGAAACAACAGGAAATGTGAGCTTTGTACTTTAAACGATTTAGAAGATGAATACCACTTTGTTGTTATTTGTCCATTTTTTACCCAAATAAGAAATAAATACATTGAAAAATACTACGTTAATCAACCAAATGTATTCAAATTTACAAAACTGATTGATTCTACAAATAAAAAAACCCTGACCAAACTTGCTCTTTTTTGTATATATGCTTTTAAGCTGAGAAATCAATATATGTCGAATACCAATAACTGATGTACTAATATGATAAGATTTGTATCATATATATATTATTTTATTTTATTTTTTGAATTATACTATCTCACCATCTTAAATAGTAATTTTCTAAAAAGGTTCTGTTATTTTTCAAAATGGTAGTTATATGCTGTCATTCATGTATGTTAACCAGAGGGGCTAATGTCCGCTGTTCTTATAGCGAGTCGAACATACATATGTAACGGAAATTATCGATTCGTTTCATATCCCTGTAATATAGTGTCCCTGGTCAAACCGCCAAATATATAGTTCCGTCAGTGATGCAGAGACACGATTTATAATTATCATGTTAGTGCTACTTTGATACTAAGATTTGGGATTTATCGAGATAATATCTACATAGAGTTAAAGTATGTAAATATATGTTTGAGCAGATAATTAATATCATAGCGCGTTCTATCTGCCTTGCAAATAATTCTCATAATACTCAAAACACCTCAATGACGAAGTATAAGGCGTCTGGAAATTCAAAAAGGTTCTATAAATAGCTCGCGAGGCTGGTTATCGATTGTTCTTCAATCTCAATATCATAAATGCTTTATTTTGTAGTTGTTGCAATGTATGACACGATGTCAGTGTGTACACAATTTGTACACGTTCGAGCGCAACACTCTATACGTTCTAGAGTCAATTAGCAATCAATGCTGAAAGTGTAGCCTAATTGAGTTGGAGATCGAGCAGTATCATATATGCCTATATTTGTGTCAATTGAATAGTTTGGCAGATAGAGAAATTGTGGTTTATGAGCATTTTTATGCCCCCGGAATCACCGATTCGGTGGGCATCTAGTTGTTGGCCTGTCTGCACGTCTGCACGTATGTCTACACGTCTGTCTGTCTGTCTGTCTGCACAAAAAAAAACTTTAACCTTGACCACTACTTTTGAACCATAACAGGTACGGCTACCATATTTCACATGTGTATTCCTTGTGACATGACCTTTCTGTCAGTACCAACATTTTTGACCTTGCGACCTTGACCTTTGACCTAGATGTTGCCATTCTCGAAAAAAACTTTAACCTTGGCCATTACTTTTGAACCATAACAGGTACGGCTACCATATTTCACATGTGTATTCCTTGTGATATGACCTTTCTGTCAGTACCAACATTTTTGACCTTGCGACCTTGACCTTTGACCTAGATGTTGCCATTCTCGAAAAAAACTATAACCTTGGCCATTTCTTTTGAACCATAACAGGTACGGCTACCATATTTCACATGTGTATTCCTTGTGACATGACCTTTCTGTCAGTACCAACATTTTTGACCTTGCGACCTTGACCTTTGACCTAGATGTTGCCATTCTCGAAAAAGACTTTAACCTTCACCACTACTGTTGAACCATAACAGGTAAGGCTACTATATTTCACATGTTTATACCTTGTGACATGACCTTTCTGTCAGTACCAAAACTTTTCACCTTGCGACATTGACCTTTGACCTAGATGATGCCATTCTCTATAAAAACTTTAACCTTGACCACTACTTTTGAACCATAACAGGTACGGCTACCATATTTCACATGTATATACCTTGTGACATGACCTTTCTGTCAGTACCAACATTTTTTACCTTGCGACCTTGACCTTTGACCTAGATGTTGCCATTCTCGAAAAAAAAATTTAACCTTGACCACTTCTTTTGAACCATAACAGGTACGGCTACCATATTTCACATGTGTATACCTTGTGACATGACCTTTCTGTAAGTACCAAAATTGTTCATCTTGTGACCTTGACCTTTGACCTAGATGATGCCATTCTCGAAAAAAAGTAGCGTCCATGTGTGAATCATTTGCAATTATAATCAACAGGGTATTTACTGGTCAATCAAATTACCAAACTAATTTGACACATCCACGTTCTAAAATTGGTCATGATGTGTTCGAAATTAGGCCATTCAAAATTTAAGAAAAATCTAGTTGATACTCGATAGACTACCGTTTTAGCTCATTAGATTGTTTGTCTTGGTTATTTGTAATCTAAATTGTTTGGGTTATCACATGTTCATCAACAATTCGCTAGGCCATATTAAGATAAAATATTTTGTACACTTTAGAAATTACTAAATTATCATAGAAAGGAGAGAAAACAGTATCCATTAGTTAGGTGTTTGTTTCAATGATGTCCGATATGAACAGGTCTGTTCAATTTAGTTCCTTCACATTGAGGGTTTTCTCCCTAGTAAAGATAAAACTGCTTTGAACAATTTGAAAACAAAAACAAACACAAACAAGATGTGTTTGTGAAACACTGATGCCCCCTAATGGCAACATCTAGGTCAAAGGTCAAGGTCGCCAGGTCAAAAATGTTGGTACTGACATAAAGGTCATGTCACAAGGAATTCACATGTGGAAACTCTCATTAATGTAATAGAGTTGAAAACATTGTGGCAAAAGAACAAATTGCTCATAATGACTAATATGATGGATCCAGGCAAATATGGAAACTGTCAAAAAATGAAAAAATAAATATTGAGTAAAGTTAAAAACATTGTGGGTTAAAGGAAAAATTGCTCATCATGAGACATTTCTTCTTTTGTTACAATGTTTTCAAAAGTCATCTGCTGAAGATGCATAGAAATGCGTCTGCAAGTGGGAAAGAGTTAAGATGCATCTGCTATGATATCATCTACAAGAGCAATGTAACATATATAAAAATGAAAGTATGTTTTTTATACAGAAATGGATATATGTGGAAAAAGAATATTTTTTCATCCGGAGCAACATCTCCTTTACCTTAAAATGGTTTAAAAACATGTCTGCTGTAGAAGTATTTTTGTTGTTGTCTGCATTGCATATGGTGAAATGCTAATAAAGAATACACTATTTCTACATATTAAACAGCAATAGAATTAGACAGACAAAAGACAACCTAGATTTTAAATATTGAAAATTCATTTTTATTCCTTTTCTAATTTGCTAATTGACAAAATAAGTGACAAAACGCCATGATTGCTGCAGTGACAGCAGTAATGAGCTGTCATACATTGAACATAAGAGCTTTGTAACAATTATCAACATTTGAATAGTAACCTATTTCTATAACAAAGTCCTGTAATTTTGAATGCATGTGCCCTCCATGATGTAATGATCAAACCCTTTCCCAAATAATAAATGGCATCATTCGGTATTTTACAATCTTTAAAACAGTTAGAAAAGTCTGAAGGAAAAGAAGAAATAGTTCAAGATGTAAAGATTTTACAGAAAGTCATCAATACTTATTGCGTTAAAACATCCTGTGTTTCTTAATTTATTTCTCTGCCTAGTTGGAGAAAATTGTGATCTTAGAGAAACAGAATTCATCATTTCTTAGATGAAAGATTCACCAAGATAAAAGGGATTTTGTTAATAAGTTTGTATTTATAAAGTTGTATGCCACTCTCAACAGTATTTCAAACATTTCACAACATTTCCAGGGTTAGCTACAAGTACTACTGGTAAGTTTATCCTCACACCAGTACAGCAGTCCTAATGATTTCCTTGCAATCCCTGACACAGCTCAGGAAGGAAGCCATTTCTAACGGGGTTTACTGGTATGAAACACCTGTGGATTGTAACTTTGCACTAGGCAACAGGGACGTGCTCCTCTAAAAATAGATATGACTCTATGCATATATAATCATATCTATTTTTAGAGGAGCACGGCGTCCCTATGACTAGGCTTTCAAGACAGACTATACAGCCAACGAAAATTACTTTGATTACCATCTATAAAACATTGCTGGAATAGGAAAAAACAGGAATTTTCCCTTTCCCGCAATGTTTTCAAAACTTATCTGCTGCAGATGCATAAATATAATCTGTATTATGTATTGTTAAAATATTTGTTCAAGATATACAGATGTGACAGTCTCCCTGTTATATTTATCCATCTGGCTATTTTAGGTCTTATTGACTTTGTGACTGGGATTTTGTTTGTTATGTTTTATTAGGGCTTTACGCAGTTTTCAACATAACTTCAATTATATCACGGTGACAGATTACTTTTTCATCCTCCCTGGATAAACAAACCAGTACTAGGCTAGGAAATGTGACTTGCCTAAGGGCACTCCACCAATAGTGTTGAACCGCGACTGGGAATTGAACCTGGACATCCAGTTGCAAATCCCCAAAGCTAACCACAGCGGATCCCCATCCTTAACTGGGTCTCATATTGGTAAAATGGCGTTAAACTAATGGGGTTACAATTCTAGTTTTTGTGTCAGCCGATACATCTAAGACTACATTAAACAAAGACGTGAAGGCTGTGCATGTGAACAGACTTGCTTCCTGGTATGCATTAAGAATCCAAGTCGCTAAATGTGGCTCTTTTGTATTCATAGCAGAAGATATTATAAATGTTATGTCAGAGGAAGGGTTAAAAACCGCACTCAACTCAACTGTTTACTTTTCACATTCTTTTTGTAAAAAATAAGTTGTCCGTTGTCATGAATACAAATGCACCCTTAACCCTTTCCCACATGTTATCCGTGTTGATGCATCTACAGCAGACAACTTTTGAAAACATTGTAAAGTAAGGAAACAATTTTCATAACAAGTAAATTCTCCATTTGACACAATGTTTTCAACTTAATTCTATAATTATACTTACCTTTCTAGAGGATTTTCAATTCTTTTGACGAGACCTTTTTCGAAGTCATTTGAAAAGTGTTAACTCATTTACCTTATATGATATTTCAGTTATCTGTTTAGAAAAGATCTCAAAACTTTAAAAAAAAATAAAAAAAATTGAACTATGATTTTGAAACTGGTGTCGTATTTTCTCTTTTTCCTACAATGTTTGTAAAAGCTGTAAAAGCAACTCAGGAGAAGGATTTTTTCCTTTGAGATATTTAGATTTTAATAAAATTATATATAAAAGATTGCAATATTGTTCTTTGTTTAAACCAGGGACACTATATTACATGTAATATAGTGTCCCTGTTTAAACTATTAATCCAAAAAGTCAGATATTTTAATGTTTCAGCTAGTAAAGCTTTCAAAAACATTTTAGGAAAAGAAAAAATTGCAAGAATATGAACAAAATCTCCTTTATCAAGCAATGGTCTCATCTCTAAATCAAACGAGGACAACTTTAATAATAATGTCATATCAGGTTAACAATTAAGACCAAGCCGAAACATTGTAAGTGTTATCTCCTTTTCCACATTTGTTTTGGAAGTTATAACTGTTTTTATCTGAAGCTATTACAAAATATGGTAATAATTATTTTACAAAGGGTAATCCCAATGAGTAATACACATGTCTATTAGGTTACATGACATGTTTTAACCTTGACCCTTTCCCACATGCGACGCATTATTGAAACCTTTGCAGCAGACTACATTTGAAAACATTGTGGCTTAAGAGTTATTTCTCCTTTTGCCACACTATTTTCATCTATTTTCAATAATCATACTTTTATTAATAATTTTCCATCACATTGCCTTGAAATTTAAAAAAAATCATCTACTGCAGATTTGTTGTATGTGGGAAAGGACTTGTATCCAGAAACGTTCCCGCTCTTTCCTTGACCTATTTCTTCATAGCCACACTTCCTTGTCAATTGAGGAAATTAACTTAATATTATGAGAAAATGAGCCTTCGCTGCAGAAAGCTTTTGATAAAAAAAAAAAATGGTAAGACATATTCAAGAGTTGTAATTTCAAATATTATATCAGTAAAATTAACTTGCTAATTAAATAGATATTTTCCAATATTTTCTAATATAAAACTTTTGACAGTATTAACAAACATTTTTTGTTCAATGGGAGACATCGGTCAGTTATCTCCCTTTAATACTCTCTACATCTATCTAGGTCCTATCATTTGGTTTCCTCTGTTTTTATTTGTTTGGAACAAACAAATTTAGAGATAGCTGAAATTCTGAAGCCATACGTCTTATGGAAAATTCCCTAAATTTCATACGCGTGAAAGTAGTACTCAATACTTGCTCTTACTTTTCAAATGTATCACGATATTTGAAAATAATGATATATTTATATCGTCTTTGTTTTCTTATGTGGTTCTTATATTCAAAGAGAATTTGTAAATAAAATGAAACATTGTATTTTAAAACATGAACGCGGAGAGATTTATAAATCTCAACGAGTGAACTGCTACAGGGAGAACTATTTCCGATTTAAGCTCCAGATACGGTATTTGAATTTTCAATCACGCATTGAAAATGAAGATAAAAACAGAATTGAAAATATTTTCTTTGTGCCTTGTTGGCCATATAAATATAGTATAAAGAATTAAAAAAGCAAATATGTGCGTCATAAAATGCATTTAAAATGAGAGTAACACATTTGCAGAGAAATCGTGATCGTCGAATTCTATTTATAAATACAACGGTATCGGGGGAGGGTCTAAAGTGCGGACGCGATCTGCGGACAAATACATTATAGAGGGAAAATGCGGACAAATGCAATATAGAGGAAAAATGCGGACGCTATAGAATATAGAGCAAATCTGCGGACGCTATGATTTGTTGTAAAAAATGTTTAATTAAAGATGGGCAAATGTGTATAATTTGTTACATATGATCATATCCGGGGTTTTCTTTGTAAATATATAATGTGTTTGATTGCTTTTATCAGTGATATAGATTAAACCAAAATCGAGATCATGCTGAAATGGAATCTCTTTGTAAAGTGTTTTAACGACTTTCCTCTTTATATCATATCTATAGATATCAATAACGAGAATTGATGGATTGATTTTCCGACAGGTAAATGTCTTTTGACGCATCTGCAGCGGACGAAATTTGAAAACATTGCAAGAATAGAATAGGTTGCTAGTAACTAGCCATAGGTTTTGCTTCAATTATATCCTCTCCTTTACAATCGATTGAAGGGTCATGGGTTCTAGTTATTGTTTCGCCTCTTCATTTTCTACTTTGTAACTTTCAACAGTTATGGCAAATGATCCATGCAACATTATATTCTGTAGGGTACTTGGAAGGGGCAGAACAATTTAAATAACAAATAAACAATAAGTATATATATATATACAACTCTTTTAACCTTAATTTGTTTCTAGTAATTATATATATATATACAACAATAATACTAATCTATAACAAATAAGTTAAATGGTTTTTTCTTGCTGTGTAAACAGTAAAAAGCAACATATATTGAAAATGTATGTCTCATGATTTATTTTTATAGACAACTAAAATGGCATTTAATTTTAACGGATGCGTCATTTATTCTTTTACCCGATGTTGTAATATTTATAAACAATGCATAGTTTATAAATCACACATCTATGCAAAGGCAAATGTTTGAACAGTTTTATCTACCCAAACAAATCAGTGCCTTCAGCGCTTTGATTATCATTGGTTTCTTTGCACTGGATGGTGCACTTATAATTGCATTTTCTTGGCCAACTGTTGTTAGATTGATTAGTAATTCCACATTTGTTTTCTTTAAACACTGCTATGTAAATTTTCTCTTTTGAATCATCACTTTAATTAACACATTTATGATTAATGTGTACAGAGTAATTGCAATATCTCATTGCGAAATAGCGATAAAGACAAAGGATTCCAACTTAAAGGACCTACCAACTATTTGGTCTTCCTTGGTCTTTATCTGACAAGGGAGATAATATAATTATCACTAATGTCCCTAATTGAAAGTGTATATTGAGATTGTGTTAAATATTGTGGGCAAGGGATAAACTGACTTTAATGTAAACATTCACTTTTCTCTTATAAATTATATTATTGCATAAAATCTATGTTTTACGCCCGCTTAAGGGATACAGAAACATTGCACAAACCGGGCGTAAACGGCGAGAAAACGTGTATAAACAAAGCGATTCTCGCGCGTACTTGCCGTTTCAGACCGGTTAGAGGTTTTACATATGCATTACCCGGGCACCGTTAGTAAACAAAACATGGACGCTCCATCTCCCCTAGAATAGGAGCAATTTTTGGGTTAACAATAACATCAGCTTCTTAAACTCGATAATCGGTAACATGCAATAGACTCACAGTTAAAGAGCATAACATAATCTAAAACCATTCAAGTCAGCGATGGCAACCTTGATGTAGGACCGGTCCGTGGATATATAAAACATAACTTGTTTACTTTATGACGGCACATGTGCCAATCCTTATCGCGTCATGGTCATCGGCGGTTATCGTACAACTGAACGTTACAGCGGTCTATATGTTGGATCTTTGCTCTTATTTTATGCAATAATAGCGAAAATACACATTTTCTCGGGCGTAAACATCTGCGGACGCCCTTAAACTGTGTTTATGCCCTCGTGCTTCGCACTCGGGCATAAACACAATTTGCGGGCGTCCGCAGATGTTCACGCCCTCGAAAATGTTCATTATCCCTATATTATTGCATAAAATCTATGTTTTACGCCCGCTTAAGGGATACAGAAACATTGCAAAAACCGGGCGTAAACGGCGAGAAAACGTGTATAAACAAAGCGATTCTCGCGCGTACGTGCCGTTTCAGACCGGTTAGATGTTTTACATATGCATTACCCTGGCACCGTTAGTAAACAAAACATTGGACGCTCCATCTCCCCTAGAATAGGAGCAAGTGTTGGGTTAACAATAACATCAGCTTCTTTAACTCGATAATCGGTAACATGCAATAGACTCACAGTTAAAGAGCATAACATAATCCAAAACCATTCGAGTCAGCGATGGCAACATTGATGTAGGACCGGTTCGTGGATATATAAAACATAACTTGTTTACTTTATGACGTCACATGTGCCAATCCTTATCGCGTCATGGTCATCGGCGGTTATCGTACAACTGAACGTTACAGCGGACTATATGTTGGATGTTTGCTCTTATTTTATGCAATAATACGGGTAAACAAATGTTTTCCGTCAATAGCTAATGTGTATGAACTTTGCAAAACTTTGCTATACCGTCTTTCCAAAAATTGTGTCCAGAGTGGATTTTTCGATACAGTCACGATTCTGCTACGTTTTGATTAGATGAAAAGAAAATATCGAAACAAAAAAACTTCTAGAGGAAATAATTAAATATGATA
Organism: Serripes groenlandicus; assembly: GCA_031761405.1. Classification (NCBI taxonomy): domain Eukaryota; kingdom Metazoa; phylum Mollusca; class Bivalvia; order Cardiida; family Cardiidae; genus Serripes; species Serripes groenlandicus. The sequence goes on along the minus strand of JASEVX010000034.1, from coordinate 485,948 downwards.
ATACGTACTCGAAAAAGGAACGGACACAAGTACTTTTATGTGAGATAATTTCCGTTTAATAACCCTCGTCGTCTATTTCTAAATCGAGTTCAAATAAAACTCGTAAGGGTTTTTTGACCTTTGACATTCTGGAAGTTATAAATCCAAATTCCTGTAATATGACGTCATTCTATTGGTGGTGCAGAGGTAGAGCGTCGGCCTCTTGTATCGAGTCCCGTGATGAGCGGGTCCTGACTTTTTTTTTTTTTTTTGTTTGTTTGTTTCACAATCGATGTAAAATAAATAAGTTTAAACTAAATGAACCGAAAGGAAAACGACAGAAATTATAGGAAACGTTAGTTTGGCTTGTCACAAATGTAGTTCCGTGAATTATGGAATCGTTTTATTTGAAGTACTTTATGAAGGGCAAGTTGATTATTTGTTGTACCTGTCATCATATTTTCATGGATGTAAAATCTTGGCTATATTTTAAAGTTAAATATAAGCTTAACCTGATGATGATTTTTATTTTATTTGCTTAGGTCGGTAGGACTCGTAATTGACGTAAATAACTGATCGTGCTGCAAGCAAGGGGCTAACTGTAGTTCGCGGGGAATTATTCACCGATCACAACATATAATAAATGTTTACCCGAGAATAGGTAGCACCTATACTCATATTAGCGAAAATACACATTTTAACATGATACAGTCCTTATTTTTTATTGTATCTCAATCAAACTTATACAGTAGTTAGATATCCGTGAGAGTTTGGTTCATTTCTAAAAAACGGCCAGATCTACCCATGCATGGCTGGATTATGGCCCTTGAAATTGTCAAAATTGCTATAATACAGCCTGTGAACACAATAGAGCTTCCATTTACTATCTGATCTTCACCAAACTTAGATGGTATTTGAATATTGATGACATATTGGTTCCTTTTGAAACAAGCCAGATCAATGCCAGTAGGGCATAGGCCCTCATGGGCCTCTTGTTTACTCTAAGCCCTCAACTAAACTGCCATATCAGACAACAGTTGTCATTGACCCGATTCATACAATATAAACCCTTTCCCACATATAATAAATCTGTAGGAGACACATTTGAGCACATGAAGGCAAAACTATGGAAAACCTCTACAAAAGAAAGTATAATTATTGAATTCAGTTGAATACATCTTGCAAATTGAGGAGCTGCTCCTTATGAGCAATATCCTTTTGGCGTGATGTTTTCAAAAGAAGTCTGCTGAAGATGTGCCAAAATACGACTGCGAGTGGGAAAATATACATGTAAATTGTCTCTTTTTAACATAGTTGAAAAACATATATTACCAATATTGTAGGAAATGTAAGAGAAATAGTCGAGAGAAGTTTTTCCTTTGTCTCAGGATTCACAATAATACATCATTTTAGTGGTCATTCATTTTCATACAAAGAGAAAGAACTCAGCAAACGTTGAAGTGAAAACTTAACGTAAGATTTAAAGAGTTATATGCTTAAGTTTAGTTTAATCCTTTCCCACATACAACAAATTTGCAGCTCAAAAGTTGAAAAAAACACGTCTAGGCAAAATTATGGAAAATCGCTATAAATGTGGTTTTTTATTATCCATTAGATTTAAGAAATATGGCAAAAGGAGAAATTGCTCAATATGAGCAATTTCTCCTTTTGCTGCTTTGTTTTCAAAAGTTGTCTACTGTCTTTGTGTCAAAATGCGTCTCCAAGTGGAGAAGAGTTAAACACAAATGTTATTCAATTACAGTAAAAAAAGCAATATTCAATTCAGACAAGAGCGCCTTAGAGCGAACGCCAACGCTCGGGTAAAAACTAAAAATTGAAAAAGGGGCATTTCTGGACAATTATTAAAGCCAGAGTTATATGCATATTGTTCCTAGGAACATATACCAAGTTAAATTTGAAAATGATGAACAGTTTCCGAGTTGTGGGGTAATGTTACAGTTTTGTGACGACGCAGACACAGACAATGTAACCAAAATAGCCTGACTTTTTTCTTCTATACACAGATGTGATAACAGGATAAAACACAAATTAAAGTTTAAAGGTTTAAAATTTCATCTCCTATTTATCTGCTTTCAAATCATCTTCAAAACAAATGTTGTAATACCCGGACATTGGAGGTTTAATATTTATACAGATTTGAAAACAGCATTATAAAATAATTGCTCATTGAAATATGTATTCTTCAGGCATTAAACGTTTTGAGTATCAGGGAAGCAGGTAACAAATGAGTTATCATATCAATTTAATCCCTTCCCAAATACAATAACAATAATTTTACAGCGGACCGTTTTGAATAAATCTAAGCAAAATCATGGAAAATCATCTGCTACAGATGCATCAGAAAGTTTCTGCTGGTGGGAAAGGGTTCAGAGGTATTTTCACATATAAAGGGAGATCATTCAATAAAAAATTTACCCGACAAATATTTCAAATTGAAAGCATACATGTTGAAGATTATGTTTCAGATGGACAAAAACATAAAAAAAAAATCGAGGGGAGAAAGAAAACTAACTGCAAATGTGAAATATAACCTATTGACTTAAAATATTATATGGCAAGATACATCCAAAATTGTCTGTATTGGGGAAGAGTTGACATTTACCCTTCACCACATGCAGACGCATTTTGACGCATCTGCTTCAGACAACCATTGAAAACTTTGTGGCAAAAATATTAATTGATCAAATGAGCAATTTCTCCTTTGGTCAAATTTGTTTCCAACTTTATACATTAACCCTTTCTGTCATAAAGACGCTTTCAGATATCTCTGCAGCAGTCGGCTTTTTGGAAACATAGTGACAAAAAAAGAAATAGCTCAAAATGAGTAATTTCTCCTTTTGCCACAATGTTTTCCACTTTTAGTCATAGGTTATCCGTTCAATTATAGAGATTTTCTATTTTTTGACAAAATATGTTCACGTCAAAGGTCGTCTGCTGCAGAATTGTCGTATGAGGGAAAGGGTTAAAAAAAATCATTTTTATATTTATTTCTAGATGTTTTTAAATCTGCTGTAAATGTTCTGTGTATGAGAACGGGATAAGACAATTTCTGTGTTGTTCTCATCTTACTCTACAGTGTTCATCTTCAATTATCACTAATCACCAAATCACTTCACAGAGCCGAGAACAAAAATTAATGAATAAGAAGATCGAGAAATGGGATGGAGCAATACTAATTCAAAAGCTGACAGCCATCTTCTAAATTTATAAATCGATTAACATTATATAAGACCAAGTGCAATTACTTTGCATAAAATAATCAAATCAGAACCAAATCTGAACTTGATCTAATTCTTGTCATTATGAAACTTTTAAACAAATATCAATTGTATTGCAAAGAAAATCAGTGGGAACTATATACTCTATAAATATTCAAAGTCTAAGGGTAATATCTCTGCTAAGGATAATCCCATTACACCCAATTTTGAATTAGATCAGCATCTTTCAAAATACCATTACCCTAAAGACATTTTACAAATATCTGTATGCAGTCAAAAAAAATTAACAGAAATGTTTTATCATGTAATGATAGACAGACGAAATGACAGTGGATGGTACCACTACCTGCCCATATTCCAAGTGTGACAGGGCCATAAAAAACTTATTTCTTCAACATAAAGGGCAGATTTATGTCCGAGGTGCAGCCATTTACCTTACATACTATATTTATAGTAACTTTCTGACACCTCATCAGCAGACGATTTTTGAAGACATTGTGACAAAAGAACTAATTGCTCAATACAAGCAAGGTATGTCAGGCGATCTCATCATAAATATTCTGAAACAAATCAATACATCATGTGACTTAAACACACTGATCCTCTAGATAAAGGTTATCATCATAACCCTTTCCTACATACAACACATCTGCAGTAGACGACTTTGAAAACACCCAGGAGAGCAATGACATTTTTTCCTTTTGTTACAGTGTGCTTGAAAGTCGTCTTTCGGAGATGACATGGGAGGGAGGATTATCATTAGAAAGAAATACATTTAGGTGTCTTGAACATATTACAATTGTGTTTGTTTAAAAACACTAAGTAATGACATATCTAAAATGAAATAAATATTCCGATGTTTTAGGTATTTTCAGTTTCTTTATTTTGACTCGCATTTATGTTCTTTTGTTTTATTTACGAAGACAAAACAGTCCCTATTAGCTAGACTGAGATACTTTATTTTACACTATAAACTAAATGTAATCAAAAGGCGCTAACTACAAACCTTTACGTCGCATAGTCTAATTTGTTTACATACGCGCACCTGCTTACAGCAGACTGTTATGTGTACATATCGAGATGAAAATGACGTCGAATATTCTCCTTTTAATGGCAATTTTAACTTACTGAATGTTATTTTCAGGTTCAAAGAGATGTCTTGATTTGTGAAGAAGGCATTTTATAATGTTTATCCATGTATATACAATACAATACAATACACTTGTTTATTTCGGTAATTAGGCCTCCGGCCCACAATACATACATATTACAAAAATACATACAAATTGAAATGTACCCTCGAAATATACACTATATACATGTATTTTAATAATGAGGTAAGTTTGAACATTTGTCTTACAGATTCGAATAAGGATTATAAATTATGACTATATATTTTCGAGTAGTTTTGACACATAGATAGCCAAGTTTTTTAAAGTAGTAGGGTTATCTGATTGAAAAATATTGTACATATTATCTAAGCTTGGTAGCCCTTTATACCAGCTATTTAAATAGATATGTCGAATTTCTTCGAACTTTTCACAAATAAAAAATGCGTGATATTCATCCTCAATAACTAAAATATCTTTTTGCAAAAAACAATGAAGACAAACTCTGTCTTCTCTATTTACGTTAAAATGCCTACCAATTTCAATGTTTAGCTTATGATTAGAACATCTAAAACGCGCTAAGAAGCGTTTATAGTAAGGCCTAAGATCAGAATTAAGGTATCTTTCTACATTTAATAAAGTTTTAATATTCCGGTAAAAGTCACATCTTGTTGAATTATTTATGTCACTTTGCCATGTTTGTAGAAAGCAATCCTTTAATCTCTGTTTAAATATTGTAATAAACTGGTTTGTATTACCTATTTCTTGGGAAATCCAAACAAATCCAAACCCGTAAGAAAATAAAAATTCCCTTACTTTTGAAACCCAATTATTCCTACCTACAGCGTCTTGTGATTTAAGCATTTTGTAACATTGTTTGGGGTATCTGCTGGAATCCATTTCAATTAATCTTACCCAATACTTTATGAATTTGATATGGTAATTTATTGCAATAGGGAATCTAGCACATTCACCTAAAGCCATTGAGTCATTGGCAGAAGTATTAATACCTAGAAAGTCTTTACAAAATTTAGTGTGTACCTGTTCTACCTGTTTATTATAGTCGTAGCCCCAAAGTTCTGCGCCATATGTTAAAATGGGCATGACCATGGAATCAAATATTTTAAAATATTCTTTGTGTCTAAATTTCCCAAAGGGATTTTGGAATTGTTTTATTTGATACACCGCTTTTCTTGCTTGATTTGCAAGTTTCTTAGTAGCTAAGGACCATGACAATTTCGGTGTGAATAGAAGACCCATATATTTGTAAACTGAGGTTACTCTGATGTAATTTTTTCTATATGTCCATTGCTCATATTTTCGAAGAGGACCTCCATTTCTGAAGACAATAATTTCAGATTTTTTAAGGTTTATAACCATTTTTGTTTCTTTACAAAAAGAATCAATAGTATTTAGTTGTATTTGGAGATTTATGGCTGTATCTGCACAGTTAGCTACGTCATCTGCAAACATTAGACAAAAAATATTTGGGATGTCTGTTGTAATGAAAATACCACCCTTACATTTATCCCTCAGATTTGCACTCAATTCATTTATGTAAATATTGAACAATGTAGGCGAACTCAAATCTCCTTGTTTTAGACCAGTGTTGCAGAGCATGGATGGTGTTAGTTTTGAATCAATTTTAATATGCGCTCTGATATTAGAATACATAGATAAATGAATACGAAAGCATTTTCCCTGAACTCCTTTCTTGTTAAGACAATAGTATCTGTAAATAGTTTCGTATGATCTAGGGAATCGAAGGCTTTTTGGAAGTCAACATATAAAACATAAAATCGTCCACCTTTTTGTGATAAATACTTTTGTATCATACATTGCAAGCAAAACGCATTGTCAATTGCAGAATAGCCCGCCCTAAAACCAGATTGGCATTCGTCTATAATATGAAAATCTGAAGACCATTTTGTTAGGCGATCATTTATAATAGATGAAAATATTTTGTATACTACATTTAGTAGAGAGATACCTCTGTAATTACTTGGATCGGTTCTTGGACCAGATTTGTATATGGGGATGATAACAGTTTCAGACCACGAATCTGGGAGTATTCCTGAGTCAAGAATTCTGTTAAATAACTGAACGAGAAGGGGACTTAATTCATTTATAGTGGTCTTATAGAATTCTGCACTTAATCCATCTTTACCATGTGCTTTTCCAGACTTTAATTTGGATATACTTTTTAGAACCTCTTCTAAGGAAATTTTATCATTTAGTAACGTATCCATTTCTTCGTTAAAATGTGTAGGATCATCCATTATGTTCATCACGGAACATTGGTCATTTCTAAAAAGCAGAGTTTCAAAATATGCTAGCCATGTACTACCGGGTATTGTATTAAACGTATGTGGAATAGAATTTGAACGAAATGTACCTTTAATAATTGACCAGAACAATTTTGGATTTAAACTTGCTTCAACTAGCGATCGTCTCTTTTGGTCTTGGTATAAATTCTTTTTCTTACGACATAATGCTTTGAATTCATTTCTACATATTTTATAATTAATAAAATCTGAGTTCTGGTTCGAGACACGATAACGTCTTAAGTTGGCATACTTCTTCTGTTTGACAACTTTACACTGTGAATCCCACCACTGTGGTTGGGCAGCATCTAAAGCATTATTTATATGTATAATGTTATTTACCTTCATGTTTAAAGAAGATGATTTATACGTGTTAAGAATAAGGTATATCTAAACTATGAACTGTTTCTAAGCTAAAACTGTTGATCGCGTGACTCGCGAATACAATCTGTGTATATCAATCTCCTTTGCAGAGTGCCGCTCTTTACACTCACTTGCAAATAGTAAATCATAGGTGATTTAAAATGTTTATTTGGTTCGAAACAAATGAAGAAAAGAACAAACCGAGATAAAATAGGTTTTAATAGAAAAATTACTTTGAACGAACACTCTCTGCCTAAAAAGAGAGTTTCAAGAACGACACCTCTGCGAAAAGGAAATAATCGGGTCTTTCGTACAAAATTATTTCGTCCTTGACAATTTTAAATGTGTCATTTAATTCCCTAAAGGCATATTGCTTCGGATCTGCATATTATTATGCATCATTAACACAAGGGCGCTCATCATAATATAATTTTAAAACATGAGTAGTTTGTTATTTTCATATATAAAAAAGGAAGGAAAGAATTAAAATAAATTAAAATGTTGTAGGGCTCAGTTTATTATACAACAATTTCAATGAGATTTAACTGTATAAATATTGGACTACATTTCAACATTTGTTAAAGTAGGATATAATTAGGATGCCAAGCTAATATCATTTTGAGAAAAAGAGAAAAAACTCATGTCTTCAGCGATTTAACCCTTATCTCATTGTTTTAAAAGTAGATGGCTGCAAAGGTGTCCACTGTTGACTTTAATAGAGGAAAGGTAAAATGACATGCTATTGCATGCAAATCCTAAATTGTCTGTTTTGTGGTTTTATTGAAAAATAATAAAATTCAAATATTCTGACAAACATCTTGAAAAGTGTATGTGGAATTCACAAATCTTATAATTATTCCTTAATGAAAGCACTGTATACATACTAAGACTAATGATTGGCAAGACTACTCATTTCCATTACTGTTTACGATCAATAATTATTTGGTTGTGTGTATGGTCAACCTACTTTGGAAAAGGAGATTGATCATAAACAATGAAAGGCTTCAATTATCATTCACTTCGTTGACAAAACAATGCAAGTTATGATACATTTTCATTTGACCCCACTCCTGATGTTCCAATAAGTCCCTCAGTTGATGGGAGACACTCAAAATCCGCATGTTTAAAAAATGGCATAGTACTCAAAATCCCCATGGTTAAAATGTCAGGGTATTCAAAATCCCCAAGGTCAAAGTAATGGGGTATTCAAAATCCCCATGGTTCAAAATCCCCATGGTGAAATAACATATGCAAAGTGCAGGACATTATCAATCAGACTTTATATGTATGATGGTTGATCCAAATTGCCTCAACAGGGTAAAGCGGTTAAATAGCATGTATATAGATATATATATATATAATTATACATTCTGATCCGGGTCTGAATTTTGTTTGTCACAGCCAGTTATTTAAATTACCTTTAATTAATTATGTTGATTGTATAATTGCCTAAGATCTTTTACTTTAAATAACAATGTGATAAGTTAATTATTTTGATTGCATAATGGCTTATAAACTTTTATGATAATTATTTTAAATAATCATGTAAATTAATGTGTTTGTACCATAGCTTAATTTTAATTTTCAAAAAAAGTATTTCAAACTGTTACGTCTATGGGTATATAGTATGATGTATTTTGGAATCAAAATAATTGCTTATTCAAAATGCAATTTATTACTAGTAATAAAGGTTCTCGTAAACTTCTTGATTGGAACTTATGTCAAGTATACCACAGAGCACAGTCATGCTCCTGACTTCTTCGCCATGCAAGCACTAAAGGTTCGATCTGAGATCAAGGCGTCTGCAGATTAATACCGTGGCAAAAAATGTGCTAACAAAAAAAACAGTGTTTGCAGTGCAGCATATGATTTATTTGATATAACAGTTTTTAAACTTTTTCTATATTATCTATAATTTTGAGTTCTGCACAATGAAATTAAATAATGCATATTTATGAATTAAGTTGATTAAAGTTGCTCATTGTTTCATTTCTCTTTCATTTCGCTTATATTAACATATTCCCTTTCCTACATGCATAAGTTTTCAGCAGACGACTAAGGAAACATCTTGACACGTCGAGTTTTTTAATTGAACTAATTCCCCTACTCAACACCTTTAAATAGTCTGTCATTATTGCCATGGGGATTTTGAGTACCAATCATGGGGATTTTGATATACACTCTCAGTTGATAACTGTTTATTCAACTACTATAATGTGAGTGTTATGCATACCTGCAGTATGGATTTCCGGCGACATTGATGCGTTGCATCAACTTTCGCTTGTGAGTAGATATTTATGACATATACATGCCACAAATGTGTAAAATAAGCAGTTAAATTTCACACATCAATGCAGTCACTGGTAAAGGTGTCAAAACCATAATTATACACCTGGCTGGCCAGTTTTGGTATTAAATTGTTTGAAATACATGTATATAAATGCTTGTTTCTTAACAAAAAGTTTGTGGAAAAACATCAAAAAGTATTTAGAACCGGATTTTGAAAGAAAAAATTCCTAGCAAATTTTACATTTTTCTCCCTAAACATTGATGTTTCCAAGCTAATTAGACATCTCTGTTAGTGTTGCATGACCCAAATCATGCATAAATATGAAGTTTGTTCATGTTTATAAACAATGGACACAGTTTAAACTTAATATATAACGCGTTTTTTTATTTCTTTCATCTAAGACCTATATGATTCGCGATATCCAAAAACTGGCCAGACTCAAGCCGCAAAACCGAGGTTTCGGCCGGTATAGGAAATTTGAAATGACTTTGAAAATAATTGCCTTACTGACCTAACTTTGGCTTTTTTGCTTTTAATAAAGATAACATTTTATAATGGCAAGAAACTCCTCCTTGGAGGCAAATTTGTTGTCTTATAGGTCAAATTACGCTAAATACATCCGTACCGTAGTGCGTAAAAAAAGAATTTGTTTGTCTAGAAATGGTTGTACATCTTGCCCAGACTGCATTGGATATGTGACAATGGGTGTAAATTCTTTGTATATATGTAGAGGATAAGCTGGAACTGTTTGATTTGATCATTTTAGGTATTTTGACCTTGTGTGAAAGTGAAAGTAGATGATGTGGAAACCCAGTTTCAGCCTAGCTGGATTGTGGTAAAAAGGACGGTCCCCATCTTCACAGAGCGAGTTCTTTCTTGCATTATGCATGACCTCCACATTTTCTATGGATTATTTTAAAGGTAAGAAGTATCTCTTTTCAATGAAATATGGTGTTCTACCTGGGAAACGCTTAAAAAGTGTGACAAACGAGGGTTGAAACTGGTTGATTTACACGTAAACAAAGAAGGAATTTATTTGGTGTATTGTGACCTAAAAGACGAATATTGGTTCCCAGCAGCAGCAAACTTTCTGGCTTGTTGGACATGGTCTTCAGTGCAATGTATAATACAGCGAATAGTTTTATATTTTTTTCTTATTTTTTCCCTGGATGCAAACAAAAATTGGCGTATTTGACTAAACTGTTTATATAATATCTGTATTCGGGTCGGAAGTCAAGTAGAAATTTGACGTGTATTTGTATTGAATCCGTTAGCTAAATGTTGGTGTAATAAACCTAAAAGTAAACGAATTAGGGTTAGAAAAAGTTCATTATTTAGGGACAATTTTCTTCGTCTTCCAGGTCTTTTGCATGGCGTCTTATCAGGATCTGTTACTTCAGATTTCCAGTAGCTGAGTTTCCTTGTACTGTCTCCTAAAAATGCCAATAAGCATTAAAACTGTGCAGATGTCAATCCAGTATAAAATTTGAAACCAATATCATCATCATTAATACTGTCTATTGTTCTCTTTGTTGTTGATGGTTTAATTTCAAATTCAGATTGCAAAGTTTTTAAATCATTTTCTAATATTTTGTTTTGAATGCTTAATTTGACAACTTCAGATGAGACGGGTGCTTCTGTCTGACATTCTCTTGATTGGGTGTGAGGCTTACACAAAAACAGTTGCAGTCATTGGAGCAGTTTCAGCTTGGTGTGAAAATTCCAAATGACTTTGGAAGGCTGTGGTAAAAGCAAAGCCGTTCAGCTGCTTCAGCCCTTTCTGTCCGTTTTTGTTTCCGGACTTGTATTCAGGTCTTTCTGAAGGTGCTTTTCTTTTCCTGGTCACCTGAAATGTAGAAATGACACGAAATAGAATAACATATTATAAAATATACAACATGGGATTAACCTTTTCAAACATAACAAATCTGCAACAGACATCTTTTAAATCATCCTGGTAAAAGTGTTAAGAATTTTTATAAGTGACAGTTTAATTTATCAAATATAATTGAAAACATCGTGCCAAAAGGAGAAATTGCTTGTTTTGAGCATTTCACGAATGTTTTGATCTGCAAGTATCGGACAAAGAGAAGTGTTTTGTCCAAAAGTGATGACATCATGGCCTGGAATCTTGAAACAAAATATGAGTGGTCTATACATAGTACAATTCTGGATATCGTACACAACGCTTATCCACGTGTTCCCTGGTTTCATTGCTCACGCAAATTCTTCCCAGGCAACCGACTACCGTCCCGCATCTTTTTTTTAACCCATAGGTGGTAGTCAAAGTGAATTTAAACAATTATCGGATAGAATGGATGGCTGAGCAGCTATGGAAAATCTATACACGATCGAACAATTACTGACTAAAAGATGAAAACATTCGGACAAATCACAATGCTTCCTAAAAGTCGGCTGCTGCATCGTCATCAGAAAGTGTATGTATGTGAGAAAGGGTTAATCCAGGGCTGGCACATTATAAGTGACTGATTTTCATACAGAGACACGGCCCGGCCCCACTCATGCCAAGTCAGAAGAACTGTTCGTAAATAATTGAATCAAAGCACTGAAAGTGCTGTGAGAAGTTACCCATGGTATGAGTGGAAAAAGATGGTCCACTGCTCAAATATTTAGGAAGTTACAACACGAGTCACATAATTGCAAATAATGTAAACATAAAAGAACAAATTCATACAGTTCAAATATTTATTTAAGACAGGGTTAACCTTATTTCTAGAGATCTACAAAACAACTCTTGAACGGTACACATAGTTTAGATAACCAAATAAATATGTGATAGGTCATTTTGAAACGCACTGAAATGGGATTTTAATGATAAAGGATTAAGCAGTTCCTATCATCCATCTGTTGAAGATTATATAAAATGTGTCTGTAGCATAGAAAGGGTAAAATAGTATCTGTAGCAAAACGTTTTATTATCTAGAGTATCTAAAGAATCAACTTGGATCAGGTTTGAAAGATGTATATAAAACTAGGAAATTGCTTTTTTTCATTGATTGCTTGATTTCCCACAATATTTTAAAAAATTGTCTATTATAGTAACACATTTCTGCTGACAGAAGCATTTTTACACATTTGCAGCAGACTACATTTGAAAGCAACGGGAAACAAGAGGGCCATAAGGCCATGGATCGCTCACCTGAGAATGTGTTATTTAAGACTTAATAAGAGAAGCCAACGGATCATATCATCAAACTATTTTTCAACACTCTTAGTAAAGAGTCACCTAAGGAACATTGGAGAAAAATGTGGTGCCTAGATTGTTAACAAGATTGTTCTCAATATTGGCCTAATGACGTAGCTTTTGACCGGACCATATTCGAACTAGGCCTCTATAAATATCATCAAGATAAACATTCTGGTACAATTTCAACATGCTAAAGTTAACAAGAGGGCCAAGATGGCCCTAAATCGATCACCTGAATATATTTAAAGTGTTTACCTAAACGAGTCTATGTAAAACAAGTGATCCACAGGGTGCGGCCATTTTTGACACCAGGGCTACAATTTGACCAATCTTGGTAGAGGTCCACTTGATGAAGTTTGATTTCAAATATTAACTTTTAGAAAATATATTTTTCCTTTACAAGTATAATATTATGTAAAACAAGTTACCCCCGGGATAGGGCCATTACACTAGGGCTTTACTTTGAACAATCTTGGTAGAGGTCAACTAGATAATCCTACATACCAAATATCAAAAGCCTGGACATTCTACCTTTAGACAAGAAGATTTTAAAAGTTTCTACCTATACGAGTCTTCGTAAAACAAATGACCCCCGGGGTGGGTCTTTTTTGACCCCAGAGCTTTAATTTGAACAAGATTGGTAGATGTCCAATAGATGAAGCTACATACCAAATATCAAAGCCTGGACATTCTACCGTCAGACAAGAAGATTTTTAAAGTTTCTCCCTATACGAGTCTCTGTAAAACAAGTGACCCCCGGGGTGGTGCCATTTTTTACCCTAGGGCTAAAATTTGAACAAGATTGGTAGATATCCAATAGATGAAGCTACATACCAAATATCAAAGGCCTGGACCTTCTCCATTTAGACAAGATGATTTTTTTAAGTTTTTTCCCTATATGAGTCTTTTTAAAACAAGTGACCCTGAAGAGGAGTCATTTTTGAACCTAGGTTAATAATTTGAAAAATCTTTGTAGAGGTCTTCTAGATGATGCTACATACAAAATATCAAATGCCTGGTCCTTCTACTTATTGACAAGAAGATTTTTAAAGTTTTTTCCTTATATGAGTCTATGTCAAGCAGTTGACCCCCGGGGAGGGGTAATTTTTGACCCCAGAGCTATAATTTGAACAATCTTGGTAGAGGTCCACTAGATGAAGCTACATACAACATATCAAAGGCCTGGGCCATCTACTTTTAGACAAGACGATTTTTCCCTATACGAGTCCATGTAAAACAAGTGACCCCCGAGGAGGGGCCATTTTTGATCCTAGGGCTATAATTTGAATAATCTTGGTAGAGGTCCACTAGATGATGATACATACCAAATATCAAAGGCATGGGCCTCCTACTTTTAGACTGGAAGATTGTTTAAGTTTAATTTATTTTTGTATTTTTTGTTGCCGTGGCAATCAGAGTTCTACATGGAATTTAAATCTTTGAACACTTTTGAAAAAGGGCCACTAAAGGAACATTCCTGTGAAGTTTGGACAGAGAGTGATCAGAATAGCTCAAATTGAGCCTTTGACTCACAGGTGATCTAAAAACCAGGCTTCCAGAGTATGAACAAGATTTTCCTTCAATTTGACCAAGTTACCTCATTTTTGACTCAACATGACCAATGTTCGAACTTGGCCTGTATATCATGAAGAAAATCTTTCTGACAAAGGTTTAAGCTGCTCAAGTCAAATATGCGGTTTAATAGTGTTAAAACAAGATTGTCCTACAACTTGATATAGTGCAGCTTCCAGTGTCTTAGCAAGATTTTCCTTCGATTTGACTTAGTGTCCTAATGTTTGACCCAACATAACCCATATTTGAATTTGGCCTATCATCAAGATAAACTTTCTGACAAAGTTTCAAGTTGCTCAGGTGAAAAATGCGGTCTCTATAATGTTAACAAGATTTTTCTACAATTTGGCTTAGTGACCTAGTTTTTGACCAGACCTGACCCATATTCAAACTTAGACTAGATATCATATGATTTTCCTATCATACAGGTAAATATTCTGACAAAGTTTCAACATGCTCAAGTCAAAAAGGCGGCTTCCAGATTAATGTATAATAGTGACCAAGCTTGTGACCTGACATGACCCTTATTTGAACTTGGCCTAGAAATCAGCAAGATAAACAAACTGAATAAATGTCATGAAGAGTGGATGATAATAGTGGCCTAAAGAGTGTTTACAAGCACATTGTTCACGACGGGTGTACAACGGACAAAATGTGATCACAAAAACTCACCTTCAGAACTTTGTGCTCTGGTGAGATAAAACAAAACAACAAAATATGACCTGTCCCGCGGGAAAACCAACATTGTGGACTCTGCATAAAGTATCGACCTTGATCAGCCTAAGGATGCCGCACAGGCTTACCCGGAATCATTACTCTATACTTCTATCCCCTGGAGACGAATTGTGTCGGCACGGATCAGTCGGCGCGGACTGCGCATGTTTAACCTGGGTCAAAACATTACGCAGAGGCCATAACGTTGGTTTTTTTCGCGGGACGGCTCATATTGCTTATCCTGAGCAAATTCTCTTTTTGTCATAATGGTTTCAACACTTTCCAAAAGTAATACTCATTGATAGAGATTTCCATATTTTAACCAATCTATTTATTCTGTCTTAGAATTGTTGAATGTGGGAAAAGGATTAAGAAGCATCTCTTATCCAGGATGTAATCCTATCCCACCTGCAATTTGACGCATGTACAGCAGAGAACATTTAAAAACATTGTGACAAAGGAGAATTGGCATTACATTATTACTTCTTTCTACAATGTTCTTTTTAAGTAGAAGTCCAGCTAAGAATCATGTAGTGGGTGATACATCCATTATCTAGAGTTATTATCTTATGATGTAGGTACATATATCAAATAACATTTTTATTCTGTTTTCAATCACAGCTGAATCAGAAGTTCAACTGTGCAAAAGATACACAACTTTTATATATAGATGGTATATAAATATTTCAATTGCAAGAAAACGGATAGACTGAAACAGTTTCACAGAAAGCATTAAACTTGATCAAAAATTATTTAATTTACACATATATAACATGTACAAACATATAAAATGTGACCTCAAGGGTGTTTACAAGGTTAATCTAAAATTTGGCATAGTGTCCTAGTGTTTGATCACACAAGACTGTATTTAACATTTGATTAATGAAGAGGAATGTTCTCGTGAAAATCGCCTGAAAATTGTGGCCTAACAAATCACTTTTAGTAAAATTAACCTTAACCCTTGTATATGCTTCCTATCTGTGAAATGAGATTAAAATCTAACAAGCAGAAACATATTTGAGGCCAGCCTTCAGAAAAACCAAAATCTGATAAACTAGTTTTTGTTTTCAACAAGTGTGATGGCCCTTTATCCCTAACATGAGTAAACATCAGGAAAACTAATCCACTTTAATTCAGATACATTGATGAAGTGCCATCAGATACCACTTAAATTTAAACATAAATTCTGACAGTTGCTTTAAAGACAAAGATTGAAAGTGGGATTATGGCCCTGCCATGAAATAATAAAAACATACAAGTATATACTTAATACTCTAAATATCCATATAAATAACATGTCTTACATGTTATTCAAGAAGTATAAAAAGCCCTGGTATAAATTACATTGAAAACTCTGCAGCATTGTTATCTACTAAAACCATAGTTAGAAAACAGTGATTGCTCAAAATTAGCCTTTTTTCAAAATATGCTTTAAATTCTGTCAAAATCTTAGTTATATTTTGTCAGCATTTCTATTATATTTTTCAGTTTCATGCTTTTTAATGCTTTCCAAAAAAAATCAGTACAGTTTGCAAAATGATCAACTGGTCAAAATGTACATTTCGAACTTTCCATCCCTTTACCATGTTCAACAATTGAAAAATAGAGGAAATATTTTGTCCATGTAAATTCTGTTGCATGACAAATACATATCAACTTGACTACAGGGAAATACATACATAGCAAGATATAGTAAACTGACCTTTAAATGTATATAATGTATGCGGTAGTTAAATTCAAAAGGACAATAATTATGCAGCAAAAAACCTTTTTAACTTTATGTCAGAAGTTAAAACATATAATGTGCTTTTTTTCCTTTTGTAATCATTAATTTCATTGTAAAATTACTTCTTAATGTACCGGTACTTTTTGGAGCCTAGACAGAGAAAGCACTGAACAGATTTTAAGTTATCATATTTTATTCTACTATTAAACTGTAATTAACCCTTTCTGACATCAAACAAATCACAAGTAGATAACGTTATATCTGGGTTGAAATAAGGAAAATCATTATATGGGGAATTTAATAACAGGACGGAGTTGAAATCATTGAGACAAAAGGAGAAAGTGCATATTATCTTCAATTTGGCAATGTGTATTCCCCGGCCATATCGACAAAATTACACACCCGGCCAACACGGGCAGCAGTTACGTTGACAGGAGCCAACGATATTCAATGTCTGTGTTTTTGTCACATAGACCAAATGGTATCTTCTGGGAACCTACAACTGCGAAAAATGTAGCCTTTATAGTCTTGTCATTTTATAATATTGTCAACAGTGAGAGGCAATTGGAGACATCGATAAGTTATCTCCCTTTAATACTCTCTACATCTAGCTAGGTCCTATCATTTGGTTTCCTCTGTTTTTATCATTGGTTTCTTTGCACTGGATGGTGCACTTATAATTGCATTTTCTTGGCCAACTGTTATTAGATTGATTAGTAATTCCACATTTGTTTTCTTTAAACACTGCTATGTAATTTTTCTCTTTTGAATCATCACTTTAATTAAAACACATTTATGATTAATGTGTACAGAGTAATTGCAATATCTCATTGCGAAATAGCGATAAAGACAAAGGATTCCAACTTAAAGGACCTACCAACTATTTGGTCTTCTTGGTATTTATCTGACAAAGGGAGATAATATAATTATCACTAATGTCCCTCATTAAACTCCATTTCCCTAATTGCGGCTCATGTTGTACATTGTATTGCCTGTCAGTTTATGCAATTATATAAAAGTACACGACACGAAGGGCTACACTATCAGAAACTACCGTTTGGAATATGTTTACATGTGAGCCGTCCCACGAGAAAACCAACGCTATGGCCTCTGCGTAATGTATCGACCCAGACCAGTCAGACTGATCCGGGCCGACACATTCCGTCTCATGGGGATAGAGTAATGATTCATGAAACAGAAAATTTACTAAAGGAGGCGAAAAGTCGCATGCTTAAGCTGATTCGGGTCGATCCTTTACGCAGAGTCCACAATGTTGGTTTTCTCATGGGACGACTCATATAGACAGTGGATAAACGGTCTTAATCTAAAGATGTCTCCTTGTATTTGAGCAATATGATCCAATGTTTAGTAATAAAGTCAAATTTGTCTTAAACAGCCACCCAGGGGAGAGAAAACATTTGGCTGCTGAACACAGGTGGCTGCTTAATACATGTCAAATACAGTAGAAAATGTTGGTTCGCTTATTCTTCAATTTGGCTGCTTAACAGAGGGGTGACCGCTTAGAATAGTTTGACGGTATATAGGATAGTCCCCATAGTTCGACGTTACATAATTGCATATAACAGTCAAAACATAAAATGGCATTCGAGTATATCAAACCTGGACTGATATATTAAATACTTTATGAGTCAATTGATCAAATCCTCATAATTGCATATAACGGATGCAGTCAAAATATAAAATAGCACTCGAGTACAATAACTAGGTCTGATATATTAAATACTTTGTGAGTCACTTGATCACCTCACCTATGTTTCATAGAATTCAAACAATTATTTTTCATGTTACTTACTGATGATTACAGACAATACGATCCACACATGTGCCATGTCTCTACAAGACGAATGTTTGACGCAAAGCGTCAAAGAGAAGCCGCAATTTTTCGTTGTACATGTAGAAATAAGAAAAAAGAACATTTAAATCCACAAACAACTGTAGACAGTAATATCTGTTTCATACGGTGTTCCATTAGGGCCATATCGTAATATCGTTGTTTCGCGGTTTCGACCTAGGGTCGATAGTACGATAACGCGATGCGATAGTACGATAACGCGAAACAGATATTTCTGTGGTTTATATATGTTGATGTCTGCACTTCTTCATCTAGAATTACTGAGTAATATATGATAGCATGTAAGGAACCAGATGACATTTACTGTGTGCCTCTCTTGTTCATGGTTCCCGGTTTAACATACTATCGAACTAAAAGAGCGTCTGAGGCAGGTAACCAATTCAGTTTACTGTTTAGACTAGATACAATATGAATTTCGCTTAAATAAAAATGTACATATATTCAATTAATAAACTGGCCTTTGTCTTTTGTTTTTAATTTGTAAAACTCACACACATGTATATAAAGTGTAAAGGGGATGTTTTAAAAGTTATTACATTAAATTAATGTACTTAGTAAGGACAAAGAGAAATCAAGATATGTGGTCACGCTGGCAGGTCTAAATATTCCCCTTGTTCGAAATTTCTAAGCATCCCTACAGGAAGCCTGGCGGCTTCCTATAATGAAAACAACCCGATTCGCAGAAACTGTTACTCACACACGTTTTAGAAGCGTGCACGTTATCGATGTTTTCTCGAATGTTATAACCTGCAGTTTGTAGCACCGGTAACGGGAGAATGTAATAACTCCCTATTTACCCCGAAGTGTTACCCCATTCCCTGGTACGACAATTCTGCAGCAGACGACTTTCAACATATTTTGTCAAAAAATAGAAAATCTATATAAACGAATGGCTTACATATGACTTAAAGTGGAAAACATTGTTGCAAAATGAGAAATCGCTCGTTTTGAGCAATTTCTTCTTTTGTCACCATGTTTTCAAAAAGCCGTCTGCTGCAGAGGCGTCAGAAAGCGTCTATATGAGGGAAAGGGATAAACTACTCTTTCTTGAGTCATTTTAGATCAAGTGGTGCAATTATTTTTTCTGGAATGTTCCAATGTGGACGATTATAAAATGAGACGTGTCTGAGTCTTATGCTGCAAAGTTGTATGTGGTAAAGGGTTAATGCTTCTGCGTATATTGAAGACTCGGATGGGCCTGTGTTACCGCACTGTTTCACGAGAACCTTCACTGTCCGACTATATCAAATTCAGTATTGCGTCTTTTGATGAAGCTAGAAGTTTAACGCTTATTTCACTGTGCACAAATATATAATTTAAAATGAAACCCACCCGAAAAGAAATTAAGACACCCAAAGCGCGTCTGCAAGAGGCATCAACTGTAGTCAGGGAACCGAATGAGTTGAATAAAAGACGAAATAAAACTCGAACATGATACGCAATTTTGCAATTAACCATTGAAATACGATCATGTTTTGTCCGTATTGATTCTTGAACTCCGGTTGGAGCTTGATACGGATCCAAGCACATCGATTTTTACGGAGTAAATAACGCCGATAATCATTCATGGGTTTTTGGTATTCAAATTGCACTCATTATTATGGGCAGTTATAACCCGAAACAAGACTGATTTTTAGCATTTTATCAGGACAAAGAAATTGAGCACAAAATCGTTTTAGTAAAAGGGAAATAATTCTGATTAGATTTCTTGAATTTGGCGTGTTCGTCTATCTACCCTCCAAATATTATTGGAAGATAAGGCTTTTAAACAAGAGTTATTACAGGTCAGCAAAGCTCGTCTGGTGTGGGTCTTTATTGTAAATCAAACCTTTTTACATTTCAGCACCACATTCGCCAATACAGTATGACAACAAAAGCTCTCCCGTAGCAGTGTGCTCGCGAGCTTCAAATATTAATGGTTTTGTTTGTGTGTATTGTTGTCTGCTGCGAAAGCTCTACCACTTCTCCACCAAGGCAGTCAAAATATAACGGACGGAAAGTGGGCGGCAACTATATAGGCTACTCCTGCCAAGTTTGATTGGACAAATAAATTCATTTCTTGTCAAAAGATAGTTTTCACAGACCTAATAATAGCCTCCTCCAACTGACAAATCTTCAATGCAAGTTAGTTGAACATTGTAGCACTCTGGCCAGCTACATCAAATTGACCACGAGGAAAACACAGGTAAGTAAACTAGATCGTATAGTGATACACATATTTATACATGTTATTGTATTTATAATGAATTTGCAGTTTAATGGAATCTCCGAAACGGGGCCGTACAAGGTTAGTTTATTTGTCAACAGATACATCTAGGACTAGATTACATGTTGACGGACGTTGATTCTTCAATTTACGCAAATGCATATACATTATCATTTAAGTCCCAAAATCGCTAGAAGCGCCTCACTTATAAAATAAATAATGACCTTGCGGTTATAACTCGCGAGGGCCCTCGGAACAGGTGGGTATTATAGAACTTCAGGCAGATGTATCTTTCCATAGAGATAGAGAATTCCACCCAATGTAACTATATCCGAAAATAGACCTTATGATTATTAAAATGCCATTTGAACCCTTGTCGCCATGGGTTTGCGTTTTGGCACAGGTGCAGCAGTCAGCATTTAAAAACATTATGGCAAAAGGAGAAATTGCTCATGATAAAGCAATTTCTTATTTTGCATCAATTCTTGAGATTTCAATAATGCAATAATTCAACTTATTCATATTTATTGAATTTTCATATCTTAAGAGAAAATGCATAAGATGTCATCTTGCTTTATGTTACAAGGGTTAATGTTATTTTTGTTTCAGATGAGGCGCTGATGATAAAACCCGCCAAGAAGGTAACAACAACGATGGAGAAGTAATGGACATAGGGCACTAAGAACAGGTGGGTATTATAGAACTTCAGGCAGATGTGTCTTTCCTTAGAGATAGAGAATTCCACCAATGCAACTATATCCGAAAACAGACCTTATGATTAATAAAACGCTATTTTAACCCTTGTAGCCAATTTGTGTATTTTGGTACATCTGCAGCAGACAGCATTTAAAAAAAACTATTACGGCAAATGGAACAAATTGCTAATGATAAAGAAATTTCTCCTTTTGCTTCAATGCTTTAGACTTTATTCAATAATTCAACTTATTCATATGTATTGAATTCTCTTATTTTTCTTTACAGAATTTTCAGTCATCACCTGTTGCAGATATATCACATGTTGGAAATGTGTCAATGGCATACTTTCCCATTTCAGTCAGATGAAGTCCCATGTAAACAAGAGGCGTATCTGAAAACATCTAGAAAATTGAAAGTACAACTTTTTAAATAAGAGTTGAAAACATTGTGGGAAAAGCAGAGACAACTGCATCTGCGCAGCTTTATTTGAAACTGCACTGCCACTTTGATAAGAAAGAGTACAGACAGATATGTACATGTACATTTCCTAAATATCCTAAGGATGGTTTTCCAGGAGCTCAACTCATATCGATGACTTCATTCAAAACGGTTGTAATTACTCATAATGAGCATTTTCTTCTTTTGCCACGATGTTTCCAACTTTATTTGATCATTGTTCTTTCATGAATAGAGGGTTTGGAACAAATGAATGAATGTTATGTTATGAATGTTTAGACTTTAATTTGGACGGAATTTCGATAATTGATCCTTCAATTAACCCTTTCCCACTTGCAGACGCATTTTGACGCAATGGTAGCAGACGACTTTTGAAAACATTGTGGCCAAAGGTGAAATTGCTCATGATGAGCACTTTCTGCTTTGGCAAAAAACATATCAACTTTATTTAACAAAAAAGCTATTTTATGGAGATTTTCAGGTTTTCGCCACCATGTTTTCAAGGTCGTTTGCTACAGGTTTGTCGTATGTGGGAATGGTTAGATATTTGACTTGTATTTAACAGCCAACTGTCTTCAACGGCCGATTTTCTACCCTTTCCTAGATGGCTGCCTAAAAAAAGTTTGATTGATATTACATATGGAATAGATACTTATTCAAATTCAGCAGGTTATGGGTTAAGCTTTCCGTTTAATGTAAATATATTGAATATGTGTTTTATGGTTTTTCATTGCTTTATGGATATAGATGTAAGTTGCTATTTAATGCTGAGTGCTTTTGTTTCCAGATTTTGTTTTGTTTTGTTGTGGGGTTTGTAATATACATAAGTTGATATATAGAACCTGAGGGAAGGAAACAAGTTACAAGTTGTTGACTTAATGCAAAACGTTTATAACAACATCTCGTAAGATAAAGTTACAAACACTTTTGCATAAAGCCATCAAAATGCAGGTGTGGTATTTGTAAGAAAGTGGTAGTTCATACTTTCTTAATGATGTGAATAGTATATTGTTGTATCTACATCATGCATTTGAACCAACAGTCCAGCTGTAAGCAACCAGCTGTGGATTACAGGCGTAAGAAAGCCAGGAAAGACATTGATAGGTGAACTGGCCATTGTAATATGACTTAAAGAAAATGAAAACGGAGTTAAACACCATTTAATCAATAATGGAAAAATGCAACTGAATCAGACTGATAACAAGAGGATATAAAGTTCCGCCTTAAAGTCCATGCAAAATTTGATGCCACAAATGATCAAGATTTGACTAGACGTTTCTTGATGCCTTTAATTGTTTGGCAAACGGTGCAGAGCCAGATCAGACTGGACGTGCAGGTTGTTGGTCTGATCCTACACTAGTTGCACATGTCATACGGTTAGATTTCACAGAGCACAGCCTCTTCGTTGGCCTTTTCCCAAAAAGACAAATTATTGAATAAATTTGAAAACATTGCGGCGAAACGAGAAATTGATCATTATAAGCAATTTCTCTGTTTTCCACAATGTTTTCAAAACTTGTATGCTCAATAGGTGTCAAAAAGTGTCTGTATGTGGGAAAGGGTTAAGATGTCGTAACAACTGTTTTACCTTTCAATATTAACACCTTACCTGATACAGACGACACTTTTAAACTTATTCAGACAACACTTGTAAACATTGTGGAAAATCGCAATTGAAAAAAAAAAACTTTTACAATCATTGTTTTCAACTCGCAGCAGCCTAATAAATGTTACTTAGTTTTCCTTTGATCTAGAAGTATCTTAAAAATATAATTTCAGGTACAGTTAAACCTTTCCAACGTTTAACAATTCTGCAGTAGATAACTTTGAAAACATTAATAGCAAAATTTGGAATATTTCTTTAATGAATGTATAATTATTGGATAGAGTTGTAAATGCAATTCTCCATTTTCCATAATGTTTTCAAAAGTAGTCTGCTACATGTTGTGTTTACTGCAGAGGTGCCAAAAGAGTCAGTATGTGGGAGAGGTTGAAGCTTTGTTTTGTATTCGATTCCTCTTATATAAGACACAAGTATTTGGGTTGTGAACTGCTTTCCATTAAAATGAAAGAAATGAGTGAAAGTAATGTTGAAACTAAAGTACTTGTTATACACCGGGTAAACTTACAAATTAGAATAAACAATATTTAAACTAAAATTATAGAGGTGTGTGAAGATAGCGCGTAGACTGTTGATCGTAGCTCAACCAAAACATGTAGTTGGCTGACCTGGCTCGTAGATCGTAGCACAGCCATTGAAAAACATTGCAAATTGGCTGACCTTGGTCGTAGATCGTAGATCGTAAATCAGCCACTTACAAAACATAGAAAAATGGCTGACCTGTGTCGTAGATAGTAGCTAAGACACTGAAAAAACATTACGATTTTGCTGACCTGGGTCGTAGATCGTAGCTCAGCCACTGACAAAGAGTACAACAATAACGGTGTGGATCGTGGATCTTAGCTCAGCCACTGACCACACATAAAACATGGTTGACCTGGGTCATAGACCGTACCTCAGCCACTGGAAAAACATAGAAAAATGGCTAACCTGGGTCGTAGATCGTAGCTCAGCCACTGAAAGAAACATTGCGCATTGGCTGACCTGGGTCGTAGATCGTAGCTCAGCCACTGACAAAACATAGAAAAATGGCTGATCTGGGACGTACATCGTAGCTCAGCCACTGACAAAAAATAGTAAAATGGCTGACCTCGGTCGTAGATCGTAGCTCAGCCACTGAAAACAAAATTGCAAATTGGTTGATCTGGGTCGTAGATCGTAGCTCAACCACGGAAAAAACATTGCGAATTGGCTGACCTGAGTCGTAGATCATAGCTAAGCCACTGTAAAAACATTGAAAATTAGCTGACCTGGGTCGTAGATCGTAGGTCAGCCATTGAAATAACATTGCAAATCGGTTGATCTTTGTCGTAGATCGTAGCTCAGCCACTAACAAAACATAGAGAAATGGCTGACCTGGGTCGTAGATCGTAGCTCAGCAATGACAAAACATAGGAAAATAATTGACATGGGACGTAGATCGTAGCTCAGACACTGAAAAAAACATTGCGAATAGGCTGATCGGGGTCGTAGATAATAGATCTGCCACTGATAAAACATAGAGAAATGGCTTTGGTCATACATCGTAGTTCAGCAACTGACAACACATAGAAAAATGACTGACCTCGGTCGTAGATCGTAGCTTAGACACTGAAAAAAAATTGCGAATTGGTTGATCTGGGTCGTAAATCGTATGCTCAACCACTGACAAAACATTGCGAATTGGCTCATCTGGGTCGTAGATCGTAGCTTAACCACGGAAAAAACTTTCAGCAAATTGGCTGACCATGGTTGTAGATCGTAGCTCAGCCACTGAAACAATACTGCGAATTGGTTAGATCGTAGCTCAGCCACAGATAAAACATTAAAAATCGGCTGAACTAGGTCGTAGATCGTAGTTTAACCACTGAAAAAACATTGCGAGTTGGCTGATCTGGGTCGTATATCGTAGCTCAGCAATTAAAAAAACATTGCAAATTGGTTGACCAGGGTCGTAGATCGTAGCTCAGTCATTGAAAAACCATTGTAAATACGTTTACCTGGGTCGTAGATCGTAGCTCAGCTATTGTAAACAACATTGCAAATTGGCTGACCTGGGTCGTAGATCGTAGCTCAGCCATTGAACAAAACATAGAAAATAGGCTGACCTGGATCGTAGATCGTAGCTCAACCATTGGAAAAACATTGCAAAAAAGGTTGCTATGGGTCGTAGATCGAAGCTCAACCACTGAAAAAAACATTGAACATTAGCTGACCTGGGTCGTAGATCGTAGGTCAGCCATTGAAAAAACATTGCAAATCGGTTGATCTTTGTCGTAGATCGTAGCTCAGCCACTAACAAAACATAGAGAAATGGCTGACCTGGGTCGTAGATCTTAGCTCAGCTACTGAAAGAACATTGCGAATTGGCTTAGCTAGGTCGTAGATCGTTGCTCAGCCACTTAAAAAACATTTCACAATGGTTTATCTTGGTCGTAGATCGTAGCTCAGCCACTGAAAAAACATAGAAAAGTGGCTGACCTGGGTCGTAGATCGTAGCTCAGCCACTGAAAAAAAACATAGAAAAGTGGCTGACCTGGGTCGTAGATCGTAGCTCATCCACTGAAAAAAACAATGCGAATGTATTGATCTGAGTCCCAGATTGTAGCTCAACCACTGAAAAAGCAATGCAAATGGGATGACCTTGGTCGTAAATTGTAGCTTAGCCATTTAAACGCATTGGAAATTAGTTGACTTGAGTCGCAGATCGTAACCCAGCCATTGAAAAAACATTGCAAATTGGCTGACCTTGGTCGTAGATCGTAGCTCAGCCATTGAAAAACATTACAAATTGATTGATCTGGGTCGTAGATCATAGCTCAGCCATTGAAAAAACATTGCATATTGGCTTACCTAGGTCGTAGATCGTAGCTCAGCAATTAAAATAACATTGCAAATTGGTTGACCAGGGTCGTAGATCGTAGCTCAGCCATTGAACCAAACATAGAAAATAGGCTGACCTGGGTCGTAGATCGAAGCTCAGCCATTGGAAAAACATTGCAAAAAATGTTGAAATGGGTCGTAGATCGAAGCTCAACCACTGAAAAAACATTGAGAGTTGGCTGATCTGGGTCGTATATCGTAACCTAGCCACTGCAAAAACATTGCGAATTGGCTGACCTGGGTCGTAGATCGTAGCTCAGCCATTGAAAAAATATTGCGAGCTGTTTGATCTTGGTCGTAGATCCTAGCTCAGCCACTGAAAAAACATTGAGAATTGGCTCAGCTAGGTCGTAGATCGTTGCTCAGCCACTTAAAAAACATTTCACAATGGTTTATCTTGGTCGTAGATCGTAGCTCAGCCACTGAAAAAAAACATAGAAAAGTGGCTGACCTGGGTCGTAGATCGTAGCTCATCAACTGAAAAAAACACTGCGAATGTATTGATCTGAGTCCCAGATTGTAGCTCAACCACTGAAAAAGCATTGCAAATTGGATGACCTGGGTCGTAAATTGTAGCTTAGCCATTTAAAAGCATTGGAAATAAGCTGACCTGAGTCGCAGATCGTAACTCAGCCATTGCAAAACATTGCAAATTGGCTGACCTTGGTCGTAGATCGTAGCTCAGCCATTGAAAAAACATTACACATTGATTGATCTGGGTCGTAGATCATAGCTCAGCAATGGAAAAAAAACATTACGAATTGTTTGATCTGGGTCGTAGATCGTAGCTCAGCCATTGAAAAAACATTGCACAATGGCTGACCTGAGTCGTAGATCGTAGCTCAGCCACTGAAAAACATTGCAATTTGGCTGACCTGGGTCGTATATCGTAGCTCAGCCACTGAAAAACATTGCAATTTGGCTGAACTGGGTCGTAGTTCGTAGATTAGCCAGTGAAAAAAAACATAGAAAAATGGCTGACCTTGGTCGTAGATTGTAGCTCAGCTACTGAAAAAACATTGCAAATTGGCTGACCTCGGTCGTACATCGTAGCTCAGCCACTGACAAATCATAAAACAATGGCTGACCTGGGCCATAGATCGTAGCTCAACTGACAAAACATAGAAAATAGCTGACCTGAGTCCTAGATCGCAGCTCAGCCATCGACAAAACATAGAAAAATGGCTGACCTGGGTCGTAGATCATAGCTCAGCCAATGAAAAAATATAGATCGTAGCTCAACCACTGAAAAAACATTACGAATTGGCTGATCTGGGTCGAAGATCGTAGGTCAACCACAGAACAATCATTACGAATTGGCTGACCTGGGTCGTAGATCGAAGTTCAGCCACTGAAAAAAACACTTAGGATTGGTTGACTTTGGTCATAGATCGTAGCTCATCCACTGATAAAACATTGCAAATTGGCTGCCCTTGATCGTAGATTGTAGCTCAGCCATTGAAAGAAACATTACAAAGTGGCTGACCTGTGTCGTATATCGTAGCTCAGCCATTTAAAGAAACCATTGCAAATTGGCTGACCTGGGTCGTAGATCGTAGCTCAGCCATTGAAAAAAAACATTGAAACTTAGCTTACCTGAGCCGTAGCTCGTCCACTGACAAAACATAGAATCAAAGCGCTTAAAGCTCTAATGGTATAGGGGCATATGTAAGTTGAAAATATATGGCATAGATACTATCGACAAACATTGTTGAAACAATAAACAAATACCTTTAAAACAAACCTAACCAAAAATGTGTGAAGCAACCCATACTGCCTGCCAATAACATATACCTTATTTATCAAAGTTTGACCCTTTTCTTGTATAAAGAAAATAAATCAGGAAGGACAACAGATTGACAAAATACCGAACAGCGACCCTTAATTAAAATATTTCCAGTTCAGAAATCACTAAAGATCCACAGTGTATATTGTAATCATGCTGATAAATAAAAGACAATCGAAAGCATGCTAGAGTTATGTTTCTTTTTGAACTGCACATCTGTAGCTCTGCGTTCCCAATACACCAAGTCTTAAATTGATACATTGGACATCTATTGAGACATAACCGAAGAAATGAACACATGAGTTTACACCTAAAGAAACAGATCAGATTAGTTTTCAGAATATTGTATCGATCTCCTAATCCCAATGTATACGTGTAACGACTATGAAATGGATCCGCAAAACAGAAACAAAGTTTTGACCAATTAATGCAAACCGTAACGGACAGACGGACGGATGGATGAACACAAAGACGGACGGACAGTCAGTCGCTCCGGACAAAGTACACAATATGGGGAAGCATTCATTAACGAACAAGGGTTTTGATTGATTGGGGTTTAACGCCGTGTTTAACAATTTCTCAGTTATATAACGGCGGCGACCAGTTCACCTACTCATGCATTTCCTGGTTTTCTCACACTAGTACTCCACACAACAATCTTCCCAAGCAACTGGCTGCTTTTCCACATAGACTTAGCCCATTGGTGGAAGACGAATGACGCATGTCGCATTGACTTTTGTCAATCGTGGAAAGAAAGTTGGCCAAGCCGGGGTTCGAACTCACAACCCCTGAATTGACAGCCCGCGTCGCTACCGACTGAGCTACCGGGGCTCGGCTAACGAACAAGGGCATTTCACGCCGGGAACGCATGTGTTGGATGCGAAAGTCATATAATAAGTGAGAACATGGAAAGACAAAAATATACAGACTCCAAATGCAGCATGCTAAAGATATGGTAATGGTGCACTGCAAATATGTAGGTCATACGTTACCTACAAACCAAGTTTGAAATTGATACAATGGAAATTAATTGAGACAATCGCTGATCTAAATAAGGAAAAATGGAGATAACTAAAATAAACAGACCAGAGTTATGTACCTAGTACTTTGCCGTTCTCCTGATCACACGGTATAAGTGTGACCACTTTGAAATAAATCTGCCATACAGTAACAACGTGTTGACCAATACATGCAATCCATGACGGACGGACGAATGCACATTCAGGCAGACAGCCGGCCGGACGCCGGATTATACCTCACAGCTTTACAGACAGAGACAACTCATAAAGTATTGATTACAGAAGACTGGTTCGATGCGTCTCCGAAATGGGACTGTACAAGGTTAATTTACAAACAAAAACATTTAGACTACATTTCTAGTTTATATGTCAACAGATAAATCTAGGACTAGATTACACGTTGACGGACGTTGAGTCTTCAATTAACGCAAATGCATATATACATTATAAATTTTGTCCCAAAATCACTAGAAGCGCCTCAATTATAAAATAAATAATGACCTCGCGGTTATAACTCGTGTGTATGTTGACATTTTCGGCCAAATTTCTTTCCGACGTTTGACAAAAGTCAATGCGACATGCGTCATTCGTCTTTCATCAATGGGCTAAGCCTATGCGGATGAGCAGCCAGTTGCTTGGGAAGATTGTTGTGTGGAGTACTGGTGTGAGAAAACCAGGAAATACATTTTTAGGTGAACTGGCCGCCGTGTTATTACTGAGGAAATGTTAAAAAAAAAAGCGTTAACCCAAATCAATCAATGTTGAAATTAACTTATCTCTTATTTGTAGATTTAATTTCTATTGCCTATTTTGAATAGTGAGGAAAACATTGTGGAAAAAGACAAACTTGCTGATTATCATTCATCTGTTAAGGTGAGTCAAAAGTGTCTAAAAGGGTCAGCGGTTTAAATAATAACTATAGACAAATGTTTTCGTTATCTAGGTTATAGAAACAAATTGATTCATGTATCAAAGCATTGTTTGGAAAGGAGGAATTGCTCATTGTCAGCAATTGCTCCGTTTGCAAATACACTTTCAACATTCGTATGTAACTAAGTAGCTATAACGGAAACGGTTCAACCCTTTCCCGCTTACAGTTGCTTGTTGACGCATGTGCAGCAGACGGCTGCAAAATTATTTATCGTGACCCATTTCCTCTTTTTCCACAAAGGTTTCAACTATATATTTTTCCCCTTGATGTAAGGCAACATTGCTCGTTATCATTCATCTCTAGCATGTTATTCAAAATGTGTACAGTAAAAGAATATCCATAGTAAAACGTTCAAATATGATGAATTAATTTGAAACGTGTTTGAAAGCATTGTGTGAACAGGAGGAATTGCTCATTGTCAGCAATAGCTCCATTTTCAATAATACATTCAATATTCAACTGTTATAGTATCAAGCAAAGGGTTCCGCTTCCATGGGGAGGATGTAACCATTTTCCGCTTACAGATGTGCAGCATACGATAATCGAAAACATTGTGACAAAAGTAGAAATTTCTTATCGTAGGCAATTTCTACTTTTGCCACAATGGTTTCAACTCCTTTCAATAATTTTTTATTTACAGTGATTTGCACATTTCTATATATAAGTCGACTGTTGTACACTAATTGGGTCAGAGCACGATCGACGTGACCTAACACCACTGACATTGAGGTCAATCATAGTACAGAGTGTGTTTCACGCGTTGGAACTATTTTGTCTCATTAATTAATGCAAGCGGAGGGTTTTTCGTGATTCGGTCGAACCAATGAAATCGTTGAAAAGGCAGATTTGAGTGGACTGTGGTTGCAGCCGTAATCGGACTTTTCGAAAGCAGCCTGAGTATGGGATAGGCGCGAAACGCCCCTATCCCAAAAATGGCTCACCTGGATCGTAGATCGTAGCTCAGCCATTGAAAAAACATTGCGAATTGGCTCAGCTCGGTCGTAGATCGTTGCTCAGCCACTTAAAAAACATTTCACAATGGTTAATCTTGGTAGTAGATCGTAGCTCAGCCATTGAAAAAACATAGAAAAATGGCTGATCTGGGACGTAGATCGTAGCTCAGCCACTGGAAAAAAAATCCAAATTGGCTGACCTGGGTCGTAGATTGTAGCTCAGTCACTGACAAAACATAGAAAAATAGCTGACATGGGACGTAGATCGTAGCTCAGACACTGAAAAAAACATTGCGAATAGGCTGATTGGGGTCGTAGATATCAGATCTGCCACTGACAAAACATAGAGAAATGGCTGACTTGGGTCATAGATCGTAGTTCAGCCACTGACAAAACATAGAAAAATGACTGACCTCGGTCGTAGGTCGTAGCTCAGGCACTGAAAAAACATTGCGAATTGGTTGATCTGGGTCGTAAATCGTATGCTCAACCACTAAAAAAACATTGCGAATTGGTTGATCTGTGTCGTAAATCGTATGCTCAACCACTGAAAAAACATTGCGAATTGGCTCATCTGGGTCGTAGATCGTAGCTTAACCACGGAAAAAACTTGCAAATTGGCTGACCTTGGTCGTAGATTGTAGCCCAGCCACTGAAAAAATACTGCAAATTGGTTGATCTAGGTCGTAGATCGTAGCTCAGCCACTGTAAAAATATTGAAAATTGGCTGAACCGGGTCGTAGATCGTAACTCAGCCACAGATAAAACATTGAAAATCGGCTGACCTGGGTCATAGATCGAAGTTTAACCACTGAAAAAACATCGCGAGTTGGCTGATCTGGGTCGTAGATAGTAGCTCAACCATTGAAAAAATATTGCATATTAGCTTACCTAGGTCGTAGATCTTAGCTCAGCAATTAAAAAAACATTGCAAATTGGTCGAGCAGGGTCGTAGATCGTACCTTAGTCATTGAAAAACCATTGGAAATACGTATACCTGGGTCGTAGATCGTAGCTCAGCTATCGTAAAAAACATTGCAAATTGGTTGACCTGGGTCGTAGATCGTAGCTCAGCCATTGAACAAAACATATAAAATAGGCTGACCTGGGTCGTAGATCGTAGCTCAACCATTGGAAAAACATTGCAAAAAAGGTTGATATGGGTCATAGATCGAAGCTCAACCACTGAAAAAACATTGAGAGTTGGCTGATCTGGGTCGTATATCGTAAAAATATTGCGAGCTGTTTGATCTTGGTCGTAGATCCTAGCTCAGCCACTGAAAAGACATTGCGAATTGGCTCAGCTAGGTCGTAGAGCGTTGCTCAGCCACTTAAAAAACATTTCACAATGGTTTATCTTGGTCGTAGATCGTAGCGCAGCCACTGCGAAAACATAGAAAAGTGGCTGACCTGGGTCGTAGATCGTAGCTCAATCACTGAAGAAACATAGCGAATGTGTTGATCTTGGTCGTAGAGTGTAACTCAACCACTGAAAAAGCATTGCAAATTGGATGACCTTGGTCGTAGAGTGTAGCTTAGCCATTTAAAAGCATTGGAAATTAGCTGACCTGAGTCGCAGATCGTAACTCAGCCATTGAAAAACATTGCAAATTGGCTGACTTTGATCGTAGATCGTAGCTCAGCCATTGAAAAACATTACAAATTGATTGATCTGGGTCGTAGATCATAGCTCAGCAATTGATAAAACATTACACATTGGTTGATCTAGACCGTAGATCGTAGCTCAGCCATTGACAAAACACTTGCAAAATGGCTGACCTGAGTCGTAGATCGTAGCTCAGACATTAACAAAACATAGAAATATGGCTGACCTGTGTCGTATATCGTAGCTCAGCCACTGAAAAACATTGCAATTTGACTGACCTGGGTTGTAGATCGTAGCTCAGCCATTGCAAATACATTGAAAATTAGTTGAACTTGGTCGTAGATCTTATCTCATTGAAAAAAAAAATGCAAATTTTCTGATCTTGGTCGTAGATCGTAGCTTAGCCACTGAAAACCCATAGTGAATTGGCTGACCTTGGTCGTAGATCGTAGCTCAGGCACTGAAAAAGTAATTAAAATTGGCTAATCTGGGTCGTAGATCTAAGCTTAGCTACTGAAAAAAACATTGCGAATTGGCTGACCTGGGCGTAGATCGTAAACTTAGTCATTAAAAAAACCATTGCGAATTGGCAGACCTGGGTCGTAGATCGTAGCTCAGCAACTAAACAAACATTGCGAATTGGTTGATCTGGGTCGTAGATCGTAACTCAACCACTGTAAAACCGTGGCGAATTAATGGTTGATGTGGGTCGTAGATCGTAGCTGAACCACTTAAAATACATTGCGAATTGGTCGATCAAGGTCGTAGAACGTAGCTCAACCACACAAAACACATAGCGTATTGGTTGATCTGAGTCGTATATCGTAGCTCAGCCACTGACAAAATATACATAGTCGGTTGATCTGAGTCGAACACTGAACCACTCAAAACAGGTGAGTTTTGAAAACATAGTTGCAAAAGAAGAAATTGCTCATAATGAGCAATTATTTCTTTTTCTAAAATGTTTTCAACTCAATTAATTAATTCAACTCTTGCCTATGAAGATTTTTCACGTTTTTTCCAATACGTTTTTAAAATCTTCTGCTGTATATTTGTTGTATGTGAGGAAGAGTTAACGTTATTCCTCTATAATTCTTAGGGTCCGTCGAGTTTTCACCTTTAAATATAGGTACAATATAACCGAATGCCCATGTGCCAGGATATGAGGATTTTTCTAATAAACGATTGACGATTTTTAATAAAATTTCACTTATGAATTCAACAGATGCCTTTATTATCTCTGCTGAAATGATCTCGGGGCCACTTGCTTTTCCGTTATTTTGTGATAAAACGACATTGTTTTTAGCTCTTCCATTGTAATCGGGTTGTCTAACTCCGAGTCGGCAATAAGGGCGGTATTAGAGTCGCTGTTATCGTTTTAATCGTTACATCGCTGTCACGGAAATTATTAACAATTTAACCAATGTACACGCATTTTTGCATATAGACAGCAGACTACATTTGAAAACATCGGTGGAAACGGAGAATTGTTAACCCTTTCCCACATATAGACGCTTTCTGACGCCTCTGCAGAAGACGACTTTTGAAAACAATGTGACAAAAGGAAAAATTACTCAAAACTTTTTAAAATTTGTTCAGTAATTATATCGTCATTTAAGGAGATTATCCATATTTTTGCTCACATTATTTTAAAGTCGTCTGCTGCTGATTTGTTGTATGTTGGAAAGGGTTAACGTGAGCAATTTCTCCTTTCGCCACCATGTGGTATCAACTGTTTTAAATAATTATACTTTCATTTAAAGAGATTTCTTTCTTTTATTTAAATGTATTCAAAGTCGTATGTTGTATGTGGAAAATGGTTACGCAACATCTCATGTATAGTAATTAGCCCTATCTCACCTTAATGTTGACACATGTGTAGCAGAGAACATTTGAAAACATGGGCACGAAAGGATAATTTTCAGAACGTTAGGAACGACACATTCTACCCCAAACTGTTTTCAACTCTATGCACTAGCTTTATCTTAAAATATAATGATTTGTATGGGTTTTTATCATGCGTCTGTGCTTTAGATTAGTCAAAGTGTGTCTGAAACTGGCACAGGGTATAATAGTTCATGTAATAAAACGTTTTAATATTAAGAATATCAAATAAGATTCGACAGAATTGTGTGAAAAGAAGAAATGGCTGATTTCGTTGATATTGCTCATTTAAACACAACATTTTAAAAATTGTCTGTAACATTGCTATCACGGAAAGGGTTTAACAATTTACCGATTGTAGACGCATCTTAATTCATATACAGCAGACAACATTTGAAAACATCGGGAGAAAAATAGAATTGTTTAACATGAGCCTTTTCTACTTCCGCCACAATGGTTTCAACGGTTTTAAATCATTACACTTTTATCTATAGATAATTTTTGTATTTTTGCCTATTTGTATTCAAAGTCGTCTATTGTAGACTTGTTTTGTGTGGGAAAGGGTTAAGCAACATCTTCTATATAGTAGTTAAGGTAAAATCATAACTTTGAAATAACGTCGTTTTTTACGTCAAAATGGACGTTTTTGCGACAATGATAGTATTATCAAAGAAATCACCATTACTTTCTCGTTTTATTTCGGATAAAATTAACTTCAAATACAATAACCTGCGTGATAATGATATCAATTACAAACATCTGGCATGACAATTAACGTAACACAAGGGGACTAAATTTAAATGGAAATTTCTTTAGGATATTCAACAGCAATTGGATTATTTCTAATTTATTTAAAATAAACCAGAGATATTTTTTTTAATAAATTAAGAACACCTATTCGTCTACAATTTGCCGAATTTTCAAGCGCATGGCGGTCGGGACATCTGAAAATTTCCAAATAAAATGAACATTAAGCTTAAAAACGCCGGCGTATTGGTCGGATGGCAAATATTGATGTGGTGGATCATGAGAAAAATCATTTATGAACATGTCTCTACCTGGGACCAGGTTTTTCTAGATGTTTTTCTGCGGAAATTATTTCCCGAATCGAGCAAGGGGGTAAAACGCATGTGCTAAGACTGAGCAGCATTTTTTAAATATCATAAATATCACATTTCACATTTGAAAAGAAATTGTTGAAAAATCGAGAAATTGTTCAATTTGAGTAATTTCTTATTTCCCAACATTTGTTTGACATCCATATATTAACATCAAACACTCTTAGGGGTATTGTCCACTTTTCACTTTTAGGGAAGGGGGTTTTGTCCAATGGGTTTTGTCCTATGGGGTTTATGTCACGTGGGATTTTTGTCCGTATTCCCCATACACATATAGTAGTAATAGTTTTATATTCTATTTGAGTGAGACGTAATACAAGTAATACATATATACAATTGATTAACATAACAGTTTAAAATTAACATTTGTAGGCAATTATTGTACATATTAAGGGTACTACCTAGCCATCGAATGGCTTATGAGTCACTATAAATTAATCAGTATAAGTACTGAAAGGAAGTATTAATAAATGATAATATAAACAAATATAAATATACAATAAACTTGATTAAACGATAAAAACTTTTTTAGATCTTTTTAAATAACAATCGTGTATATAGCAGATTTCTTATGTAAGAAAGCATGTTTTTAAGTCGTTAACCAAATGTCATATCTTAAAATCTACTAAAGTTATCATAAAATAAAAGTCTGAAGTGACAATGTTTGCTACATTTAAACTGGAAGTGGTACTCAGTATATAATACACACATAGCATGTAATACTCCCAAGGGTGCCGATACAGGCGTAGACATGGTATGAAACAAAACACCAAGTAACCCAGCTAACTACCACCTTTAATTGTAAGTTTGATCACAAGCTATTGCAAACATTTATTTCTCATCAAACTCCCACTATAGAGATTAATATTTGAATATAAATCCCCGGAAACAATTAATTGTAAGTCTGATCACAAGCTATAACACTATTAGTCACTTATGGGTTTTCTTCATGTACGAAATCATTGAACAGATTCAAACTTGAAACATTTCCATTTAAAAGTTAAGAAAATAGTTGTTGGTGTATCTAAACAGTCTTCGTACTTTTACTTTTACTAATATATGTACAACAGTGGTACATTTATCATCTATATAGGACGGTAACAAGTCAAAAATGCCCACTTTAAATTCCCAATATACACATATGGTATATATATGATGCTCGATTATGTTTGAGTTGTTGAAATGGTTATTGATTTTAACTTTATTTTTTTTGTATTCACAATTTTGCTTATTGATTATTATTAAAAAAATGTACATGTATGTCTGTTATATTGTTTGGCTAGAAGCAAGTGTTCAAAGTATTTCTGGAAATAAAGTAAAGGATACCAAAACCAACAATTGTAATTATCTTTGTTATGATAAGCAATTTGTCCTTGTGCCACAATGTTTTCAACTCTCCTCTTTATTAACTTTCATTTATAGAGATTTTCCATAATTTTGTTACTCAATTTTTCACAATATTTGATATGTACAAATTATACTTCTGTAACTTTCTTGCAAATTATTTGTTCATCTTAAATAAAATAATATTAGATGTCGCATATATGTGTTACTTTTATTTAAGTAAAACCAAATACGTTTCACTGGAATGAAATTACTATACATTTACGTTTAACCCTTATCCAACTGTATGCGACTTGAGTCAATGAAAAAAAATATACATTTTTTACATCACATTAGCATGATATAATAATATAATTGTTTACATTTTAATGTCATCTTATATCTTTAGTCCATTTTAACATTAAAAAGTAAAAACATTACTTGATTATGGAATTGCATACAGGTTTCACAAAGTAGGCATTTTTAACCCGGTCCGTTTTGGTTAATGAACTTTATGGTAATGGGCCTTTTTATTGTTGGTCCTTTCATACCCTGATGCTATAGGAAAACTAGAAATTGCGAGAAAGTTACAGAAGTATAATTTGTACAACTAAAATATTGAGAAGAATTGAGTATTCAAAAAGAATAAAAGCACCGCATTTATTTTTTTCCCGCTGTATATGTTAACAGTTGGGGGGAAAGAACGCGTTCAATTGTTTTGAGACAGCTTTGACTTTGTATAAAGCCATCAAAGACGGAAGCCTAAAATTCGTATTTCCGATTAGTTGAAGTAGTTAATTGTAAAATAATTTCTAGACACAGTCCATATCATTTTATACGATTATAAGTTAAACACAACAGCACAATGTTATAGTTACTGTGTACTTAATGAATCAACTAATTATCTATGAGTTGCTACATGTACAATCTACGACCCAGATCAACAAATACGCTATGTGTTTTGAGTGGTTAAGCTATGATCTACCACCAAGATCAACCTATATACGGTAGGTGTTTTGAGTGATTGAGCTACCATCTACGATAAAGATCAACCAATTTGCTATGTCTTTCGAAAGGCTTATCTGCGACCTTCGTCCCAGATCAACCAACACGATAGGTTTTTTGAGTGGTTAAGCTGCGATTTAAGACCCAGGTCAACCATTCTCTATGCGTTTGAAATGGTTGAATTACGACCTATGATCCAGTTCAGCTAATTCGCTATGTGTTATGGTTGACTTTGCTCCGATCTAAGACCCAGGTCAACCAACTATGTATGGTTTTTCAGTGTTTGAGCTACGATCTACGACCCAGATCAACCAATTTGCAATGTGTTTAGCAGTAATGCTTTTTCAAAGACTGAGCTACGATCTACGACCCAGGTCAGCCAGTTTGCAATGGGTTTTTTAATGGCTG
The DNA here is from genome assembly GCA_031761405.1 of Serripes groenlandicus. Lineage (NCBI taxonomy): Eukaryota > Metazoa > Mollusca > Bivalvia > Cardiida > Cardiidae > Serripes > Serripes groenlandicus. The sequence continues at coordinate 447,677 of JASEVX010000034.1, read as the reverse complement.
AGCTACGATATACGACCCAGATCAGCCAATTCGCAATGTTTTTTCAATGACTTAGCTTCGATCTACGACAACACATATCAACCAATTTGCAATGTATTTTCAATGGCTGAGCTACAATCTACAACCCAGGTTAGCCAATTTGCAATGTTTTTTCAATGGCTGAGCTACGATCATCGACCCAGGTCAGCCAATTTGCAATGTTTGTTCAACGGCTGAGCTACGATCTACGACCCAGGTTAGCCAATTTGCAATATTTTTGTAATAGCTGAGCTACGATCTACAACCTAGATCAGCCAATTTGCAATATTTATTCAATGGCAGAGCTACGATCTACGACCCAGGTCAGCCAATTTGCAATGTTTTTTTCATTTTTCAGTGGTTGAGCGACGATCTACGACCCAGATCAACGAATTCGCAACGTTTTTTCAGTGACGATCTACGACCCAGATCAGCAATTTGCATTATTTATTCAATAGCAGAGCTACGATCTACGACCCAGGTCAGCCAATGTGCAATGTTCTTTCATTGGTTAAGCTACGATCTACGACCAAGATCAGCCAATTCGCAATATTTGTTCAGTGGCTGATCTATGATCAACGACCCAGGTCAGCCAATTCGCAATGTTGTTTTTGCAGTGGGTGAGCTACGATCTACGACCCAGGTTAGCCAATTTGCCATGTTTTTTCAATGGCTGAGCTACGATCTACGACTCAGGTCAGCCAATGTGCAATGTTTTTTTCTATGGCTGAGCTACGATCTACGACTCAGGTCAGCCAATGTGCAATGTTTTTTTCTATGGCTGAGCTACGATCTACGACTCAGGTCAGCCAATGTGCAATGTTTTTTTCTATGGCTGAGCTACGATCTACGACCAGGATCAGCCAATTTGCAATGTTTTTTCAATGACGGAGCTATGATCTACGACCCAGATCAACCAATTCGCAATGTTTTTTTATTGGCTGAGCTACGATCTACGACCCAGGTCAGCCAATTCGCAATGTTTTTTCAGTGGTTGAGCTACGATCTACGGCCCAGGTCAGCCAACTACATTTTTTGGTTGAGCAACGATCTACGATCTACGCGCTAACTTCACACACCTAAAGTATAGCACGTCTGCATTCATCCATTCCCACATGGGACAAATCTGCAGCAGGCAACTTTTAAAAACATCTATTAGTTTAAACATATTTAATTCTCATATATTTTTACATAGTAGGTTACATGAAGAAATATACAATGGAGAAATGGATTGGACTGAAAGCTCATAGCTTGTTGAAGGTCCTCTCCAATAAAGATTAATTTACAGGAAGCACGGTGAATATTTAACATGTGCAGAAAATATCAGCTTACTTAAGCTTTGTAATTTATAATAAAAGAAACAGATACATAAAAGAGAGTGGAGAGAGAGAGCAAGGAGAAAGAGGAAGAAAGAGATAGATGTAAAGAGAGCAGAAATAGACAAAGGAGGGTGGTGCGCGTATGGGAGGCTAGTTAATGTATATATGTCGATAATCCATACCAAATAAAATATAACATAAAAAGATACTTAAAAAGTTGCAAGTTAACAAAAAAGCAATTAAGGAAAAGGGTGAATTATCGTGAGCTAAACCTTTTGGTTCCGATTATAAATTGTTGGACTGATTCAAAAATAGCATTATTTTCTTCGATTGATGAGTTTGGATTTCCGTATAACAACGTATCAAGCCTAATGTTTTGAGGAAGTTCTCTTAGCATGCCAAACATCTATTGACAAATGTAGTGAATTTCCAAATAAAAGAGGGAAAGTGCTAATTTACTGATAACTTGGATTGTTATTTAGATTGAAAAAATATTTAATTCTCACGCTTGGGCTTCATGCAAAACGGTTTTAACCCTTTCCCATATATAGACGCTTTCTGAGGCCTCTGCAGCAGACGAAAAGATTGTGGCAAAAGAAGAAATTGCTAAAAACAAGCAATTTCATCATTTGCTACAGTGTTTTCAACTTTGTTCATCGTTTATGTCTCCAGGAAGCAGACTTCGGGTGTGATTTATATTAATATGAGCTCAACGCTTGCGATGTAAGATAAATAAGTTTGAACTAAACTAGTAGCTTTTGGTGTTTAATTATACGAACATATCTGTATAAACAGATGCCGATGAGGGCCTATGCTCTACTGGCATGGTTCCTTGGTCATTTTCAATCCAGAGCATGTATGTATGGTGAAAATCGGATAGTAAATGGAGGCTCTATTGTGTTCACAAGCTGTATTATAGCAATTTCGATAATTTCAAGGGCCATAATCCAGTCTTGCACGGGCCGAGCTTTCATAAATATTTCACTATTATCTAAGTTTGGCGAAGATCGGATAGTAAATGGATACTTTATTGTGTTCACGAGCTCTATTATAGACATTTCGACAATATCAAGGACCACAATCCAGTCTTGCATCAATATTTAACTAATTTCTATGTTTGGTGAAGATCGGATAGTAAATTGAGGCTCTATTGTGCTCACTAGCTGTATTATAGCAATGTTGACAATATCAAGGGCCATAACCCAGTCATGCAAGGGCAAATCTGGTTGGTTTTCTAAAGATACTAAGCTCTCGTCAATATTTAACTACTATTTAAGTTTGGTGAAGATCAGATAGTAAATGGAGCCTCTAATGTGTTCTCTTATAGTAATTTTGACAATTTCAAAGGCCATAATCCAGTCTTGCATGGGCGGATCTGGCTGGTTTACGAAAGGAACCGAGGTCTCATGTTTATCTAACTATTGTATACGTTTGATTGAGATACAATCGAAACTAAAGACTTTTTCGCGTTCACATGCTGTATTATAGCAACTTTGACAATTTCAAGGGCCATAATCCGGCCATGCAATCAAAACTGAAGACTTTATCGCGTTCACAAGAAATTGTTTACGGACGCACGGAAGCACGCACGGACGCACGGACGCACGGACGCACGGACGTACGGACGCACGGACGACGAACACGACGCCATGGCATAAGCTCTTCTGTAGAGCTAAAAATAATAATGAAACAATGAAGTTTGTACAAAGCAATATCAAAATGTTCAATCATGGTTAATGTCAGATTAATTTCTATGATTAAATGTCAAACGTAGAATAGATGCCTCTCGGATATATTTAGCCAAATTTCAATTTCAATTTTTTTAAAAGAGTTTGACAAATTTATGTTTACATAAGTTGTTTGTATGTTGGAAAGGGTTAACATGTTTTGTGGGGAAAAACCTTTGAGCTGAAATCAGGCTTAATGCCCAAGTTTTTGAATCTCTTATAACTAGTACATGTAGTTACCATTATATTAATTATTGACTATTTTTTGCATATTTACTCTATACAACAAATTTGCAGCAGACGACTTTGAAAACATTTTACTGAAAATGTGAATAATCTTTATAAATAAGAGCTTAATTATTAAATAGAGTTAAGAATATTGTGACAAATGGCAAAATTGCTCACGGTGAGCAATTTCGCCATTTGTCACAATGTTTTCAAAAGTCGTCTGCTGCAGAGGCGTCATAATGCGTCTATGTGAGGGAAAGGGATTATTATACCAATATTTAGGCAAAACAAAAGCTGTCGTACAGTCCCTTTACACATTTATTATTTAAACCCTTTCCCACATAGAAAGAATCCGCAGTAGATGACTTTGAAAATATCAAGTGAAAAACATTGCAAATCTTCATAAATAAAAACATAATTATATCTAGTTGAAATCGTGGCAAAAGGAGGGAATGTGTACATTTTGAGCAATTTTATCCTTTTGTCACGATGTTTTCAAGAGTTGTCTGCTTCAAATTCGTCAAAAATATGTCTGCAAGTGGGAAAGGGTTTTAACACCGATCTTTTAATACATATGAAAAAAACAGTTAGCAAGTGGAACGCAAAACTGTTACCAGAACTTCTTTGTAAAAAAGGGGCCACAATTTGCATTGTATTTTACTTATCTCATTTAATGATTTACATAGTTGTTAGTACAATATATCTCATATAGCTAACATGATATATAAAATAAGTAGCTTCCCACATAGACAGTTTTCTGCAATACACAACTCGTGGCAAAGGGATAAATTGACCATAACTCGATTCAATATATGTATTTTGCTTAGATATTTTCATTATTTTTCTTAGATGTAATCAAAGTCACAAACATCTCCTCATTTTGTTAAAAAGACGCATATTCAGCAGACTACTATTGGAAACATTGAGGCAAAAGGATGAATTGCTAATAATGAGATTTTAACCTATATGTTTTCAAAGTCAACTGCTACAGATTTGTTGTGTGTGGGTAAGGGTTAAGTGCATTATAGAAGTTTTGATTTTTATTCATGGTATAAAGTTTGTAAACCTATTGCAGATCCAAACGTATCACATTTAGAAAAGTAACGGTATACTGTATCACAGACACATCTGCAGCAGACGACCATTGAATACATTGTTGCAAAAGGAGAAAATGCTAATTATGATCAACTTTGCCTTTTTCCATAATGAATCAACTCTATTCAATTATTATTCTTTCATTACAGAGATTTTCCATATTTATGCTTGGTTGTTTTCAAAGGCATCTGTTGAAAATATATATATATAGATATACATCTTTATTGCCTCCATTTTCTGAAGAGTTACATATAAAACATTACATGAGCCATTTTCAAAATTCACAGCAAGTCCGTTGAATATTCTTCTTATATTTTGCAGGAAATTATTTCCAAAACATATGACAAATGAACTTGCTGTCTGAAAGATGAGCCAATGAAATGGGTCTGTTTATATGTTGTAATAAATTGTTGTGGCCTTTTTATGTGTCAATATTAACCATTTTGCCTTTCCCTTACACATATTTTGTATGTTTGAACACAAAATTCAGTAATTTCTTGCTTGCCTATAATAAATTTTTCAGTATTCCATAAATAGGTGACCACTATATTTACTTTCTAAATGAATTTTAGACGCACAGTCTTTTTCAATCCCTAAGTTTTGAGATATTTATATGTGTCCCTAAGGTCTATGTCAATACAGTAACAAGCACCAATTTTTTGAAAATAATTATTGGTCCCTTTTGCTACTGAAGCTGACTTGCTGTCAGACTCCCTCAGCACATTCTGTTCTAGGCGTAAATATGTGTTTTGTGAAGCTGCGACTGAAAAAATCTAAAGATGCACTATTTTAGTAAGTTATCTCCCTGCAGTAATGTTGTTTAGTGTCTTAACTGTAACAGCTATAATTCAGGTAAATTTGAATATTTCTTAAATGTATTCAGACATAGATTTTGATTGCTGTTTCTTTTTTTTTATATCTAGTCAATTTGCAAACTTAATGAGGGAGCAACAATTTTTTTATCACATCTTTACTTCAAATAATTCCTTACCGTAACAGTCATTACTGTAACACTACAAAATGTTATGGTAACGGTAAAGACTTCTGATCTTTAAATCTGATTTTCCTAACACTTTCATAAACATTAAGACTATTTAAACAATTTCCAATGCAATAGAGAATTTACTATGAATGTATAATTTAATAAACAGATAATTTTAATGGCAAATATGTAATTATTGAAGCTGTTGTTATGTTAAAGACAGTCTGTTACGGTAAAAGAACATGTCAGATAATATTATACCTTTCCTGTATGTAAATCACTTTTGATGCATAATATAGATGCTTTCTGACGCCTCTGCAGCAGACGGCTTTTTGAAAACATAGTGACACAAGAAGAAATTGCTAAAAACGAGTAATTTCTCCTTTTGCCACAATGTTTTCCGCTTTTAGTTATCCGTTAGGTTATCCATTCAATTATAGAGATTTTCCACTTTTTGACAAAATATGTTCAAAGTCGTCTGATGCAGATTTGTCGTATGAGGGAAAGGGTCATATCTTCTTTTCCAATGTTTTGTGCTTTTTAAAAAATATTGACTTTTAATGCATCTGCTGAAGATGACTTAAATTCTTTAGAGGAATTGGTTTCTATATCATTTATTCTTTTCCAATAATTTATTCTGCTCTTTTTAAAATTGTTATTGCATTCTTTGAAATTGCCTTTATTGACTTTTGATGCATCTGCTGGAGATGACTTGAAATATTTTTGAAAAAAATGCTTTTTATAGGTCATTTCTACCCGTTTCCAATAATGTTTTCTGCCCTTTTTTCAAATGTATTACATCTTTCAAGATGTTTAGATGTCCATGAGACGAGTCCAGAGGTAATTAAGTCAAAGGCAGATAGTAGCAAGTCAAATTCAGAGAAAAGCAATTCAGAAGAACAAAGCGATTCAGAGTTTAGGCATAGTGAGTTGGTGGTAGAGCGTAATAAGTTTCAAAAACAGGACATAGTGAAAACGTTGTAAAGCAAATACATACGCCATAATTAGAGCAAAATGTGTCATGTGTAACATGGTGACAGAACATAGTATATCAGAAGGAAAAGCACAAGTCACATGGTAGAGTAAGAAAAATGTAGACACAACTTTGTATGTAAGAAGAAAATGCAAGTTACATGGAGACAAGAGCACAAGTCAGAGGATATAGTAAGTGCCATGGAGACCGAGCACAAGTCACATTAAAGAGTAATTAGCAAGAAGACAGAGCGCAAGTCACGGTGTAGAGTAAGTAACATGAAGATAGAGCACAGGTCACAGTGTAAAGTAAGTAACATGAAGACAGAATACAAATTGCAGTGTAGAGTAAGTAACATGAAGACAGAGCACAAGTCACAGTATAGAGTAAATAACATGAAAACAGAGCACAATTCTAAGTATAGAATAATTAACATTAAGAAAAAGCCCAAGTTACATGATAGAGTAAGTAACATTGAGACAGAGCACACGTCAAAGGATAGAATAGGTAGCATGAAGACTGAGCACAAGGCAAGGGATACAGTAATTAACATGGAGAGAGAGCGCAAGTAAAATAATTGAAATAAGTTACATTGAGACAGAGCACAAATAAAAGTATAGAGTAAGTAACATGAAGACAGAGCACAAGTCACAGGGATCATGTGAATACATTGTACCCTGGTTAGCATGTGACAAGGCTAGCTTGTACCAGCCACAATTATTGTCCCTACCATAACATGTTGTCTTTACTGTAACACTTGCATCAAAATATATAGTTGTATGCTAAAATAATTGTGTGTAATCAGCTGCATATTGCAATTAGAAACATACAGAAGAAAGTGGTGCCATACAATAGGCAATTCACTTTCACATATTTTTGTTGCTGGTGTTTTAGAGCTGCTTGAATTCAAGAAATTTAATTACTGTAATAATTTATGTCTTAACCATAACAGTGATGTCCATACTATAACAACATATTTTTTAACTTTTAAATAACCAAAACAAAAAATGTGTGGACTTGACTTGGTATAGGTTATGCCCTACAAAAAGAACTTCATCAAACAGGACAGTTTGTCAAGGTATATCAAGTATTTCATTAGTGATAGCAAAGGTTTTAGTGTAAAATACATATCTATACAAAATTCAAAACAAGAATAGTCATTTTTGATATGAAAGAGATTTTTTTGTTCTGCCAAATTTCTTAAGAGATGAAACACAATTAGGTACACAGCCTCATGTTAAAAATGAGATCTCCTTACTGCTACATAATGTTCATAAATATAGATTCAAATTGTGTTACGGTTAAGACATTTCAGACCAAGGAGTGTTCTGATAAAAATTTAAGGCAGACTAAATTGTTGTTAAGCTTTACTGCACCTTTTTTTGTTAACCCTAGTTATGGTTTAAATTATGCATCTTCAAAAGAATAATGTTCTCATACTCGTATTCTAAAATGTCTTGCTCCTCAAATTCCTACGAAATTCAAAGATGGCTCACATAATGGTTACAAATACAATTGCAGTTACATGTATACAATAAATAGAAAGTAAACAATAGTAAATAACAGGAAATTATGAAACTTCTTGAGTCTTTTCACCGCAAAAAGACCTCATGAAATTTAACGATGAAGTCTGTAATGTTCGCTGATCGGCAGTTTCTGAAGTCAGTTTTAGAGTGACCTGGCTCAACCTGTTCAAATGCTGTATATGTACAAATAGCAAGGCAGATTAGTAAAAAAGATCGTTCACATTGTGGTACAAGCACCAAAATTGACACGGAGACTCATTTAGGGCTACTTATTTGGATTTTTTTTTACCATTCCAGGTAATCATAACTGTTTTTATTAATTAACTTGAAATGCATGACCAAATTAAACGATTTCATGAATGTATGTATGTATATTTACAAAAATAGAGTTTTTTTGTATTGTTATGGATTTTATTAAAAAAGAAAATTTATATTTTTTTTGGTTCAAAGTGTTTTTTTTTGTTTTTTTGGTTTGTCTCTTTTGTCTCTCTAATAAAAAAAAAATAGTCCTGTCTATGAATAGATTCCAGCCTTCACAATTGCATTTACACAGAGCTGTACAAGGGAGACTAAATCGATAACACTTGCACCTGCCACGAGATACAGTTGTGCAGCCATACTTCGTAAGCTGTTGGCAACTCTGAGCAATTGGCGGAATTGCTGTCTAAAAGATCTTCCGTTTTTCAACCCCAGTCAGCAGGGCTTTCGGTTTCCATTTGACATATATAGTTGATTGGCCCCCATATGGAACCTGCTAGGTATGCAGCACGCTTAACATGTTGCTTGTGTTGGAGGAATTGATTCATATTCCAGTCTTGCTTCATCAATACTACCAGTGGCACTAGACCTGTCATACATAGTGACTACGAACCTCTCAAGAATATTTTGATCCTCTTCGTCAATTGTTGATGGGTACTGACTGAATTTTATAAGAACAGTAGAAGCCCCAGGGCATAAATTCCATGTTTGCCATGCACTCTTTTCCCCTTTACCACGGAATGCAGATACGACATCACAGCCAGTAAAAGCGTGGAAAAATAGAAGGCCCTTGGACTTAAGGCCCTTGGACTTTTCTGAGCCAATTGACGTACTTATATCATGTATAGGAATCCACCTCAAGTTTTGTCCTTGACCAAATGCGACCCACAGCTTTTCTATACCAATAAGCTTTTCTATACCAATAAGAATTGGCAGAACACTGACCGCAATGACAATGACATCTGTGTCGCTGGCTTTAATCATAATGATTTTGTTACCATCTGCTACAGCGTGTTTTGCATGCAAGAAGATTCGTGTGTCTGCTTTTAAGTGATTGCAGTGTTTGAGTCCTTCAAGACTTATTGACTGATTGCAGACAACACCCTCTTCTTGAGTGACTATAACTGTATTATTTGGACACATCTTCACCATTTAATCTGCCAGAAAGTTAAATAGCTCAGTCTTGTTGCTGTTGTCTCTGAAGAAGCTACGCCAATTTTGTAGGATTTTCACTTTGTCAGTCACTCTGAGTCTAGCGCCTATGCCTCGCTTTGATCGTGTTTCAGCTTTAAACTATAGGACCAGTATACATCAAACACAATATCTGTTCTCGTGTAAGTACAACTATATGTTTGTACTTTTGGCACTACCTCTAGTGTTGCATATTCTTCAAACGTCTTCGATATCCTTGGAGGCAATGAATTGATTAAAGCCTATCCGTTCAAATTGATGACGCCAGCTTCTGGCTCAGTATCAGGAGGAGTAAAGTGAGTCTCCAGAATTGTCGCAACCTGAGATTTTTGACAGCTGTGGAGATTACCATTATCTCTCAGTGCAGACTGATTCTCATGCTGAAAAAAATCCATCAGGTCACATTCTCTAGACCGGCAGGATATGAAAAGTGTAGAGAACAGACTACAGTCGTCCTTCAAGTATTTTCCTTTGAATCACCCGCTTTCGGTTCTGGCTTTTGCCGAAAGAAATTTGTCTTGTTCTTCTTGATTGGCTGATAAACATTGGATTGAACATTCCTCCGTATCCAGCCCTTTCAGGAACTCACTGAAGCGAGTTTTACCACTATCATAAGGAGAAGCAACGTGTGTGTTAAATCTTTTCAACGGTTTAAGGCCGAGGGATTATCCTTTTACCACCTTAAACTATAAATAAAACACATTCAGATATGGGATACAACTAGGTTCGGGCATAAATTAACTGCTCTACACCTAGCCCGATCGTTCATCCAGTGTCATTTAAGTCCCGTGCGATCTGTACACCGTCCGGATAAATAATGCCCCGTTATCCTTGGCTCGGCTCTCCCGCGCTGGCACATCCTGTCAATTCAGGTGCGGCTATCTAAATGGTCCTGCAATTAACACGACTACAGGTACCTGTATATGGGGCTTGTTAGATAGCATTTGGGACACTTAACTATACTAAAGTGAATATTAAACTGACACTGAACCCCATGCTGAGTTTCACAGCAGTGGTGTCACCAGTGTGCCCTGGTTGTGCTTTGACACTCACTCTCTTTCTCCTGTAAATGATAGTGGGAGCTTCAAATAAGTTTAAATTTTATATATTTGACTTCTCTGTAAAAGAAAATGTACTATTTGACCCCAAAACCATTAAATGGAACTACTAAGTAAATTTTACATTAAGAATTATTTTTTCAATCGATCGGGATAGGCAGCTAACGGTTTTTTCAAACAAGTATCCTAAGATAAGTACCCATGCAAATGTTGATGCTTGTATAGCAAACTGAACGATTTCTCTGAATATTGACTTAATCTGCCGGGCTAATACGTCAATAGCTTGATTGGATCCATCCTCGGTAGCCAGTCTATTCATAACATATATGATACCCCGGGCAAATTGGCTAGCGAAACTTCGTAAAGCATGCATCACGATTTCCTCCGTAACTACACTGTAATTTTTGTATCGCATGAAGTTTGTGTCATGCGGCCAATCAAGCGGCTGCATTTCACCTCATAAATTATTAATGAGTAAGAGATTTTTACAGCCAATTTGCCCAGGGTATCATATATGTTATGAATAGCCTGGGTACCGAGGATTGATTGGATCATGAACTACATTCTTTTATGAATATGCACTAGCACTGGCTTTAATGATTTTTATGTAATATCTTGAATTTTGTACAGAGCTGAAAGTAATTGCTTGTTTTGAGTAATTTATCCTTTTCCCAGAAATATTTTCGTATTCAACTAAGGCATGAAATGTCATCCACATCAAGTAACTGTAAATGTGTTTCGCTGTGGAGATTCTTGAGCGAACTTTAATACCAGTATCAGTCTTCTCTGTGATATTTCCCCCCTAAAATATGTTAAGAACTTGAAAATAAATAAATAAATAAGTATTACAACGGAACATTGAAATAACTTTATTTCACAATCTAGCTTAACCCATTACTTCACAAGATATTTGAAATGTTATCTATTGTACAATCAACAGATGAAAAAGTGGAAATATCTGGAAAACTGGAAGTAATTTTTGACAAATAGTTGTTCAGCAATTTCACTTGTTATTGCAATGTTCTCAAAAGTCGTCTGCAACAGCAGGCATCAAATGTGGTCAGTGTGAAGTTTTAGGTTAACATTGAAATCATAATCAAGAGGGTCATGTAGCACTCACCAGACTCCTTTTGCCTAGTAGCATTTAGGCCAAATTATTTTGAAAAATTGTTATCTTGAAATTCGTCCTGCAGTTTCAGATGAGAATAATGTTAATGTTTTTTCAAGTTACCCCAATTCTGATGCCGCAGAAAACAGGGTTCAACATATGAATGAATTATTTGCATTATTTTGAAAGCAGACAACCAAATGGACATTAAGAAATTAGCCATGTGGTTTAGGAGATGTTGTTTGACCCTTTCCCGCTTACTGATGACTTTTGAAAACATTGTGGCCAAAGTAAAAATTGCTCATAATGAGCAATTACCCCTTTATCCACACTTTCAACACATTATTCTTTCATTTATAGATATTTGTCTTATTATGCGTTCAGTCGTCTGCTGCAGATGTGTTGTAGGTGGGAAAGAGTTAAAGGTTTCAGGAACAAAACGAAGAACACAGGGTGATCACAATATGGCAAACAATTGGTGAAAGAAGAAGAGCCAATATAGGCCTTTAATCGTCCACCTTCGTATCATTATACTTAAGCTCAAGGAAGAATGTCAAAATATCGTGTTAAGGATGACCAAATGCATAAGTAATTGCAAAAAGCTAAATGCAAAACTGTACACATAGTCCGAATGTTTTGTTGTTGACGCCGCGTGGAAGCGCGGCGTTAGTATGGGATAGGTTTTAATTTTGTACCATGGGGTGACGTAATCGAAAAGGGAGCAACCAACATTATTATTGTTAAGAAAAACTCTGTTATATGTTTGAAAGAAGAAAAAAACTTTATGAGTATATAAATTGTATAAATGATTTAAGAAACAATAAGATACAAAATACGTATGTCTTCTACCGGTATTACACAACTTTAGACACATTTAATGGGTATTTAATAACTTTCCCCCAACTTCCTAGAATACGCTTTTTTTAATAGTTTGGTTAACGACCCGATTCATCAAAGCTCAGCGAAAAAAAATATCTGGCGATGTTTTTTCCTATTTATAATATTTAGATTTTTAAATAACTGGGTAATCTTTAAAAAATCAATGATGATTTTAATAACTACATATTACAGTATAATTCTAGAAACTGTAAAAACAACGTTAACCCAACTATGTAATAGGCAGGGCCGTAACGTGACCCATTCTATTATTTGTAAATGCAGCATGTCATCGCTTGGCGATTTTGGTCATTCTTTTTTAATAGCCGACAAGGTGTCATCAGTTCCCATAGAGTAATTAAGTTGTCTCTGCTTCCTTCCGTTATGAATACTTCGCTGTTTTCACGATTTCATCCGATTTCTAAAATGCATTGGATTTGTACCCGGTTGTTCATGTTTTGTTCGAGATGAACGATTCGTACCAACTGGTTTTCGCTATTTGCTCTTGGGGAACTGACTTGACCATTTCCTTTTGTTTATTTTTCAGTTTTCCACTGGCATGTTCAAAACAATTAAAGTGACATGACAAATAAACAAACAGACTTAATAATTCTTGTTATATGTTGACTATACATGTTAACTTTTATAATGCTCAATCTTGATCATAAATATCTTCATTTCTTTTAAAAAATGTTCGTATTTTTTGTTTATATACTCCCGTTTTTGCTATCATACTTCTACTAAACTGGAAGGAGAATAGACTTCCCCCTCCCCTTTCAAAGCTTGTGTCACACTTAACTTATAACTAGAGGCAATAAACCTTAATATATGTTAATATTTAAGCGCCTATGATTTTTTTTTTATCTAATTGATCTAGTTAGAGGATTTAAAACAGTTTATTGGTAAAAGAAAAACACTTCAGAAACTTCAGCATGTATGACACATTAAAGTTGCAGTGAATGTTAAGCAAACTGTAAACCAAATTTCAGGACTAAACTTGTCATTTCACGACTAAACTTCACATGCCGAATATCACATAGATCGTAGCATATAAAACGTTTAATCCCTACGTAAATTTGGACCCTTTCTGCTCTTGGTAACCTTTTTATATAGGCTATGGTAGCCAGGTGAGCAAATTAGGCACATCTTGGCGCTCTTGCTTTCAATAAAGGGACATTTGGCCTTCTTGTTCGAAATATTTACATCCTGTCTGTTTGCACAGGTTATTTAAATGTACTTAACAGCATCTGCTTCCTTTAAGTCATGCTTCAAAATCATGCGCGGCGTCTTTTTATATCTTTGAAAACCACAGAAGTATGTCAAAACGTCATTTTCATTGTGAAAACAGGAAAATGGCAAAAATGAGCCCCGCCCCTTGGAGGCCGTAGTCTTCAATAGATCAAAACGATTTGAAAACTGTTAGTAGAGGGTCACACAAGAAAAGATTATGCCAAACTAATTTCAAATCGGGCAATTATTTTTGAACGAATGTATTTTGATAGTTTTTACTATATACACATAATGAAAACGCGCACCGACAACTGACGAATTGAATTGGAATAATTTGAATAATATCGGTAGCTGGTCACCCATAGTACAATTATCACATCTGGTTATTACTTTTGGACATGATTGTTTTGTTATTGTATAACGGTAATCAAAGGAACATTTGTGCAAAACTATTTACAAATTGGACCAGTTCTTTAGGACAAGAAGATTGTTAAAATATTTACTAAATATACATATAAGAAAAAAAAAGAGCTCCGCCCCCAGGTGGCCATGTTTTTTAAACGGATCAAAATAAGTTGAACAAGCTTGGTAAAGAGTCACCGGGGGAACATTTTTGTCATCTTTTTAGCCCACCTATGCACGAAGTGCAAGGTGAGCTTTTGTGATCACATTTTGTCCGGCGTCCGTCCGTCGTGCGTCGTGCGTCGTCAACATTTGAGGTTGATAACACTCTACGGGCTACATTTTGCATCCAATCTTCATGAAAGTTTATCAGAACGTTTGTCTTGATGATATGTAGGTCAAGTTCGAACATGGGTTACGTCAGGTCATAAAGTAGGTCACTAGGTCAAATTGAAGGAAAATCTAATTAACACTCCAGAGGCCGCAATTTTTGCTTCAGCAGTTTGAAATTTTGTCAGAATGTTTGTCTTAAAGATATCTAGGTCAAGTTCGAATATTGGTTATGCCGGGTCAAAACTAGGTCACTAGATCAAATTGAAGAAAAATCTTGTGAACACTTTGGATGCCGCATTTTTTTGCTTCAGCAGCTTGAAATTGTGTCAGAATGTTTGTCTTAAAGATATCTAGGTCAAGTTCAAATATGGGTCATATTGGATCAGAAACTAGGTCACTAGGCCAAATTGAGGGGAAATCTTGTTAACTCTGTAGAAGCCGCATGTTTTGCTTCAGCAGCTTGAAATTTAATCAGAATGTTTAGCTGAATGATAACTAGGCCAAGTTCGAATAAAGGTCATGCCGGGTCAAAAACAAGGTCACTAGGTCAAATTGAAGGAAAATTTTGTTAACACTTTGGATGCCGCATTTTTTGCTTCAGCAGCTTGAAATTTGGTCGAATGTTTGTCTAAATGATATCTAGGCCAAGTTCGGATATGGGTCATGCTGGGTTAAAAACTAGGTCACTAGGCCAAATTGAAGGGTAATCTTGTTAACACTCTTGATACTGCATTTTTAATTTCAGCATGATGAAACTTTATCAGAATGTTTTTCTTGATGAAATGTAGGCCAAGTTCGAATATGGGTCATGCTGGGTCAAAAACTAGGTCACTAGATCAAATTGAAGGAAAATCTTGTGAACACTTTGGATGCCGCATTTTTTGCTTCAGCAGCTTGAAATCTGATCAGAATGTTTGTCTGAATTATATCTAGGTCAAGTTCGAATATAGGTCATATTGGATCAGAAACTAGGTCAACAAAGGAAAATATTGTTCAAACTCCAGACACCGCATTTTTACTTTGAGCAAGTTGAAACTTTGTCAGAATGTTGTCTCGGTGATATCTAGTCCATGTTGAATATGGGTCATATCAGGTAAAAAAAAATAGATCACTAGGCCAAATGAAGGAAAGTATTGTTAACACTGTGGAGGATGCATTCAGAATAATTGTCTTAATGTGTTTTGCATTGCAGTAATTTGTATAATTAAGGTAAGCGATCCAGGGCCATCATGGCCCTCTTGTTTCATATCATGTCGGTAGTTTTGGACAAGAAGCTTTTTGAAGTTTCCAGATATAAAATATATTTTTAGCTCCTGTGCTCTAGTTATACAATGGACCAAAACTGTTTGAACAACTTTGAAAGAGGACCTGCCAAGTTTGTTCAAAATCCAAACAGAGATTTAGGAGATGTCATTTAAAGAAAAAGTTGACGTCAGATATCAGGTTATCTCAATAGATCACAACATGAGCACTTTATGCTTAGGTGATCTATAAACCAGCATACCAACAAAAGAGCATGTGTGACCAGTGTAGATCCAGATCAACCAGCATCTGCCTGCAATTTGATCTGGTGTCCCAATGTTTTTAGTCCTTAGTCACATAAGATGACATAGATGTGATAATCAAATTGTCACCTTTAAAACAGTAAGGTATCAACAGGAAAAAAAAACATAAAAAATACGAAACAGAGAAGCGGTGATGGCTGATCATTTGTTGTATTGTGCGATTTCATTGGACAGAAGAAGGAGAACATGCTCATCTATATTTAAAATTTGAAACTACTTGTTATGCGATGTCGTCAGATCCATTATTCTGGTACGCACAGCGAAATATTTTGATTTGACTTTCCTTATAGTGGGTATAAGCTGTGTAGCTTATTTCATAAATCAGAACATGTATTGAGGACAATATTATAATTAACAGCGAAATATTTTGGTCTGACTTTCGTTATAGTGGGTATAAGCTGTGTTGCTTATTTCATAAATCAGAACATGTATTGAAGACAATATTATATTTAACAAAATCTCCAACTGGATTTATAATCGATTGAGATCTAGGGGGGAGAGACTTTCAACTAGTCTTACCTATCTCATTACTCCTAGCTTGGACAGAAGCCATGTTGACATTACACTGGCAACAATAAGTATCATAGCTACTTGAGAGTTTCTAGAACCTGAAATATAATGAATCAAAAGTATGTGTTTACCTGATGTGATAGATTAAGAGGTATACATTTTGGAAATACATACGGAAAACATTGTAACAACTGTAAACAATTGGAGTACGACTATGAAACAAAGTTAAAAACGTTGTGGGAAAAGATGAAATATTGCTCTGTTTTTGACAATGTATCGTGCAAATAGAAGATAATAACATGTTGATTTGAGGTAATATAATGATTTTAGTTTTTGAAAGAACTCAATAGCCGTCTGATGGGAAAGGGATAAATTGAACTCAGGTGTCCCAGTTTTCATTTGAGTAAAAAGGGGACAAAACAACGTTAAGAGACTGAAAATTGTCTCTCTAGTTTGTTCATATCCTAAAATAATCAAAGAGCTGAAAGCTCTAATGGTATAGGGGCATATGTAAGTTGAAACTATATGGCATAGATACTATCGACAAACATTGTTGAAACAAGAAACAATGACCTTTAAAACAAATCAAACCAAAACTGTGTGAAGCATCCCATACTGCCTGCCAATAACATATACCTTATTTATCAAAGTTTGACCCTTTTCTTGTATAAACAAAATAAATCAGGAAGGACAACAGATTGACAAAATACCGAACAGCGACCCGTAATTAAAATATTTCCAGTTCAGAAATCACTAAAGATCCACAGTGTATATTGCAATCATGCTGATAAATAAAAGACAATCGAAAGCATGCTAGAGTTGTGTTTCTTTTTGAACTGCACATCTGTAGCTCTGCGTTCCCAATACACCAAGTCTTAAATTGATACATTGGACATCTATTGAGACAATAACCGATGAAATAAAAACATGAGTTTACACCTAAAAAACCAGATCAGATTTGTGTTCAAAATATTGTATCGATCTCCTAATCCCAATGTATACGTGTGACGACTATGAAATGGATCCGCAAAACAGAAACAAAGTTTTGACCAATTAATGCAAACCGTAACGGACAGATGGACGGATGGATGAACACAAAGACGGGCAAACAGTCAGTCGCTCCGAACAAAGTACACAGCTTGTGGAAGCATTCATTAACGAACAAGGATTTTGATTGATTGGGGTTTAACGCCGTTTTTAACAATTTCTCAGTTATATCACGGCGGCCAGTTCACCTACTCATGCATTTCCTGGTTTTCTCACACCAGTATTCCACACAACAATCTTCCCAAGCAACTGGCTGCTTTTCCACATAGACTTAGCCCATTGGTGGAAGACGAATGACGCATGTCGCATTGACTTTTGTCAATCGTCGGAAAGAAAGTTGGCCGAGCCGGGATTCGAACTCACAACCCCTGGCTTGACAGCCCGCGTCGCTACCGACTGAGCTACAGGGGCTCGGCTAACGAACAAGGGCATAAATATACAGACTCCAAACGCAGCATGCTAAAGTTATGGTAATGGTGCACTGCAAATCTGTAGGTCATACGTTACCTACAAACCAAGTTTGAAATGGATACAATGGAAATTAATAAGGAAAAATGGAGATAACTAAAATAAACAGACCAGAGTTATGTACCTAGTACTTTGCCGTTCTCCTGATCACACGGTATAAGTGTGACCACTTTGAAATAAATCTTCCATACAGTAACAACGTGTTGACCAATACATGCAATCCATGACGGACGGACGAATGCACATTCAGGCAGACAGCCGGCCGGACGCCGGATTATACCTCCAAGCTTTACAGACAGAGACAACTCATAAAGTATTGATAACAGAAGACTGGTTCGATGCGTCTTCGAAATGGGACTGTACCAGGTTAATTTACAAACAAAAACATTTAGACTACATTTCTAGTGTATATGTCAACAGATACATCTAGGACTAGATTACACGTTGACTGACGTTGAGTCTTCAATTAACGCAAATGCATATACATTATAAATTTTGTCCCAAAATCGCTAGAAGCGCCTCAATTATAAAATAAATAATGACCTTGCGGTTATAACTCGTGTGTATGTTGACATTTTCGGCCAAATTTCTTTCCGACGTTTGATAAAAGTCAATGCGACATGCATCATTCGTCTTTCACCAATGGGCTAAGCCTATGTGGATGAGCAGCCAGTTGATTGGGAACATTATTGTGTGGAGCACTGGTGTGAGAAAACCAGGAAATACATTTGTAGGTGAACTGGCCGCCGTGGTATTAAATTATCTCTAATTTGTAGATTTAATTTCTATTTCCTATTTTGAATAGTGATGTAAATATTGTGGAAAAAGACAAACTTGCTGATTATCATTCATCTGTTAAGGTGAGTCAAATGTGTCTAAAAGGGGCAAAGGTTAAAATAATAACTGTAATCAAATGTGTTCGTTATCTAGTCTAGGTTATAGAAAAAATCAAAATAATGTTCCAAAGCATTGTTTGGAAAGGAGGAATTGCTCATTGTCAGCAATTGCTCCGTTTGCAAATACACTTTCAACATTCGTATGTAACTAAGTAGCTATAACGAAACGGTTCAACCCTTTCCCGCTTACAGTCGCTTGTTGACCCATGTGCAGCAGACGGCTGCAGAATTGTTTATCGTGATCCATTTCCTCTATTTCCACAAAGGTTTCAACTATATATTTTTCCCCTTGATGTAAGGCAAAATTGCTCGTTATCATTCATCTCTAGCATGTTATTCAAAATGTGTCGAGTAAAAGAAGATCCATAGTAAAACGTTAATATATGAAAATAATTAATTTAAAACGTGTATGAAAGCATTGTGTGAAAAGGAGGAATTGCTCATTGTCAGCAATAGCTCCATTTCCAACAATATTTTCAATATTCGAACTGTTATAGTATCACGGAAAGTGTTCAGCTTCCATGTGGAGGATGTAACCATTTTCCGCTTACAGACGCCTACAGACGCATGTGCAGCAGACGACAATCGAAAACATTGTGACAAAAGGAGAAATTGCTTATCGTAGGAAATTTCTGCTTTTGCCACGATGGTTTCAACTCCTTTCAATAATTGTATTTACAGTGATTTGCACATTTCTCTATCTATATAAGTCGACTGTTGTAAACTAATGGGGTCACAGCACGGTCGACGTTACCTTACACCACTGACATTGAGGTCAGTCATAGTTCCGAGTGTGTTGAAAAGGCAGATTATAACCAATCAAAACTATGATTTTGGCGTATGTATACACATGTGGACTGTGGTTGCAGCCTTAATCCGACTTTTCGAAAGCAGCCTGAGTATGGTATAGTGGCGAAACGCCCCTATCCCCTATCCCCTATCCCAAAAACCACCGTAATGATTTCGTATGAGAAAATGTTGGGAAAGCTACCTAGGACCATACTAATTATTTTTATATAATACCATATAGAGAGGCTATTTATAGTAACACTGTCCTGTGTGGTATTCCCCGAATTAACATTACGGTCATTATTATTACAGCATAAGGGACTATATAGAGAAACAATGTGTAGTATCTTAACGAGGTATTGTATGGCTCTACCTGATGTGTACACTGTTTCTGTCACTGTCTTGTCATACAGGATCTTCTCTTTCCATTGTACGACGACATCTAAATCCGACATGCTTTCAGTCCTATCACATATAAATGTTATCTTGTCATTGGTCGCCGAATCTTCCTTTGTAACATCTAACGGGATTGTGTTTTGTGCATAGGAACAGCTTAACTTCATGTCTGAGAGATGATTGCTGTCCCCCGACAATACGAAAGTAACGATATCGTCATTCCATATCACCTTCAAATCTTGTAGGAGAAAGTATGAATTGTTAAAGAAAGATGAAACCTTATTCCTGATACTGTAGACTTTTAATCTTTACTCATATACAGCTCTACAGCAGATGATATTTGAAAAACTCTGTAACTCTGTTCAATAATTTAACTTTCATTTAAAGAGGCTTACATGCAGATGACTTTTGATAACAATGAAGCAAAAGGATAACTCTACCTTTCCCCTGACGCAGATGGATTAAGCAGTCAATAAATTCTGAAAAAAATCTCTAAATGGATAATATCTTCTTTTACACACTTTTTACAACTAGCGTATCTCTTTTTCAACAATGTTTTTGCTGGCATATTCTAAAAACAAAACATTGTTTGGATTTTCAATTACATGCTATGTCTTTAAGTCTTAATGTGCGATCGGCTTAGGATGGCATACAAATAGCACATCAAGAAATGTAATGTGTAAACTCCTCACAACATGCATCTTCAGCGGACGTCTTTTGAAATCCTTGGGACAAATTATTTCAACTCTATTCAATAATTATACTTCCATCTGTAGAGATGTTCAATATCTTTGTCCTAGTTGTTTGAAAAGTTGTCTGCATCAGATTTGCTTACAGTGGGAATACTCTTTAAGAATAAGTTATGACTATCTCTATTTCAATAATGAGGTTTTGAAAAAGGAGTAAAAGATGTTTATATAAGATTATGAATACAATACCTATCAACGGTTTTGTCAGGTTAAATGTCACTTGCTTTTCTACGGCCTTCTCTAGAGTTTTGTAATACAGCAAGGCATCAGCTGAGACTATCACGAACTCATGGTAATCAGCATCCGTTTCTGCAGAAAGAAAGTTCCTGCGAACTCTTTACCTCATACAGACATATTCGCAGCAGATATATTTTCAGTCTTCTGCTTTGAAAATTTATCCATGGATAATTAAAATCACTTAATGCACTTGCATTAAGTGTAACTTAAGAGGCTAATTGACGAATCTGCAGCAGACCACTTTGGAAAATATTGTGGAACAATGTTTTTTATTTTAAAATAATAATATTGTCATTAATGTTAACCCATTCTCAAATGCAAAGTGGCTTTTCCTGAATCGGAAATAGTGTATAACAATCAAACTTCCAATTTTCATGATGATATAATATTTTCCCTTTATATTAACCCTTTCTCACATACATACGCTTTCTGACGCATATGCAGCAGACGACTTTTGAAATCATAGTGGCAAAAGGAGAAATTGCTCATGATGAGCAATTTCTCCATTTGCCAAAATGATTTCAACTCTATTCAATAATCATACTATCATTTATAAACATTTTCTAAATTGTGGACATGATAATTCCAAAGCCGTCTGCAGATTTATTGTATGCGGGAAAGGGTTTATCGATATTTTCCAGATTTCTGCCTAGATTGCTAGGGAAAAGTATAATTGTTTCAGATTTCGGGATCTGGTCTGAATATCTCCCCCAAAAATGCCCTAACAAAAGGGGTGAATTAATCCTTTCCCACATACAACAAATCTGCAGCAGACGACTTTGAAAACATAGTAACAAAAACCTAAAAAAAATCTCCATAAAAGATAGTTTAATAAAGTTAAAAACATTGGGCCAAAGGAGAAATATTGCCCATCATGAACAATTTCCCCTTTGGCCACAATGTTTTCAAACGTCGTTTGTTGCTATTGCGTCAAAATGCATCTGCAGGTGGTAAAGGGTTAAGAACCATTGACTCTAGCACTGCCATCTCTTGCGAATAACTTGAATATGAGCCGTTACACGAGAAAACCAACATTGTGGACAGACACTTTTCGCCTCCTGTAGATGTTCTGTTTCAGGAATAATCACTCTATACTTCCTTCCCCTGAGACGAAATATGTCCGTCCTGATTAGCATGCGCGGACTGTGCAGGCTGATCTGGGTCGATACATTAACATTCTCGTGGAACCGTTCATATGTTGTTAAAGCCTACAGTGAGCCAAATCAGGTTCCCTTTCTAGAGACTTGGGATTTTCCTGTTTATTGTTGAGAGTCGTCTGCTTTGAAAAGAATATTAGAAAAATAATGTATAGAAATTAAAACATACACTCTCGATACAAAGTTGACAATGTTTTCAAATGTCGTCAGCTGCAGAGGCATCAGAAAGCTATGTATGTTGACAAGTGTTAAAACAATTCCTTTCTAAATGATAACAAAAGTTGTCTGCTGCAAGAATAACAACTTGAAAAAGACATTGACAGAATACAAATCATTGTGTGAAAAGGAGAAAAATCTCCTTTTTTTCAAACTTTCAGTCACCCACATGTACACCAGGAGACTTACCAGTAGCTTTGATGTTCATCTTACAACCTGGAGCCTCTTTGGAAGGTTTGTGTGCTGTGAAACATCGAACATCCGGGTTCGGACTACTCAGAAGGTTTAACTCCATGTTCGAATTAATTTCTCCTACAACTGGATTGTCGTCAACTAAAGATAAAGAAATATTTTGTAAATCGATTTTGTTCTTCTGAAAAAGAAAGAAACTCCCCATGTATATGAGACATAAAAACAAAGCTTTGGAATGGAAACATAGATACATGACAACACCCCCCCCCCCCCCCACCCCCCATGGAACATACCTGATACTTCCGTCAGGGTAGTGGAGACAACCAACGAATCACCTTTAACGTTACAGCAGTATCCGCCCGAATCATTCCTACTGGCTTTATCAATTACCAACTGGTATGTGAATCGTTGGTTGGAATCATACTGTAAAGTCGGGGGTCCAATGTCCAGTGGTTTCGGGTTATCGTTATGGTGCCAGATGACGTTAATGTCCTGTGGAGGTTCGTTATCGATGAAACTGCAGGACAATGTTACTGTTTTATTCGTCCTGTACACTACGTCCTGGGAGATCGTCAAATTCTGTACTACACATCTAGCTCCTGGTACTAAAAAGAAACAAAATTATAAGATCAAATGATACTTATACAGGGAACTGCAAAGAAGGAGTAAATGTGTCTTTTCACCACAATATCTCTCTTATTGCTCAACCAACCCTATGTTGTTGGTACTCAAAAGAATCCTCTCACGAAGACGATTATCTTGAGTACCAACAACATAGGGTTTGAGTGTGAAAGAAGGATTTCAAAATGTGTAAAATGGCTCTTTTGTAGGCCTCGGTATTCATATCAGGAAAGAAAAGGTACCGGCACAAAATTTCTCTTCTCTTGTAATATATACCTGGTCAAAAGTTATGCACCTTACACTTTTCTTTTTCAATTGTATGAAATTACTACAGTTTGACTACAGATTGATGACTTTTTATAGATGAGTTGTTTGATGTAACTACAACTACAATGTTTACTTACCCTGGTAGCCATTTTGATAGGCAAATGTACTATATGCTAAATAGAGAAATATCAAATATAATCAAATTAAACAATTTCATGTGAAAAAAAAATTTAATCGAGAAGTCGATATAATCAATTCATAAGAAGGCATCAACGACATACGGTTGTCAAACTCAAATTCCTTCGTGTTTGCCTAGTTACCTTGTTAGCCAAGTGCAATATGTGAATTAATTCTGTTTGTCTAATTAACGAAGAGAATACCTCATCAACGGTTGTATGACAGTTATAAGTAATGTATTCTGCTAGAAGCTAAATATAATATGCCTGAGATGATTTATTTTCTTAATATGTTCATTAAAAACCCATTTCCATTTAAGTAGTTCAATACGTATATATATATATACGGTAACCTTCTTCGGTATTATTTTGTCGCTATGTCTGGTTATAAATATGTAACATTTGATGTTATCGTTTTCCTTAACAAATTACTTAGTAAGTTATAGAACTTAAAAAAATGTATTGATTATACTATAAGCGACCAGGTCTGTATCAATATTCTGACTCTTACAGGATCTAGCATAGACCCTGATAAATACAGCCTACAAAGATAAATATTCGCGCAAACGCAATGAAAAGTTTAATAAAATGCAACCTGGTTTAACAACATTATTTAAATCAACCAAAAAGTATGCTGATGCATGTTATGCAGACGACTTTGAATACATCTAGATATAAAATTGAACGAGACTGAAAAAATATTCATTGATAAGAAGTGAAAACACGGATGTAAAAGGAGCACTTTCTCTTTTTGCCGCTATGCTTTGAAGTCTTTTCAATTATTTTGCTTTCATTTATATAGATTTATAAAAAAAAAAATGCCTAGATTTTTTGAAAGTCGCCTGCTACAAATTTGTTTGTGTGGGAAAGGGTTAAACCTTCCATTTCCTACCACAGGGCATCAGTTACGTCGCCCCCTATATAAATTATTATTATTATTGTTGGGCCTTTCCAACTATTAGTGTAAACATAAACGGAGATACAATCGGGGGTTGTCTCAAATGAATTATAGACTGAAACACACGATCTTGAATAGATTAATATTGCTATGTTTCTACTTTATATCAAAGCGATTGCATAGTGCAATAGGTAGTGTCTCCGCTCTGTAGTACAACGCCTTGCTACTGAACGTAGTTCTAATCGCCACTAATCCAAGTACTTTTAATTTTACAATTTAAAATCCTGTTTTTGAACGAGACTTATTAACCATTATTTTTATCTATTAATTTTTGTTTTATTTTATTCATTTTTATAATTTTTTATTTCCTTGGTCGCGTTCTGTTATATCACTGGTTTTTTCCTGTTTTCTCGCATCAGTACTCAACACAATAGTCTTCCATTCCATTATTTGGGTTTTATACCATTTTCAACAGTATTTCAGTTATATCACGGAGACAGTTCACTTATTCATAATCCCTGGGTAATCAAACCAGTACTAGGCTAAGAATGGACATTGACTAAGGTATCTACACCATAAACGTTGTGCCGCTACTACGTTACGTCCCTACGCTACGTCCCTAACGCTATATTCACTCGGCCACGGTGGATATCTCTAGTCACAATGAATTGGTGTCAATCATCGGAAATAATACACGGCAGAGCCGAGTTATTCAAACCCCGGATTGACTGCCCTCGTCGTTACCGACTGACCTTTGGCGGCTCCCCAAAACAATGTATTGACTTTTTGAAAAAGTATCATTTTAAATATTATAACATGTTTATATATCTTTAATCAAATGATTGTATATTCTACTTTTTTCGCAATAAGTGACAGACGAACACGTTTTCAGAAACCTTTTTGTCAACTTCCAGGTAATAATTAATTAAATAAATAGTGTTTGGTACTGACGTTTCAGCAAATATTTTTCTTGAGAAATGTATTTTGTTATCAAATTATTGAAAACGCTCACGGTTGGACACAATAACACCAACATTTATAATTGAGGAAAATACATGTACATGTATGGCGTGAATAATACGTCTTATCAGGTCAGGATAAGGTCAATGATTGGTGGGCAATACTTCTGAAGAATACATAAAATGACACATTGTTTATGAATTTTGAGAATGTTATAGATCATTGATATTCATCGTCACTTGAATCACTGCTGATCCCGAATTCAGCCAATAGATTGGGAACTTTTTCTGTCAAAAATCTCCTTTACAAAAGTTGATTGGATCTTATTAACTCTGACAGCGTCCGACGTTATTTGCGCCCTCTGGCGTCTTGGGGGAACACCAAGTTCAGCAGCACAAGGCTCAGCAACACCAGGTTCAGCAACAGGACGATTTCCAACAGGTTCGGCTTCACCCGGTTCTGCACGTCCTGTCATCAGCACCAGTCCGGCTTCTTCATTCTCGGATCCGATTCAGTTCTAAAAGTATACATACAACAATATGAATATTCTATTGAAGCAAGTTAAACAAATGTTTTGAAGTATTTTGCTATATATCTGTCTATCAATACCGGTTATCCACTGACGCAGTCGTCTCATACAATATCTGAGGACATAATCAAATGGGACAGCACAATCTTATTCAGGATAAGTTAGACACTAGCAGCCGACCAATATCAGCTACCTGCACTATTACAATGAATTATTACTCTTTGGAAATCGAATTTGCTTTATGTACATTTTTACTTGGTCGAGTGGTTAGCAATGGGAATTTGGAACCGGTCGGTTATGTAGGCGTGCCCATAGACACCCACAATTCCTAGCAAAGTACTGGTTTGATTACACAGGGATAATGAAAAAGTGAACTGTTGCCGTGATATAACTGAAATAATGGTGAAAATGGCGTAAAACTTTAGTAAAAAGCAAAACTTGCCTTATATCCTCATCATCTATCGTTCGTAGATTTCACGATTAAACAGTAAAGAAAAAATATACCAATTAGAAAGGAATAAAGGTAGGCCCTTCAGTTCAATTTAGCTGTCGCAATTATTTCCCACAAAGATAAAGCTTTGAAAACGCATGTAGAACAAACTGTATAAAACGTTCATGTGTTAATGAAGAACAGTAGAAAACTGAAAATGAAACATTTTTTCATTATCACTAGACCGCCTGATATTAAACAATAACATAATAGTAATGTGCAGCCATTTGTAACATTACTGCGACTATAAGTTGACAATTTGTATATCAAAGTACAATTTCAGATTTACTCGAGTAACAATTGTAAAATTGCACGAAAAGCAATTGATGGGACGTCCAACCAGATTTATAACCAAACCAATTACTGAGCCACATTCTGGACATCGGCATTACCACTCTATTCATACTCAGATAGTTGTTGGTAATATTTGTCATGTCAAGAGTGGTTTTCCTGGGCACTACGTATCTGTTGATGACTGATATAGGTTCCAGATGAATATGTTTTGTGGGCAGATAAAATTTATCCGAATAGACATCCACTGATGACACCGTTTACTAGGCTGCAAATTCGACGCAAAACAAATAAAATAGACAACAATTATAATGTAGGAAAATAAATCGTCTTATAAGCAGATAGTGAATTGAAAAAATATAGATCTGTCAGTTTGATATGGCGTCACAAAAAAAAATCAAAATCATTTACCTCATATTGTTAAAATTGCAACATGTTTACTTAAAAGGAGAAAAAGTCGTTAAATATTATCAAATAAAGATCCTCAAGCCCTTGTGTACAAATTGTCTATGTTTATTACTTTTGAGACGACCCCTTAACAATTTCTTTTTACGTTTCAGGTTTTGTTGGTAAGGTCCAATACTCAATATAAATTGGGGAAAACAATGTTCATTGATAAATTGATAAATGGGTCGGGTGTTCCTGAACTCGAAATAGAAATTCCATAACTTACCGATAAATGCAGACACCGAACATATGAGCCACACATATTCCATGATTCCTAAGCAGGAAGTTTTAAACATGACTCAGAATGCGCGTGACATATATAGCTACGCGGCAGAATAGTATGGAACGCCAAATCTACATAAACTCAAATATTTGAAGAGCTCTTCAAATATTTAGAGAGCTCTCCAATTGAATTGATGATATCATTAATTCAATTGAAGAGCTCTTCAATTGAATTGGAGAGCTCTCTAATTCAATTGAAGATATCTCCAAATCAAATTAATTGAAGATATCTCCAAATCAATTAGAGATATCTTCAAATCAATTGGAGAGCTCTGCAATTCAATTGGAGATATCTCCAAATCAATTATGGATATGTTTAATTTGGAAGAATTGGAGATATCTCCAATTCATTTGTTGCTCTCTCTAATTGAATTAAAGATATCTCCAATTCATTTGGAGAGCTCTCTAATTCAATTAGTGAGAGCAACAAATGAATTGTTGATTTGGAGATATCTTCAATTGAATTAGAGAGGTCTGCAAATCAATTAGAGAGCTCTCCAATTGAATTGATGATATCAGTAATTCAATTGGAGAGCTCTCTAATTATTTGAAGAGCTCTCTAAATATTTGAAGAGCTCTTCAAATATTTGAGTTTATGTAGATTCGGCGTTCCATAGAATAGCCGTTAGATCAGATCTGGGACCACTAAAACGTAGACAATTTCATATTCATCTGAAATTCCCTTGACAAAATTGTCTGACCGGCAAGCCGATCCGATTTACTTTCCTTTGATCTAGATGTGCGGTTCCGGCTCACGTTTCCCCTGTAGGCAGCGGAGTGCTAGCTTGAAGCAAGGCCAGAGTACTTCGCCGTAAGCATGGGTAGAGGGCGGGACCTGCTTATAGCATATGCGGCCCCGGCTCACATTTCCCCTACCAGCAGCCAAGCTCGCTTGAAACAAGGCCAGCGCTTCGCCGTAAGCGCGGGTAGACGCCGGGACCTGCCTGACATGTATGGCAAACAAAAGAGAAAAACGTGTTCCACTTCGGTGATAAAACAAAGTTTTAAAGTGTCCTACTCCGGTGCCAAGGGCCTCTGGGCCCGAGTGTTACCCTAATACACGCGGCAGTGAGAAACCCGTCTACTAAAGGCCAGCGTTCCACTCCCGTGACAAAAACAAAGAAAGGAAGTATTCCACTGCGGTGACAAAACAAAGTGTTCCACTCCGGTGACAAGGGCTTCTTGGCCCGAGCGCTCCCCTTATACACGCGGCGGACTCTGCGAGAAACCCGCCTACTAAAGGCCGGCTTTCCACTCCCGTGGCAAAAAATTAAAAATGTTCCACTCCGCTAAACAATAGATTTGAGTATTATTAACATAATCGGGGCTTGTATTTGTTTGCTATTTAGCTCTAATTTAGAGAGAAAAGAAATATACCGAATAAAGGGTTTATTTATTGATTTATGATCCTAAATAACTGTCCATTTTCCAGTACTAACTAGAGCAGCTCAGAACGCCCAGAATACACCAGATTGCACCATTGTTTTCAAATTTGTTCGGGGGGGGGGGGGGCATGCCCCCGGACCCCCCAAGCACAAGTATGAATCCACATGAATAAAGGACTGGCTACGCCCCTGCGCGGCTGCGTGCTGTGTCCTTTTAGTAGCCGAAACAAAATGGCTGCTTCGTAACCGAACCATTAATCATTAACCTTACTTTGTCAAATTTTGAAGATCAAGATTAAAATCCACGTACCAGGGGCCCGTTTTATAAAAAAAAATCGGATGTCAGCTACAACCTGACGTAAGTTTTGAAGTTATGATCGGTCTTAAGACCGTTTTATGAACGGGGTCGTACCGTCGTAAGTTTAACATACAGCCGTAGTTGCGTGTAATGCCAGCTGTGTAAAGATTCATTCGGACAACTCGGTTATTATCATTTTGATTCTGTCGTCTGTTTGTAAACAACACAAATGTCAACAAAAAGAATAGCAAACTGGGTCAGTTGTGAGTTTGAGTGCCTTGTCGAAGAGTGTACATGTAGTAAATTAAATTCAGGAGATTTGATCATTCTCACACTGCAACAAACAGAGAATCGTTGTGGAACGATATTACAGAAAAGTAGGGGACAACACGTTAATCGTTGATGACTGTCATTTCGATGTCAAATCTGCATTGCATAATTCTAAATTTAGCTACTATCTATTTGTGGTGATTACACTGTCAAATGAAACAATTCACGATTAAACAACTCTGATCAAAACATGTTTCCTAAACAGGAATTAATACTGCGTATAAGTAAACAGGATTTACCTGTCGCTCATTATCCTGTTGTGTCCTAGTTTCGTGACCTTTAACATCGATTTTCGGGCATGCGCATTTCGATATGAAGAAGCAAGTGGTCAAAATATTATTTTATTTTAGATAAATATCGACATAAACTGGTTACATAAAAATATGTTTTAAATATGTCTCAAATATATGCCTGTTTATCGGGAGTATAAGGGTCGTGAATCAATCGGAACTCCTCGGATAATTCAGTTATCCTTCATCATCCCTCGGATGTATCTGGTGTGTTCGCCTGAACCAATCGGAATAAAGCCGTATTTACATATAGTTTTACTGAAGACTGATAAAAAAACCCATGATCAAGTGTTGTTTTATTAGTATTTATTTTTGAATTGTAAAAGTTTTACCCATTATTTCTAACTTTAATGTTCCAAGGTTCGTGGGTTACGCTCAAATGGGGAGTATGGCTTTTTTCGTGACCCTTAGTACGACTTTTTGAGTTAAGCACCGCCCATGGCCACCGCGTGCGTACATAACAACCGTATAGTTATGATGTATCGTATTGATAACATCACGCACGTCCCACCTGGATTTTCGCTATTATGGCAGTACTATTGCGTTGAAATTAAAACAGCAAGGCTTTAAGTATATTTCATGATGTTTGAAAGGTTATGGATGACAACATCGTAATATTACAACAGCGAAGTGTTACGGGACCAGCATAAGTCGGAGAAACCGCATACTGTTAGTGTTGACATTTCCGCAGACAAAGTTTTTTGTGCGCTATGTTCTTGTCTAGCATGCTAAGAGAAAAATAATAATATTCATTATTAAATCCACTCGTTACTTTAAGTTTAGCATTAAGAAAGCAATGTTGAGTAAAACAGTCAAGTACAAGTCAAGTAAACCACACACTATATCGACGATAAAATAACTTGTTACTATAAATAGCCTCTATCTATAGTATTATGATAAAAGAGACGGGTTTTTCACAACGCCTGAGGTTTAAGTGTCTTCTTCTTCTTTTTTAAAATTGTGTCATACAATATGAGACGTAGGCAGATTGATGTATTTATTTATATCTTGTATTCCCTTTTCTTTCTACACATGCCTTCTTTAATATTACAGCTAACTTACAATCTCTCCTTTCCCTACAATGTTTTCAAGTTTGCCCTATTTTAAGGATGATTTTAAATTGTTTCAATCAGCCCTGTGTTCCATAGTCACAAAACGCGAAACCTATATAGGTCAGGGGCGTAGCTGGGTCAAAATATGGACTACGCACTATTCTAGGGGGGTCCGGGGGCATGCCCCCCACTGGAAAAAAAATTCGTCTATATGGGCTCAGGTGACTTCTGGCATATATTTCACAATATCTTAATGGGCCTACTTGATACCTCTATGTACGGCATATATACACAAAATACCCTTAAATCATTTGCAGCATTCGGAATTTATTTGTTCTGGGGCATGCTCCCCCGGGAACAAAATCGTCTATATGGGCTCAGGTGACATCTGGCGTATATTTCACAATATCTTAATGAGCCTACTTGATACACTTATGTACGGCATATATACACAAAATACCCTGAAAACATTTGCAGCATTCGAAATTTATTTTTTCTGGGTCATACTCCCCCGAGAAAAAAATTCGGCTATATGGGCTCAGGTGACATCTGGCGTATATTTCATAATATGTTAATGAGCCTACTTGATACCCTTATGTACGGCATGTATACACAAAATACCCTTAAAACATTTGCAGTATTCGGAATTTATATTTTCTAACATTGACTGTCACTTCAACAAAATTGAAACTTCGAAGGCATAAATTCGAAGGGCCCACAGTTAATAGTTCGACCTATCAGTACTTTGTGCTTTAATGTAGCCGAAGGAATGTGTTTTAGTTCGATAATTCGAAAGAGCAGGTTTTCGAGTTTTTCAGGTTAAAAAAACATTAATTTTATGAGGGTTTGGCCGGGACCGAGGGAGGAGTTCGAGTTTTCCAGGGTGTTCGACCTTTCCCATGTTCGAGCCAACGAGGTTTTACTGTACATTCAGATGATTCATACTAGGTACTTTCTTTAAGCCTACACGCGAAATAGAAGGGCTAGTCGTCGCTTCTTTCTTCTTGCAAACACATCTATCACTAAATCAGTGTTTATGTCACGATCACGGTGAATGTTCATCAAAACAAGCCCGGATAATCTACCGGTGGTAAGGGTTGGCCGTAAATATGTTTTAACCCTTCTCATAGTGGTAAACGAACGTTTCGCGTTTATTTCTGGTTGCAGGTTGCGACACTAGCGATCTCTTCTCAGATCCAAATAAATGGCACGGACCACAATTCGCTCCACCAATAGACTTCGAATATCGTATTCCCATGTACAATATGAAAATACTATATAACTGTATACATACAAACTACATGTATAGGCATCTAATATTATCAATAAACATAGATGCTTCATTTTACAATTTGTCCATGTATGAATTGTTCTGATTTGTCCGTTTTCAACCTTACCCCCCTTAGGGTTCAGTTTTCATTGCATTTTTCGCATTTGTTTCATTTTTTATTTTGGAACCTCTCAAAATATTTCTTACGCACGTGCGTACGTGCGTAAGCCTAGCTACGCGCCTGTAGGTTTTGTCGATATACCAATCCTTAGTCGGTTAACCATACATGTTCTACCTGTTTTCCATTCATAAAACAGGTAGGTTTCGTTCCGTTTGATAGACATAGCTTAAACGTGTTTACGTTGTGTTTACTATGGAACACAAGGCAGGGTTTGTTTACATTATTCATGATCCCTGGGTAAACAAACCAGTACTAGGCTAGAAAATGTGCCTTGCCCAAGGGCACTCCACCATGACCGTAGTGCCGCGACTGGGGATCGAACCCGGGACACCCGGTTTCGAAATCCCCGACGCTAACCACTCGACCACAGCGGATTTCTAATCCTGTAGTGTAGATAAGGTTAAGATTTTGAGTTTAGATTTTAATTTAATAAAATTAATGTATTAATATTAAAATGGTAAACTGGTAGACCGGATAAAAGAAGCAGCAAGAATTTGACTGTTGTTCATGCTTTATCATTATTTTATATTGAATGCACCGATTCTTAAAAAGTTATTTTGATTACAGGTTAGGGGCTTCATATTCATGTGGTTGCTTTGATTCAAGCTATACACCATTGGCAGGCATCTTAAATGGGGTTCACCAGTGTTCCAGCAAAACTGTGCAGTATCTCCTTATCCTAGCAATGACATATTCCAAGAGGACTCAAGATTCAGCCGGAATCGATAAACCAGGATGCATTTATCAACCCAAAACAAGACCTGAAAAAGATAAAAATTAACCGACCGAAAATATAGATAAACACACGTATGCAGATACAGTTTAGAGGTAGCATCGTTGCATTCCATAGATGTTGATCGATAAAAATAATGTTTGAAACTTAATTCTTTGAGTGACCCGGGTAGGTCAGTCGGTAGCGACGCGGACTGTCAAGCTCATCCAAGGGTTGTGAGTGTGAATCCCGTCAGCCAACATTCTGTCCGACGTTTTACAAAAGTCACTGTGATTTATAAGCGTTATTCGTCTTTCACCGATGGCATAAGAGTCTATGTGGAAAAGCAGCCAGTTGCTTGGAAAGTATGTTGTGTAGAGTACTGGTGTAAGGAAACCAGAAACATATGAGAAGATGAACTGATATTCAATCAATCAATCAACTTTTGGTAACCAAGCTTAATGCATTTGTGCCTATGAATATCTGGATTAACCTGTGTATAACTTCACATTGATCTGGTTCTTTACCATTCACCATTTAGTCATAGAAAGTCACAGGAAACTGTACCGGTAACCATTTTGATCCTTCAACATGGATGCAATAGCAGATCGTTATGTACACTTGTTAAAATTACTTCAAGGTTGGTTTGCCTTGAACCACTCATTTTAAGAATTCCTCCTTTTCCCAGAACATTTCAGTAAGCCTCCCCAAAAAACACCATTTAGCATCCCACACAGGTGCAAACTGACTTCTTTGCATCTGATCTCACTCAGCCCTGTTCGAAATTGGTCATAGAAGGTTCAAATAATGTAAATCAGTCATTTTCAACAGGTTTTACACTTTCTTAGGGGTAATATATAAACAATACAAGAGAAAGTTGATGCAAGGCATCAATGTCGCCGGAGAACTGCATTGATTTATTTATGTATTCTTGACTTTCCTTAGTCTATTCAAACATTAGGAACGTTGATTGTTGTTGTTGTTGTTTGGCGTTGTTTTACCCTCGCGCTCGGCATTAATGCCATTTGGCGAGCAGCTATCGTTATTACTACTATTATTATTCTCGGACTATTGGTTTGCAGACTATCTCGTATATATATAGATATATATATGTATACCTATGTATATGCGATGTTTTTTTTTTTTTTTTTTTTTTTTTTTTTTTTTTTCCTGGGTTAAGGGGGCCGAGGGGATTAGTGTTATAACTATTGGTTACTATATCGTACAACATGCACATACTTATCGTTTATATAACTATTGTTTAATATATATAGTACATCATGCACATATCTATTGTTTATAAAACTATTGTTTAATATATAGTACAGCATGCACATATCTATTGTTTTATTTGTCTATAGTTGTTGACTAATTTCCTTCAAATCTTTTGTTACATTGTTGTTAAAAACAGAAGCAAGAATAGATCTAGTTAGACGGTTGAGTTTTATCCGTGATTGTATGATTCCTTTAAATCTTTTGTTACAATGTTGTTAGAAATAGAAGTAAGAATAAATCTAGTAGTATTTTTAATATTTTATGGGCGCGGACATATCTATTGTTTATAAAACTATTGTTTAATATATAGTACAGCATGCACATATCTATTGTTTTATTTGTCTATAGTTGTTGACTAATTTCCTTCAAATCTTTTGTTACATTGTTGTTAAAAACAGAAGCAAGAATAGATCTAGTTAGACGGTTGAGTTTTATCCGTGATTGTATGATTCCTTTAAATCTTTTGTTACAATGTTGTTAGAAATAGAAGTAAGAATAAATCTAGTAGCCAGCCGCTTTAGCCAGTCCAGCTTGACGCTTCGTAGGGGGTGTACCTGTTAAAACGTTGTGTAAGATTGAAGACTCCAGGCCAGCCGCCTAACACAGTCCAGCCCGTTGTTTCATCTTTTTTATTTATTTATTTATTTATTTTTTATTCTATTATTTGAATATGCGTATTCCAAAGGGGGTGTACCTGTTAAAAAGTATTGTAAGATTGAAGACACCAGGCCAGCCGCCTCAGACAGTCCAGCCCGTTGTTTCATCTTTTTTATTTATTTGTTTATTTATTTGTTTATTTATATGGAAAGGCGTAATCCAAAGGGGGTGAAACTGTTAAAAAGTCGCGGACGGACGCAGCAGGAGCGACTCCCCCCTACATGATTGAAGTCGATCAAGCCAGCCGCTTTAGCCAGTCCAGCTTGACGCTTCGTAGGGGGTGTACCTGTTAAAACGTTGTGTAAGATTGAAGACTCCAGGCCAGCCGCCTAACACAGTCCAGCCCGTTGTTTCATCTTTTTTATTTATTTATTTATTTATTCTATTATTTGAATATGCGTATTCCAAAGGGGGTGTACCTGTTAAAAAGTATTGTAAGATTGAAGACACCAGGCCAGCCGCCTCAGACAGTCCAGCCCGTTGTTTCATCTTTTTTATTTATTTGTTTATTTATTCGTTTATTTATATGGAAAGGCGTAATCCAAAGGGGGTGAAACTGTTAAAAAGTCGCGGACGGACGCAGCAGGAGCCCATTTTTTCTACTCCCCCCCCCCCCCCCCCCCCCCCCCCCCGCCCCCTTTACATCGGCCCGGGAGGAAGACAGCGCAATTCAAGAATAAACCGTTATAATTTTTCTACGTGGTTAGACTATAAGCTATATTTTGTTCTTCCTGTAATGGTTAAATGGAGTGATTCCTGGGTATCCCCTATTTGATAGGGATATATTTTCTTTTAGACCTGTATTTGATTTAGCAGACTTGAAAATTCTTAAAACTGTACAGGAGTATCTCGGAGTGATGGCGATCGAAAGACCCAGTCGTTAATTGATTAAGCAATGATTAAATATTTAGGGGTGCGATCATAGGCACCGCAAACAAATGACATTGGCGAAAAAGGTAGCAATTTTTATAAATTGCGCTGTATTCATCCGGTTAAACATGCACAAAAGGGAGAAACTACTATTCATATTTTATCTGCCATCTGACAGTCAAGCAGGTAAGTCTCCAGGGCGAGAAATGTGGATGTTTGTAGAGCCTTCGACGGAAACAAAACGTTTTTCATCTCGAGAGTGACTTTTATCCGTTGTAAAGCCCCAGATAACCTAGATCTTGCCCTCCCATGAACTATACAGTCCAGCAGATAATGTTCTGTTGTGTTTCGAACTCCACATTCTGGGCAAATGGGCGAGCCACCCAAAATGTGGTATCCTACGTTTCCTGTCAATAGATTGTGTTTTAGCCTCAATCGCGTCACGGCCCTGTCCACCTGTCTCGAGGTGGAATAGGTCTGTGGCGGTTTGAAGCTTATTCCATTATGATTTATGTACTGGCTGTGTTGGTATTTTGCCAGCCTTTCTGCCCATTTGTTTTTCATTTTTGCTTTTATAAGTGCATAGATTTCTGATTTTGACAGGGAAACTTTATCACATACAGAATTATTCAGTGCACCCTTGGCCGCCATATCCGCAATTTCATTTCCCTGGAAGTCGACATGAGCTGGACACCAAACTAATGAAACTTTGATACTGTTTACATAGCACTGATCATGTAGGGATAGTATATTTTCTAGAATATCAGGTCTAGAGTTACTGTATCTATTCTGGATGGATTGTAGTGCCGAAAGTGAGTCAGACAGGATAGCAATTTGGTATGGTTTGTTGGCTAGAGTCCAGTTAAGTGCGTATCTGATGGCCGTGAGCTCTGCTGCATATATTGACAAATGTTTGCTAAGTCTTTGAGCTATGGTGATGTTTCGCTCTGGAATGACCATTGCCGCAGAAACTGCATTTTCTGTATTTTTGCTACCATCTGTGAATATCTGAAGGTGCTCCGAATAGATCTCGTCTACATAGACTTTTGTTTTTTCCAAAATGATCTTGGGATTGTCTTTTTTTGTAAATTGGGAACTTAGGGATATGTCGACTTTGGGAGTAGATAACAACCATGGGGCGTCCAGACGTGGTCTGAAGTCTGCTATACTGAATTCATCTATCTGGTATTCTACTGCGAGCTGATTTACGGCGGCACCAAATGGTAATTGTGGGGATTTGTTCCTCTGGTATCTGGCCTTAACATAGAACCCAGATCCGATGATTTCGTTCACCGGATTGCAAGGTCTACTTGCAACCCTAGCCCAATATTTTAGACTAAGCGATTCGCGTCGCAGATCCAAAGGCTCAATCCCTGCTTCTTGTTCTAATAGGGTTGATGGGGAGGAGCGGAGTGCACCTAGTGCAATGACTAAGGCCTTATGCTGGATAGTGTTTAACATTTTAATCCCTGCTTTTGTCGCACAATTATATACTATGGAACCATAGTCTAATTTTGGACGTATTAGGGACTTGTAGAGAAGCAGGAGTGACTGTTTATTTGAACCAAATTTGGTGCCCCTTAGCATTCTCATTATGTTCAGGTCCTTTTGACATCTAGCCGTTATTTCTTTAATATGCGGCTGGAAGTTGAATTTTTGATCAAGTGTCATACCCAAAAATTTGACTGACTTTTGAAATTTTATTTTTGTGCCTCCTAATTTTAAGTCTACTGGGTGTTGTTTTCTGTTTCCGAATAATATCCCTACTGTTTTTGATTGTGAAATTTTGAAACCCCATTTCTGTGACCAGCGCCATATGGAGTCCAGCCCTACTTGTGCTTTTTTTTGTAGGGTTTTGACTCGGACTCCCCTTAGCCATCCGCCCGAGTCATCGGCAAATTGGCTAATTACCATCCCAGTCCCCTTTATTGCATCTGGGAGATCATTAATAAGTAGTGAAAAGAGTAGGGGGGATATTATGGCACCTTGCGGGGTACCTCTCGTTAGTGTTTCAGTGTCCGAGATAGCATCCCCGACTTTAACCCTTATCTTTCTATCCAGCAGAAAGGACTTTATATAACTAAAGCATCGCCCTGTGACTCCGTGTTTTTGTAATTTATATAAGATACCCGAGTGCCATGCTAAGTCGAATGCGGCCTCCAAGTCTAAGAAGATAGCTAGAACATAATGACCCTTGTTTTTAGCATAAAGGACATCATGTTGTAGTCGAGCAAGCTGATCAAGCGTGCTGCGCCCCTTCCGAAAGCCGGATTGGAAGGGATTTATTACTTTTTTTGATTCTAAGTATATTTCTAAACGCGTCTTAACCATCCCTTCCAGCAATTTCCCGGGGTGAGAGGTTAGACTAATAGGTCTATATGATTTAGGATCATTTGGGTCTTTATCTTTTTTTGGTAAAGGTATAACGCAGGCGATGTTCCAATCCTTGGGATACTCCCCATCCCGCCATACCTTGTTGAAGAATGAGAGCCAGATTTGTAAGGCCGATTCAGGCATATGCTTGAACATTGTGTATGTAAGTTTGTCTAAACCCGCGGCGGAATTTTTTCTGCTACTAATGCAATCTTTTAATTCTTGTAAAGTGAAGTCATAGTTGATTGGACTGTTCTCATTATCCAATGGAGGAGAGTTAATTTTTTTATGCTGAATTCGTTCAAAAGATTTTTGTCTGGCCAAAACTTCTGGGTCGATATTGTCTTCGCTAGAGACTTTTGCATAGTGTTTGACAAGTATTTTTGCTTTGTCAAGGGAGGTAATTGCATCTTTATTGTTTCCCTTTAGAATGGGAGTTGGTCTGATTGGATTACCCTTAATTCTCCGAATTTTGTTCCAAAAGTCTAATGAATTTTTTGGGTCAATAATACATTTTTCACAGAATTCATTCCAATTATCTGTTTTGTTTTTAAGAATGACCTCTTTACTGAGTTTAGAGGCCTCTTTGTAGTTGACCAGGTTGGCTTCACTTGGGTGACGTTTAATATTTATTAGGCATTTCTTTCTTTCCTTGATTGCATTTTCGCATTCTTCATTCCACCACGGTACATTTTTCCTATTGCTTTTTATTGGTTTAGAAGAAGGGATAGTCTCTAATGCGACCTTTAGAAATTGTTCTGTTATTTTTGTATTGTATATATTTATATCATCATCATAGACTTCAGTAGTGGTGATTTCCTCACTTTTCATGTTGAAAGCATCCCAATCTGCTTTATTAAAGTTAAATCTCTCCTCAGTAACTTGATTTTCATTATTTGTCTTGTTTATAGTTATTATTATTGGGAAATGGTCTGTACCCCAGTTGTCCTGCAGGACTTGCCAAAAAATCTCACTTAGTAATGGTCAGATCAATACAGGTGAGATTGCCAGTGTGCGCATCGACTCTGGTTGGTGTCCCATCATTGTGCAGCACGAGGTTGTGTAAATCAATCCATTCCTCGACTGCGCGCCCATGGTTGTCTGTTTTGGCAGATCCCCATATAATGTTATGTGCGTTGAAATCCCCAGTAATTACTATGTCTCCTTTTGATAAGATATTGTCTAAGTGGCCTAGAGATGTAGGGTCGCACCCCCTTGAGTACATGTTAACCAGATAGAAGGGGGATTGACCAAAGAATACTTGAATAATTTGAATCTCAAGTTTTGTGTCCCCTTTCTGATCCAAAACGTTGTCTATGATGATGTTTTTGTAGTTTATTGCATGTTTGATGTAGATTGCCAAACCGCCGCAGATTTGGTCATTTTTGTTTTTATAATGCTTAAATTCACATTTGTATCCCGGGATATTTTTAGTTGTTTTTTCAGATAGTTTTGTTTCCTGGATACATATAATGTCGATATGATTGAGGTCCAGAAAGTGCTTAATTTCAGTATGTGTTTGTACTGAGAGCCCTCGCACATTAAGGTTCAGTATTTTAAAATTCTTGTCTATATTGAAAATTCTTTATTTATAGGCCATCATTTTTGAGCCTCTATTTTTCGATGGTGTGCCCATGTTAAGCCGTTTACGACCGCTCACAGTTTTGAGTGGGGAAGTGAGATTTTTTAGCCTAGGCCCATGAATGAGTGTGCCAATTTGGCTTACTCTTGTGTTTGTAGCTGCTAAAGGGAGTAAATGAGTAATTGAGTGGGTATATGCCTTCTGTGTAGGGTGAGTGCCTGTGGGGCGGGTTGCCTTTTTGGCAGCATGAGAGGACTTAGTTGTAGGGATTTGTTGTTTTGGGCGAAGAATTTTAATGATAAATTCTTTTATTTTGTTGGTGTTTTCCCCATTAATTTTGACTCGTAAAAGATTAAGTATGATTGTGGATAGTTCTGTAAGAGTTATTTTTTGTTCATGATTTCCACAATCAAGGGTTATTGAGTCTGAGACTGCATCAGTCTGTGTGTTTTGGGTACAAAAAGATTTGTTTATGATTTGCTTGTTTGCCTTCTTAGTTTGTTTAGTGGGCATATGGAGGGAGGAATCCACAGACGATTCCATTTGGGATACGTCTGTCAAAGAGGATTCCCCCTTATTATATGTCGGGGTCTTTCTTAGTATGTTATTTGTTTCTATTTTATCCCAATTGTCCTTTGATGTAGTACTTGGGCTATATGGTGTTGTGCATTGAGATGACCAACTGCAGGAGGAGGCGGGACTTGGTCCTAAGGGAAATGATGGGAGAGTGCTAGGTGTATTGGCACTTTTGGGTGTGTTGACGGGCATTGAGGTGGAAGCAGGGGTCGTGTTGAGTGAGATAGCACATGTTGAACGTTGAAATGAAAACATTTGCTTATAAAGTTTATATTAATATCTATACATTAGGGTATCTATAACAAATTAACGAAATGTGTACACATTTATCTGGCTTTAATTTAATTTTGCTGTTGTTACTTATTTAAATAATAGTATTCATTCATATAATTTCAATGTTTGTCAATCTTATTCGAATCACAAGGTAAATATCCTGGTATTGCTTTAAAGGGAGGTAATTTGAAGAAAACAAAAGTCTTCAAAAGGAGAAATATATCAGCATTACCGTCTACAGTTTAAATTGTTCTATTGTTTGTGGATTTAAAAATGTTCTTTTTTTCTTATTTCTACATGTACAACGAAATATTGCGGCTTCTCTTTGACGCTTTGCGTCAAACATTCGTCTTGTACTTGTCTAAAATAAAATAATATCACTCGCTTTTTCATATCGAAATGCGCATGCGCGAAAATCGATGTTAAAGGTCACGAAACTACACAACAGAATAGGGTCTATATTTAGCTTAGAAACAGTTCCTACTTTAGATATTCATGGATTAACATTATTAAATGAATTCTACACAAATCAAGACATCTCTTTGAACATGAAAACAACATTTAGTAAGTTAAAATTGCTATTAAAAGGAGAATCCGAAATTGACCTCAATGATGACACATAAGAGTCTGCATTAGGGGGTGTTGGTTCACGTCTTGAAGGGACCACTTTTGTCTTCGTAAATAAGACAAAAAACTTAAATGCGAGTGAAATAAAAAAAAATGCAAACATTAAAAAATCGGAATATTTATTTCATTTTAGATGTGTCATTTATTAGTGTTCGTAAACAACCACAATTGTAATATGTTCAAATCATCTAGATTTGTTTCTTTCTAATAATAAGCCGCCCTCCCATGTGATTTCCGAAAAGCTATTAAAAATAGAAGTCGCGGGCTTCTGCCCGGCGACTAATAAAATATATTCAACACAATAATATATCCAAG
Source organism: Serripes groenlandicus (assembly GCA_031761405.1). Taxonomy (NCBI): domain Eukaryota; kingdom Metazoa; phylum Mollusca; class Bivalvia; order Cardiida; family Cardiidae; genus Serripes; species Serripes groenlandicus. Next base: position 406,104 of record JASEVX010000034.1, on the reverse strand, counting down.
TTAACAAATGTGTTTCTTTATGATTTTTTATTTCTCAATATTATACCTCTCCATCACTCTTCCTGATGCATCTGCAGCAGATGACTTTTGGCAACATTATGGCAAAAGTAGAAATTGCTCATGATGAGTTGTTTCTCCTTTCGCCACAGTGTTTTCAACTCGTTTTGCGGGACTTAACACTTCCTGTTTTTACATATTTTTGCTCATATGTTTTCATTTTTCTGGTGCAAACTATTTGTATGTTGGAAAATGTTAATCATTTCAATATGTTTAAAAACCTTTTCTTCATTGCAAACATTTTTATACAAGTTTGTCAACAATTGTCATACTCTTATTTTCATTTTGAAAAAGTCAAGATAAGACATCAGATTAAGGGTTTATCTTTATCCATTGTCTTATTCTATGCTCTATCTAAATGTGCCACTATTCTTCTGATAATGTTTTCAAATAATGATTGAGAACTGTATTTGGTACATACTTTGAGAGCATTGTGGGAAAAGGAGAATGATAAATGAAATGTATTATTCCTTGAATTCCTTTAACTTGCAATGAAAAATACAGGTGTTGTGCTTTGTTCTTTGGTAAAACTTGTGCAAGTGGTCACATTTGTCAAGCCGACTCTGAAGATTGTGGTCTTTTGATTTCAGACAACCATATCCATTGGATCTACACCTAAAATAGATGAAACTTATAATGTGTGGTCAAGTATGATTTTGTTTAACTTCCAACCCGTATCCTGTATGACCCTGTCCGATATACAATAACTCTGCATCAGATGACCTTAATAATTACACATATAGGTCAGGTCATGGGTTTACCAACAATTAATTAAATGTATGATTATTTATATATCAGACACAGAATTGGACACAACTATAATTTTCCCTTTTAGTGCAAAGAGTAAACAATGGAACAACCTCTCCTGTCGAAGATCGGTTTCGGGACTATAGGTGTGGTCGATTCCATCTGTCTGTCTGTCCCACCTAACTTTGTCCGGCCCGCATCTTAACCATGCATCATAGGATTTCAAAGAAACTTGGCACAAACGTTCACCATGATGAGTCGGCGTGTCGCGCACATGACCCAGGCCTGTACCTCAAATGTCAAGGTCACACTTAGAGGTCAAAGGTCAAAATGAGTATTGTTTGATAGGACTACCTCGTCCGACCCGCATCTCAACAATGCATCATAGGATTTCGAAGAAACTTGGCAAAAACGTTCACCATTATGAGGCGGCGTATTATACAATACACAATGTGTTGTCCTCGTCCGGTAGGGGACTCTTGTATTGCTTGAAATACGACATTAACTTGTTTTAGTACATTTATTTGTAAAGATTTAACTTTCTCTCAAAAACATCAAATTTTCAGTATACAAAATTAAAAACCTCCTTTAGAAAAAGTCTGAAATCTCCTTAACCCTTTCCCTCATATAGACACTTTCTGACACTTCTGCAGCAGACGGCTTTTTGAAAACATGGGCGTTTTGAAAACATGGCGACAGAAGAAGAAATTGCTCAAAACGAGTAATTTCTCCTTTTGTCACCATGTCTTCAACTCTATTCAATGATTGTTCTTTCATTTAAAAGGGTTTTTCTGTGCTTTGCCTAGACATTTTATAAATAGTACACCCAGCCTATAATGAATGATTATTTATTTTATGTAAATTTCCATACAAGTAATGTATTGACAAAATACATGGAATGGTGCCTCAATTATGTTTGGCCCATGCCATCTAGAGTAATCTTAGAAATGTGGTATAAAAGCAATCCAAAATGCCCTAAATGATTCTGTTATTAAAAGTGTAACTTATTTCATTAAATAAGCATTTCTTCAATGGCATAGTTTCATCTCAGATGAACTTAAACTACCTTTGTAAATAGGTAGTAACAACAATAACATGAATGAACGAGCATATATGTTTTATAGGAAATTATAAGAATATTAGAAAATGTGCTTTAATGACTTAAAAATGCAACTTCTTTTTCCACAGTGTTTGGTTGCATGTATGGAGGAAATGTGATAATGTCCCTTGATTACATTTACATAATATAAGTTGAGTACCACCTATAAATAGTCTTTTTTTTACAATCCTGTTTACACAAACATAGTTATAACCCCTCAAAATGTCATGTTCCATTTTAGACTTTCCCTCTTGCAAGCTCATTTTGATGTTTATTGAGCAGGTGACATTTGAAAACATTTTGACAAAAGTAATTTCTTTTTAAGAACGCTTTCTCCTTTTTTCACAATGTTTTAAACTCTTGATGTTTTCCTTGATAATAATTTCATTTATATGTTTCCCCAATTCTAGTTTCAATATTATCTGCTGCATATTTGCTGTACGGGGAAAGGGTTAAATACATGGATACAGTCTGTGTGAAGAAGTTATTCCACAAATTATTTACAAATATGTCCATGCATCAAATTGAATCGTGTAAATATGCTCTTTGCTCAATCCAAAGTGGGCTTGGTGATAATGAACTAATTCTCCATTTTGTCTCAATATGTTCTCCTATATTCAATAATTATACCCCCAAAAAACAAAGTTTTGGGGGGGTATATAGGAGTCACTGTGTCGGTCGGTCGGTCGGTCGGTCAGTCGGTCGGTCGGAAGCCATATCTTGTCCGGACCATATCTTAACAATGCAACATAGGATTTGAACGAAACTTCATAGGATGATACAACACATTGAGAGGAAGTGCGGTGTACAGGAACCATAACTCTATTTTATCTAAATACAGAGTTATTGCCCTTTGTTACTTTTTCTTGTCCGGAGAATTACTTAATAACTAACAGATGGAATCTAATAAAACTACATACAATGGTAGAGCATAATGAGAGGAAGTGCAGTGTACAAGAACCATAACTCTAATTTACATAATTACATAGTTATTGCCCTTTGTTACTTTTTCTTATTCGTAGAGTCTTGTCCAGAGCATAACTTTAAAACAAATTGTTGGAATTTAATAAAACTTCACAGGATGATACAACACATTGAGAGGAAGTGCGGTGTACAGGAACCATAACTCTATTTTATCTAAATACAGAGTTATTGCCCTTTGTTACTTTTTCTTGTCCGGAGAATTACTTAATAACTAACAGATGGAATCTAATAAAACTGCATACAATGGTAGAGCATACTCAGAGAAAGTGCAGTGTACAAGAACCATAACTCTAATTTACATAATTACATAGTTATTGCCCTTTGTTACTTTTTCTTATTCGTAGAGTCTTGTCCAGAGCATAACTTTAAAACAAATTGTTGGAATTTAATAAAACTTCATAGGATGATACAACACATTGAGAGGAAGTGCGGTGTACAGGAACCATAACTCTATTTTATCTAAATAAAGAGTTATTGCCCTTTGTTACTTTTTCTTGTCCGGAGAATTACTTAATAACTAACAGATGGAATCTAATAAAACTGCATACAATGGTAGAGCATAATCAGAGGAAGTGCAGTGTACAAGAACCATAACTCTAATTTAAATATTTACAGACTTATTGCCCTTTGTTACTTTTTCTTGTTCGTAGAGTCTTGTCCGGAGCATAACTTTAAAACTAATTCTTGGAATTTATTTAAACTTCATAGGATGATACAACACATTGAGAGGAAGTGCGGTGTACAGGAACCATAACTCTATTTTATATAAATACAGAGTTATTGCCCTTTGTTACTTTTTCTTGTCCGGAGAATTACTTAATAACTATCAGATGGAATCTAATAAAACTGCATACAATGGTAGAGCATAATGAGAGGAAGTGCAGTGTATAAGAACCATAACTCTAATTTACATAATTACAGAGTTATTGCCCTTTGTTACTTTTTCTTATTCGTAGAGTCTTGTCCAGAGCATAACTTTAAAACAAATTGTTGGAATTTAATAAAACTTCATAGGATGATACAACACATTGAGAGGAAGTGCGGTGTATTTTGTTGGTCGGTCGGAAGCCATATTTTGAGTCAAGGTGCTGTTTTGGGGGTATTTATCATCTTCAGTGATAGTTCTAGTTATACTTAGATCTATAGAAATATTTTTGCTGAAATAAGATGGAATTTTTCTTTTCTGCTACACCTCAATCAATCAATTCCCTCAAAATTACTATGCATATTAGCTCAGCTCACATTCAGAAAAAAAAGAGGATGTGTATAAATTACATGACAAACTTACTTAGGACTGGCACATTTTCAGGAATCTTCTTTTTCCTGGTGGCGGATGACAAATTTTAGGCTTTGGCATATATAATGTCATCTGGTAATGGATCTTGATTCCCTTCTGTTGAACTTGTCCATTGAAAAGATAAAAAATAAACATGTTAAGAATTAAGCTGCAACTGCATTAACTATGTTATCAATGATTATTTGAGGTTGTATATATATGGGGAAAATTTAAATTGGCATTTCTGAACAGTGCTGGATCAGATCATCCTCTTATACAACATTTACTTAATTTCATCAGAATCTACACAATTTGGAAATAACAAGCTCGAGTTATTATAATCATAAATGTGGATGGTTTACATGTTGATCACACTGGGCAGATGCACATGCTGATCTGGATCTTCACTGTTAATAAAAGTCAACCAGTACATGTCCTAAGTACAAGCTCATGATACAGGATAATTTATAAAAATATGTAAATATATTATTTGTTTTCATAATGAAACTTTGTTTCTAATAAAGACAGATATATTTTACTTTCATCTTGGATAATTAAATGATTGTCATATGTATATATTTTATTTATATTTGATTACAGTACATGAAACTATGAAATGTTCTATGCACATTCTGAAGACTTTGTTTTAGAAAACCCTTTTCCCCCCAAATCTCACAATTGTCAGACAAGGAACAATTCCATGATAAAGAGCACGTAACATAAATACTTTTTGAAAATGTATGTTCTATATTAATGGAAGACGAGCTGAAGCATCTACATGTTTATGTGTAAATAAATAAATCCAACCAGTTTAACTCAAAATATTTCAGGAAGGGAAGAAAATGTTGTTATCTCTAAAGAAGTAACCATGAAAGAATTGATGAATGGACTGCATAATATTATCTACATCCACCCAGAGTGTCTCTTTCAGAGTAAGACCGTTGCAAGAATAATACGTTCAAAGGTGTAATGTGAACATCTATGTGGAATCGTGATTGATGCGGTTCATTTGATTCAAGAATGGTAAGATTACTTTTAATTACAGTCATATATCCTTAATAATAATTATAGACATACAATTTAAACAGCCTACTGCAGAAATATTTTGCTGAATCTTCTATCTGTCATAATAATTAACTCGTTATAAGTATTCAGGCTATCACACTTTGTACGTCAAACAAATTTGGCCGATAAAGCATTGAAATATGTTTATTTTAAAACTAGAAATGGTTCAGTTGTTTGATTTACAAAACATCTCATTTATTGTCTTCAACCAGAGAGATTTAACTATTTCAAATGTAGTGTTGCGCCCTTCAAATAGCAAAAATAGATGTTGATGAGATAATGTTCACTCTAGTACCTTTACTTATTTTTTGATGTTCACCAAATTAAATAAGTTGTAAGATGAGGAAAATACCTTCATTCCTTTCTTAGACAAACTTATTTAGATAAAATGCACAAATATTATGGCCCTTGTTTTGGTCATGAAAAGTTACTGTCATGAACTAGCAAAATGTCAATGTTTCCTAAAGTATCTCTTAGGAAGATGGAATATCTCTATTAAAGAAAGTATAATTAACAAATAGAGTTGAAAACATTGTGGCAGAAGGAGAATATGTATGTTATTCCCAATATCTCCTTTTTTTCACAATTTGTCAAAAGTTGACTGCAGCAGAGGCATCAGAAATCGTCTGTATGTGGAAAAATGTTAACCTTTTCCAACTTGCGGATGCATTCTTAGGAATCAGATCAATTCTTCCTTTGCTACAACAGTTCCAACTACATTCTATAATCACTTTTTCTGCTGCAGATTTGTTGAATGTGGGAAAGGATCAAATACAATAATTATACTGTACAATATAGGGATTCATCTCAGATTGTTCAAATTAATCTGCATAAACACCTGCTTTTAAATTTCATGGAACTTTCAGGGCTTTCATGTTTTTTCTCTCTAAAATACAAGCACTTTTACAGTTTTCAAGGAAGAGAATCTTAGGTTCTAACCTTTTCCAGATACAACAAATATGAAGCAGACTTGGAAAACATTTAGGCAGAAATGTATAAACACTCTATAAATGGAGGTGTAAACTGTAAAGATTGAAAAGGTTTGAAAACATTGTTGCAAAAGGATAAATTGCTTGTGTTTGTTTACAATGTTTTCATCTTTTGCAGATGCGGCAGAAAGTGTCTATATGTGGCAAAGATAAAAATAAAAAATATATATTTGTCAAAATCTTTGTTATTATCATATGAACTTTGTAGGGGACAGGAATTTCGACCAAAATTCCAACGCCTAGGAGAATTGACATTTCACCATCCACATATAGCACATCTAGCTCTGACAGCAACAGCCAAGCCTAACACCATAGAGGATTTAGCAAAGTCATTGATGTACCAGGATCACAAAGTGATTGATGTCAACCCTGACAGGACAAACATATATATTGATATAGTGGTTAGACCTCCCAATATTAGGAAATTAGAAAAAATACAATTCCTTTGTTAATCCTTTAGCTGTACAATGAACAACTGAACTGAACTGACAAGTTTCCATTAACAATTGAGTACATGGAGAATTTAGAAACCCTTGGATATTGTTACCAGGATAACCAGTACTTATCAAAGTCTTTGAAAGGCCTACAATGCAATGGGAAGTAGGAAATTCCTGAAAATATAGAGTTTGCGCAGTTTCACACAGACTATACATCGGACATGAAAAAATACATCATTAGTGATGTTTCCAGACAAATCCAACCACACTTCTTATTCTGGCTACTGTCGCATTGGGAATGGGACTTAATGTCCCTTCGATTGTAAAGATTCTGCATATACGACCTTCTGTGAGTTTAAAAAATTACTTGCAGGAAGTAGGTAGAGCAAACCGAGTTGCATAACATGCATCGGCAGTCATGTATTTCAATAACAGTGACTTGGCATCAAACCGGAAAGGAATGACGTCAGAATTGATCAAGTACTGCAGAAATAATGATACTCGTCTGCGCCTATATTTAGTTAACTATTTTGGTTTTGAAGATGTATTGTTTGAAGGTAATAAAGAAGATTGTTGCAAAAATTGTAGAAATCAGTCTGTCAGTTCTTAACAAATATGGGAAACCCCTTTGATTGAAAGTACAAGATCAAGTTGATGCAAGGCACCAATGTCGCCGGAAAAGACTGCATTGATTTATTTTTTAGGACACATGTATTCTTGCCTTCCATTAGTCTTAACATACACATAATGTTTTCATAAGGACTAATTCCAGGATTTTTTAAATTCCACATAGATCTACAAATTTCAGGATTTCTTTTGGTCAGGATTTTGGATGTTTTGTATTTGTCAATAAAACCACAACAAATACATTTTGGGCTTTAAATCTACATGCAATAAAAAGCTGTTAAACCCTTTCCATGTCTGAAGCAACAATGAAAACCTTTAAACGCTTAAAACATTGAGAAAACGGTTAAATTGCTGAAGACATGAACTTCCTCCTTTTTAATAATAATTATAATAAATAATTCACAGATGTTAAAATTTATTCTCATATGTTTAAAAAGTAGACCACACTTGAAACAACATATCAGCTAAATTGTTTATCTAAATCGTTGATGCATACAATATATGTTTGGCGCAAGAGAAATGCCAGTTGCGAGTCCCATTACTGTTTAATAGGTGGCAAGTATGAAATTAATTGGGTGCGAAAGAGCAGATTTTCTTTATTTCTAAATCTATTGTTTATCAGAGTTTGTTTTTCTCTTAATTTGTTTCAAGCCAAATAAACATTGAATATCACATATATCTAATCATTTAAGTGTGTAATATTAGCTATCTATCTGTAATAAGGTGTTTGAGCATTCTTTCGAAATGTTGACCCTCGTGTCAAGATCGAGTTGTAGTGTCAGACATCGAAGAAAGTGAATAAAAAATCAGGCAAAGCTTTAGTGCATGATTTATTCCACTGCATTCGAGAGAGAAAAAAGCATTTCTATATTATCTTTCTTTCTCCTACATTCGACCCATGCACTCGTTTCGTGACGTTTAAGAAATCAATTTGTCGTGCGACATTATTTGTCTGCATAAACAAGTCACTTTTTCTAAGTTAACATTTTACTTCCGGTTACTTGCTTTACATTTTGGCAATATGAAAGTAGGTCACGAACTGAGGAAAAGGCATATTTTCACAAAATATTTCTTATTTTTGTTTCTGTTACCAGATTATGTTGATACTTATCTATTAAAAGGAGAATTCGACGTGATTTTCATATCGATAGTCTGCTGCAAGCAGGTGCGCGTATGTAAACAAATTAGACTGTGCGACGTAAAGGTTTGTAGTTATCGCCTTTTGATTACATAGTTTATGAAAATAAAGAATCTCAGTCTAGCTAATAGGGACTGTTTTGTCTTCGTAAATAAAACACAAAAACGTAACTGCCAGTCAAAATAAAGAAACTGCACATACTTAAAACATCGGAATATTTCTTTCATTTTAGATGTGTCATAACTTAGTGTTTTTAAACAAACGCAATTGTAATATGTTCAAGACATTTAAAAAAAAAATCTAATAATAAACCCCCCGCCCCTCCCATGTCATTTCCGAAAACATATTAAAAATAGAAGTCGCGGGCTTCTGCCCGGCGACTAATAATAATTGAAAAGTTGCAAACATAGTGACAAAATGAGAATTGTCGTTTTGAGCAATTTCCTCTTTTGTCACAATGTTTCCAAAATACCATCTGCTGCAGAAGCGTCAGAAAGCATCTATATGAGGGAAAAGGGTTAATAATAATCAGGGTTAACTCTGGCATATAATAAAATATATACGTTATTAACTGATTGGAATAATTGATTGAAATGATTTGATCAATCTTGATAGATGGTTGTTTTGCATCGGGTCGGAATCATTTCAACACTCAAGAACAATTTTGCTAAAATTAATAGTTTTATTTTCTACGAAGAATATTTTCAAAGTTTTCAAAATATAGCCATTCATTGGAAGCCGCCAGAAGGCGGTTTCCTTTAGGGATGCTTAGAAATATACTAAACACAAACGGACGTTTCTAGTTTCAGTACATACAAAAACGGTTCATACTTAAATTTACTTTAACATGTTGGTATATTGAAATAGGTGTTTCTGTGAGATTCACAGACTTAGTACGTTAGAAATGAAAATTTGTTTATAAGATTATAAATGTTATATTCATACCTATACATTAGGGTATCTACAAACAATGAATGAAATGTGTACACATTTATCTTGGTTTAAATTTGATTTTGATGTTGTTACTAATTTAAATAATAGTTTCCATTCATATAATTTCAATGTTTATCAATCTTATTCATACGAATCACAAGGTAAATATCCTGATATTGCTTAAAGGGAGGTAACTTGAAGTATACAACAGTCTTTAAAGGGATAAATATGTCAGCATTTTACCGTCTACAGTTGTTTGTGGATTTAAATGTTCTTTTTTCTTATTTCTACATGTACAACGAAAAATTGCGGCTTCTCTTTGACGCTTTGCGTCAAACATTCGTCTTGTCTATGTTGGAATCATTTAGGACAAATACTTATTTGTGAGAATAGTATTACGACTGATGCGTTTATGTAAGGATAAGCTTACCGTTACGCTTTCCCTTATATAGACACTCTCTGACTTCTCTGCAGCAGACGGCTTGTTTAATACAAAGTGACAAAAGAAGAAATTGCTCAAAACGAGCAATTTCTCCTTTTGTCAAAATGTTTTCCACTTTTAGTCATAGGTTATTCATTTAAACATAAAGATTTTATACTTTTTGACAAAGTATGAGTAAGGTTGAGAAAAGCATCGGTTTTTCGAAGATCTGCTCTTTTCGAAGATTTTTCTTCTTTAAGAAGATGTGTCTGTCCAGGAAGATTTACCCTTTTCGTATTCGAAGATTCCTCTTAAGCGTGACTGATCACGCGATTGATCATGGAAAGATCAACCGACGATCTCGTAGAGTATGGGATAAACGGGCATAATCCGAGATGGTTGGTGATCGAGGTGAGATTGTTAAAGAGGGACACATTCAATAGACGCGGTTAACCATAAAAACAAGGGAGAATACTGTCGCTAGTAAGCAGTTAAATGTAATGCGTGTATGACGGCCCTTAACAAACTAATAAGAATACATACCTTTTAAGTATTTCCGTCAGGATAATATGTCAACCACTCTAAGCGTCTCACTATCAACACTTATAATTTGATCACAGCAGTTCTTTTCCATTGTAAAATTAAAGAAAACGTTTGTTTAATATGTGTAAAAAGTCAGTGATAAAATATAATGGTTAATGACAACACGTATGTTCCATAGTAAACACAACGTAAACACGTTTTAGTTATGTCTATGGAACGGAACGAAACCTATCTATTTTCATGTATTCACGTCAAACAGGTTTTGGTTTACCGACTAAAAACCGTAATTCAACGAAACCTGTATACGTTTCACAAAACAGGTTTTGGGTTTGATGACTATATGGAACACACGGCTGAAGAGCTATGTAAAGTATGCGATGTACATGTACTAGGTAACCGATTTAACCTTTTATGCTGATTTTGTTTGCTTTGGCCATTCGAACATTAACCTCCTTATCTGAAAATCATGTCATTATATGTGCGCTATATGAAACCGTTCATAGGAAAAAGGACAAGATGACTTTCTATACAGTGTAGACTTGGAGCAGTCTGTACATCCATATAGTCTGATTCATATTTATATCGATCGCCTAATGCATACATAAACTTATTTAAATATTATATCAACATATGTCAATTCCAACTAATGTCAAGTTGTATCTTTTCGCATGCACGGATTCATATTACGTTCATATCAAGAAAGATGTCATTCAAGACCTTTTCACTTTCAATCGATGCTCATCATGTCCATGTATTTAAGATTATGGATACAAAAGCAGTTTTTATATTCACGCAATCTGATCTCTATTTGTTAAAATAATTCAGTTTAAATAAATGTAGCATTAATAAAAGGGATGTTCCATCTCTACAAAGGATAAGCAGACTTCGAGTTTAAATGATGAAGGAACACATTTATTTAGGGCGTATAACTGATTTTAATCTGACTAGTGTCATTGTCACCTACTCGGTCAGTGACCCGATACCCGACCTTAAACATTGAGCGATATTCTTTCCATAATTGTGCTCTGGTCATAGGAACACTGGAAATAAAGAAAGAATGGAAAAAAGACAAAGATCTTTGAAACAAAGGACATAGGCACTCATTGGCGACCAGTAAACAGGTGCTCAAGTACAAAGGATAGGTTTTAAACAAGTCAACACAAAATCTCATGGTGTCTTTAAAACAATGTATATCTGAGCCAAACTCATGGAAAACAAACCTTAGAGTGTGTTAATGACAATTGTAGTTAATTATTTGTCTGTTCACCCATGCAGTCTACTCCAAATGGTCAGTGTTTGTAACACTTGAAACCTTGACTAATTCAAGTTAATGCGGATAGTACAGAGTTGGCTCAAACTGTCCAGACTTAATCTGGTTGATAATACACTATGGTTGGTTTTCATTGAACATGGCTAATGTGATGTTTAGCTCACCTGAGCATGAAGTGTGACGTCCATTGCTGCGTGCCCGTTCAAACTTTCCCTCCTAAACCAATGGACCAATTTCAAATTAATTTCACATGAATGCTCGGTATGTTGTCATCCTCCTTCGAAATTGTTCAAAGAATTAAATTCTATGAAGAACTGAAGTTGCTGCAGCATCAGAAAGAGGGAAATGCCAAAATTAAAAAAGTATTTTTGTCCAAAAGTACTGAACCGATTTGTAAAATCAACACAATTCCTAAAACATCACATGACGGAACGGGTTTTACCCCTATTGTTTACACATATTGAGTTATGCATTATGTTTGACTTCCCAAAATGTTGCGATTGTAAAATAACCTTTCCCTAATTCTGTCATTAGAGACTTGTATTAGTATACAAAGAGAACATTGTGAAAATTGGTGCGATGGCTTATTATGCCTGATCGCATCACTGAACACAATGTTACTACTTTTCCTTAAAATAACAATCATTTTTGTTTTTCCACATCTGAAAACACTTAGTAAAAGTTTAACAAAGTCCATATGAGGGAAATGTTACGCATTGTGTTTGTCTTACTCGGAATTCCATGTAAACTATAGTCTATTTCTACTATTGGACTCTCTCTTACTCCAATAAAACTAAAATCTACTAGACTATTCACAAAATAAAACTTTTGGCTCAGAAACTCGGAAACTCCATGCACCCATTTCCCTCTAACCTCCCCTAGAATATCTTTCTCTCTCTCTCTCTCTCTCTCTCTCTCTCTCTCTCTCTCTCTCTCTCTCTCTCTCTCACACACGTGACTTAATAATTGATATATTGTGAATTTGTAAATTTATATCTCTTGTATCTTGTATTTAGATTAGAGAAATAAAACGAGTATGTATGTATGTATGTATGTAAATCATTGGGAAAAATGTTGCTTTGATGATATTTTATCAAGAGTGTTAAAATTGTTCAGATCTGTCTGTCATTGGACAGGGCTTGATTTCCTTATACGTATAAAGACATTTTTTAAAAAAGAGGAATATTATCAAATAGTTCTGGCCCGAATTTGAAAGTAAATTGGCACACATGTTCATTGAGTCACCCGCAAACAAATACATAGGATCTGTTTAAAACATTTCCACCTGGTAGTGGGGCTCTCTTTCTTTATGTGTATAGAGTATGCTCATCGAATACTTTTAAGTTCTATTACACAGGTATCAGATTAGCGATATAGGACCACCATGGTCCTTTGGTTCATGTATAACTATTGGGTTACATCTCAAAAAGGAGCATTGTTGCGTAACAAATACTGCAGTACCAGCTGGATCAACATTCAGAGCTTATTAGTATTGATACGTGGCGTTTTTAACACTTTCCCTCATATAGACACTTTCTGACGCCTCTGCAGCAGACGGCTTTTTGAAAACATAGTGACAAAAGAAGAAATTGCACAAAACGTGCAATTTCTCCTTTTGCCATAATGTTTTCCACTTTTTGTCATAGGTTATCCATTCAATTATGGAGATGTTCTATGTTTTGACAAAATACATTCAAAGTCGTCTGCTGCAGAATTGTCGTATGAGGGAAAGGGTTAAAATGCATACATCTTTCATCTGTTCATTAGAACCAGTTTGGTAGATAAACGAGGAAAAGAACCTCTGCAACCCATTATCTGACTAAGACATGACAAGCATAGGAAAACATACAATATGTTTCCATAATATTCAGTTTGGTATGGAAATATAGATTCTCAAAGACAAGTGTTTTCCCTTTGTAAACAATCGTTTTACTATAGGACCATTTTTGTTTGACAGTCTTTCTAGGAACTAAAATTGATGTAGAGTGTCTATTTTGGAAAGGATTAACTTTTTAGCATAAACCCAGATTATATGGCATTGAGATCATTCCACTGGAAGGAGAATATCGGGAAATAAGGTTAGCTGAACTGGCTGCCAATTGTAATACTCTTATCCCTTTCCCTCATGTAGACGCCTCTGCAGCAGACGGCTTTCTGAAAACATAGTGACAAAAGAAGAAATTGCTCAAAACGAGCAATTTCTTCTTTTGCCACAATGTTTTCCACTTTTAGTTAGGTTATCCATTTCATTATAGAGATTTTCCATTTTTTGACAAAATATGTTCAAAGTCGTCTGCTGCAGAATTGTCGTATGAGGGAAAAGGTTAAAAATGCATTAAAATTCAGAAATAATACAGGAAAAGACTGCATGTATCTTACTTCCCTATTGATTATTATAAGAGCTTCTTTTGTTCAAACACCGTTTTGTTAGATGGTCTGTTGGCTGCAGTATTCATTGTCCTCTTCCATTGATAACTGCAGAGTTTGTGTATGAATTTCCCAAAAGTGGTATTTCTAGTTTTGAATGTCCATATATATATTATGTTCTGTGCTGGTGCCTATATGATTTAAAATATATGTAGTAAAGGATTATATGCTTACTTGAAAAGTTTAATTTTGTACATTAAGTCAAGTTGTGTTTTAAATGCATGTAAAAATAATCAATTGGTCTTTGAAAAACGTTGTCTATCTTTATTTAAAATCAATCTTTTTCCTGCTTTGGAATCCACTGTGGTCGAGTGGTTAGCGTCGGGGATTTCGAAACCGGGTGTCCCGGGTTCGATCCCCAGTCGCGGCAATTCGGTCATGGTGGAGTGCCCTTGGGCAAGGCACATTTTCTAGCCTAGTACTGGTTTGTTCACCCAGGGAACATGAATAATAAAATTTAAATGCGCGCTAAATGACCTTAGCTGTCGATGCGCCATAAAACAATATACATTCATTTTCCTGCTTTAAGCAACTTGTCAACATTATTTTTTCTCAGCTATGATTTGCAATATTTTAAGCAATATTTGCATTGTAGACCAAGATTAGCTGTAATTTTGTACAACTTAATCTTGGTCTATATTGTTCACCTCATTTATTTACCCTTTCCCATGTATAAAAAATCTTCAACACACAACTTTGCAATTAACAAGGCAAAAGGATGGGAAATCTTTATGAATAAAAGAATAATTATTGAATAGGGCTGATAAAATTGTTGCAAAAGGATAAATTGCTTATTATTATAAAAAAAATTCTCCTTTTGCACCACTCAATGTGAGCTATTCTGATCACTCTCTGGCCATCGTCCGTCTGTCGTTAATTTTTAGCTTTAAACATCATCTCCTCCTAAACCACAATTCCAATTTTAACAGGAATGTTTCTTTGGTCAATTGGTGGTCGTCTTTCAAAATTGTTCAAAGATTTAAATTCCATCTAAAACTTGAAGTTTCTGTGGGATCAGAAAGGGGGAAAAATGTCCAAACTTTAAAAATCTTCTCTGAATCTGCTTGTCAGATTCCAATATAACTTGATAGGAATGATTTTTGGTTTACCCTCTACAAAAATTGTTCAAGCCACATCGATTGGTTGAAAAATATGGCAGTTAGGCAGCATCAGAAAAGGGGCAAAACGACAAAATTTAAAAATTCCATTATTATGAAAGTGCTTGTCTGATTTTAAGATAATTGCATAGAAATCTTACTTCATTGGCCCTTCAAGCCATATTGATTGGGTATAAAATCATAGAAACCAGAAATCATCACAAAAGGGGTTGAATTAACTTTTACCTTCAACTGACAATTCCATTTTACAGGAAAGATACTTTGTTGGTCCTCTTTCAAAACTGTTCAAAGACCTACATTCTGTGTAGAACTTTGGTTACAGTTATTGCGGCATCACAAAGTGAAAAAATGCCCAAACTTTAACATTCTTCTCCCGCAAAATACACTTTTCCAAGATAATTTGATAGAAATGTTCCTTGACTGACCTTCTACAATAACTGTTCCAGCCATATTGGTTGGTTGAAAAACAGGGCAGCAAGGTGGCATCAGAAAAGGGTAAAATAACATTTTCCTAGACATTTGCAGTTTAATATTTGCTACTGTACTATGACTCGGGTGATCGATTTAGGGCCATCTTGGCCCTCATGTTTTCAAAATTCATCTGTTAAGAATAATCCACAAAGTGTTCAGGAACTTGTTTTGTGTCGTTAAGTAACAGAATACGGGTTACGATAAGTTCCAGCTGGTACAAAAGCCATACTTGGATAGTTCTCTGTGTTTCTCGAGCCTAAAGTTTTTAGTTGTTTCCTTGGTAATTTACCAGTACTACTGGTCCATATATCCTGAAACCATCAAGTCAGTCATTATGCTCACCCCCACAACCCCGAACGCAAATTTGTTAAAGAAAAACATCTTAGAAAGGCATGCCAGATAACCAGTCAACCCTTTCCCTCATATAGATGCTTTCTGATGCCTCTGCAGAAGACGGCTTTTTGAAAACATAGTGACAAAAGAAGAAATTGCTCAAAACGAGCAATTTCTCCTTTTGACACAATGTTTTTCACTTTTAGTCATAGGTTATACATTCAATTATAGAAATTTCTTATTTTTTAACAAAATATGTTCAATGTCGTCTGATGCAGAATTGTCGTATGATGGAAAGGGTAAACACTGTCATTTTTAGCAAAAGAATTTCCGATTGTAAAAATAAAACATGAAAGATGATAATCATTACAAACAATACTGTTTAATCACGTTTTTTTTTATTTTACCTAGTAAATTGGACCTAAACACTTGGTATATTTTCCTTATAAACTAAATTTGCTACTGCATGTATTCAATTATAATTGGTCTCTGATCAGTATCCCCTTGAAGGTTCATAGGGATCTACCCGCACATATATGTCCCAATGACTTCATACATATGTTCACAAGCATCGTCTCTTGAACGAGTTTGCTGATCATGTTTCATTTTCAAGCAGCACATGTTTGACCGTTTACCTGTTGTGATACCTTAAGAACTGTCTTTTGAAAACAATATGATAGTGAAACATTTGGGAACTTACATATGGTTCAAATAAAAGGTTGAAATATGGTACGAAATGAGAAACTGGTCAATTTTGTTTTAAATAAAAGTTTGAGGAGACGTTACTCTAATGTTCGTGAGGTAATCTTTCAGAAACTTGCCACGTTGTATTTAGAGGCAATCTTACTGAAACTTGTAGTGTTGTATTTAATGAGGCAATCTTACTGAAACTTGCCATGTGGTATTTACATAAAATGTGTACCAAGTTATTTGCTACCATGCCCTTAAATATCTGTACAGATGGACGGGCAGAAAAAATGCCAAAACGAAATATCATCAGGGGATAATAATTTGTTTGGGTCAAAATTACACAACAACAAAACCAAACAGTTCTACAGTCTGCTATTTGTTTATTTAAAAATAAAATGACAGCTATGGCTTCTAGAGATTATTTAGGATATCAAATTTAAAGTGATGTCATCATTCAACATAATAATGCAGAGAGTGAGATGTAGAGCTTTATCACGTGTATATTTCCCGGTATACCATCAAATTCTTTTTATCTGGCAGACATTTTACAGTTTCACAAAAATCAGAGTTAATGGTCTTGGTAACAGTGCTGATCTAATGATCCCAACTATGTTGCCATGGCTTCAACATTAACTCTTTCCAAAATATAGTCGCTTCCTGACAACTCTGCAGCAGACAATTTTTGAAAACATTTTGTCAAAAGGAGAAATTGCTCAAAAGTAACAATTTCTCCTTTTGTCGAAATGTTTTCATTTTTCATGTAATTATATCTTCATTTAACATTTGGCATTGTTAAGATTTCCATGAAGTTTAAATCAAATCCCTCCAACTTTGCCATATAAATATGGCTACAGACGGAAAGGCCATGCATAACCAATATCCAATCTGCCCTCAGCGGGTGATAACAACAACCAGAATCGATTTTGCTTGTTTTTAAGTTAACAGTTAGTATGTCAGTAGTCACTGATGTTGTCTGCTAAAAAACCTAAGAAATATTGAATCATCTTCATCATTTTCTTTGTGATCACCATCTCCCACCTGTCTGTTATGTATTTAACTGCTGTAGACAGATCATCTTTTGGACAGATGTGAACTTAAAAGGTTCATACTGTAAGCTGTGTCTGGGGTAGACTGTCAATAAAACCCTGTAAGCACTGTAATGTCATTGTACAATTATAGAGATTGACGTTCTTCAGCCTTATCATATCTGGAGAAAACTTGAGTATGTCTTGCTCAACCCTTTCCCTCATATAAACGCTTTCGGACGCCTCTGCAGCAGACATCTTTTTGAAAACATAGTGACAAAAGAAGAAATTGCACAGAACGTGCAATTTCTCCTTTTGCCACAATGTTTTCCACTTTTAGTCATAGGTTATCCATTCAATTATGGAGATTTTCTATGTTTTGACAAAATACGTTCAAAGTCGTCTGCTGCAGAATTGTCGCATGAGGGAAAGGGTTAAAGTCTAGAAAGACCAAGTTTAGATCTCTCAAGTTCTTTAAAGTCGGTATGACATCAATCAGTACCTTATATAAACATAATTGTGAGGGATTGTCCTCCTCAACACTGTGAGTGTGTACTGTTGTTGAGATATTGTCTCCCTTGAAATACAGTAAAGTAACACCCTGTATTGTTATCTCTTGTAGACTTGCTGACAACTTCAGTTTGTTTAAAATGGACACATCACACTCAACATCTTCTATATCACAATACTCTAGAAGAACCTCATCACTCAATAAAATATCTACTTTCCGTTCAATTATTTTCAAATACTGTAACTGGTTGTGATGTGACAGATCTATCCTATAATTAAAACGTCCCCGTTCACATCTTGCATACTGAATCCTCGAGAGTGTGATTTCCCTGAAGTCTGTCTTATGTGATGGCAATCTCCCTAGATTTTCTTTATCTGAATGAGTTAGATTCACAAATGATAAATTAAAACAAGTTTGTGGAAGACAGTGGTGCAGAGGTAGAGCGTCGGCCTCTCGTACAAAAGGTCCCCGGTTCGAGTCCCGTGATGAGCGGGTTCTGACTTTGGGATTTTTCCACACAAATGGTGTGAGTACTGGTCAAGTCCCCAGGAAGCAGACATCGAGCGTGATTAATATAAGCTGAAAGCTTGTTTTGCAATTGATGTAAAATAAATAAGTTAAATGACAAACTTTATTTAGAGCTATGAGTAAATCATTTAAACTAACAAGATCCATACCAATGGGTCTTTTAACGCAAAGACATTTTAGAGATAAGACACATCTCTCAACAATACTAGTCAAATGACAAGACATCTTTTGGTGAGTTTATGTCCACACACAACTTGACAATATCATGTACACTAAGTTCTGTACAAACAAAGCTTCTTCTTTGCTCAAAAGACTTTACATGTTCTAAATCAAGGTAGGGAATAATTTTATTTTCATTCATATTCTCATCCCTATCATAGATCATATAGTAATCCTTCAACACAACTTAAGTGTCAAACTTTTTGTCTTTTGGTACTTCATCAATACAAGCTTTGATTATGTTCTGAACTCTAGTCGTGAAAAAGTTTTGTTTCCAAAGAGATCGTCTATTCTGCAGAACCCTTTCATCCTTATCTGTTAACATTGCTACATGACGACTCATATCCTCTAGCATCCTCGGTATCCAGGCTATTCATAAAATATATGATACCCTGCGCTTTGTTTGGAGTTTAACGCCGCTTTCAACAGCTTTGGTCATATCACGGCGGTCAGTGCACCTACCCATGTTTTCCTGGCTTTCCCACACCAGTACTTACACAACAATCTTTCGAAGCCACTGACTACTTTCTCACATAGATCAGAGGTGAGAGGCAATGGAAAAAAATCGCCCGAAAGAATGTCGCCGCAACCGGGTATCGAACCCGTGACCTCCAGATCACGAGTCAGATACGCTACCAATTGAGCTACCCGGCCGGGCTGTATTCATCCTGACGCAAATTGGCTGATAAAATCTCGTACTTATGATTAAATTATGAGGTGAAATGCAGCTGTTTGATTGGCCGCACGACATAAACCTCATGCGAAAATGACAGTGTAGTTACGGAGGAAATCGTGGTGCATGCTTTACGAAGTTTCGCTAGCCAATTTGCCCAGGGTATCGTATAGCTTATGAATAGCCTGGGTACCGAGGATGATCCTCTAGCAGATCCGGCTTCAATCCACTCACAAATATCAACACTTGTGACATTTCTAATCATGTGACATCATCCAAATTGTTCAATGTCTTTAACATTGAATGGAAATATGTTTCTTCTCCTCCATAAGCAATAAATATGGCTGCAAGAAACTCTTGAACTGTTTTATGTAGAAATGACAACTTCTTTAGCTGTGAATTTGCTTTACCACTAAATTTTGACTGAGAGAGTATTCCAACAGATTTAACATCATTTTCTGTCAACTTGTATAATTCAGTGACAGAATGCAGGAAAACAAGAGAATTTTCTTTGGCCTAATTAAACAGTGCATGGAAGGCCAAAACTGACAGTTTTGATAAGAGTTCACTGTACTCCTCACAACGGCTGCAACCTTTAAATACATTTACTAGTTTTGTATTAGGGGACTTTTGTGGTTTCACCAAAGTTGTACATGTATGTTTTTATCTTTGCCATACTTTGTGTTGAGGAGCTCGACCATTCCTTGCACAATGCTTCTTTTTTTTATCCCACAAAGTGTAACTTCTTGTCCTATTTCAGACATCTTTGGTTGCAGTTTCTCAAGTTTCCAGGGTCTTGATGTTATCAGGACAGTAAACTTTTCCCTTGGATAAATGTAAGGTACTTTGTGCTTACAGTCCTCTGATGGCTGCCATTCGTCCAGCCCATCAAGAATGATCAAACACTTTTCAGATTCATTTTTAAGGACCTCTTTCAGTACACCATGAGAAGCTTCTTTAACGATATCCGTTTTAATCATTTCAACAACCTTTAATATTGAATGGTTTCGTAGAGGTATGTAGAACAAATAATCAAATGGTTTCAGGAGCTGTTCGTATGTGGCAGGTTCAAGTTCATTATTGTCAAGGACTTTACAACAGGATGACGCAATCATCTGACACAGAGTTGTCTTTCCTTGGCCCGTATTTCCAGAAACACAAACTTTTCTGATGGTTTTTCCATCTTCTTTGAAAATGTCCTCCATTGATTTTGTACCTTTAGAATCTTTTTTCTTCATTTTTATCACGAGAACCTTTAGAAAGGGAATCATGATTGACTCTCATTTTTGGCTCAACAAATATATGTTTGATATCAATTTCTTCATCATCTATTAAAGTTGTGATGGTTGTCTTACAGTAGCTATTCTGAAGGTAATGATCCACCAACTCCCTTTGTAAATCTGAAATTTAATAAACATGAAATGAGCAATGTCACAGTAAAACCAACCTTGTGAACATTTAACTTAACCCTTTCCCTCATATAGACGCTTTCTGACGCCTCTGCAGCAGACGGCTTTTTGAAAACATAGTGACAAAAGGAGAAATTGCACAAAACGTGCAATTTCTCCTTTTGCCACAATGTTTTCCACTTTTTGTCATAGGTTATCCGTTCAATTATGGAGATTTTCTATGTATGTTTTGACAAAACACGTTCAAAGTCGTCTGCTGCAGAATTGTGAGGGAAAGGGTTAAGTCATAATATTAATTTCAAATTATATTCTATGGCCACCAGTGGGAAGGGCTATTTTGCCTTATATGGCTATAGTGAAAACTTAAAAAATCTTCTCCTCCAAAAGTGTCTGGCCGATTTTCAAATAATTTTGTAGAAATGTTCCTAGGGTGACCCTATATCAGATTCCTTCAAGCCAAGTTGATTGGTCGGAAACTATGGCTGCCAGGGGGCGGGGCTTATATAGCTAAAGTGAAAAAAAAAAAACAGGTGAGCGATTCCAGGGCCATCATGGCCCTCTTGTTTCAAGTTAATATGACTTGGAAGGTCACCAAAGAAATGTTTAAGTACCAGTTAGTATTTAACAAGAAGAATTTTTAATTTTTCCCTAAATATATCTCTTCGTAAAACAATTGACCCCGCCCTCGGAGCCAATTTTGACCCAGGTGGTATAATTTGAACAATCTTTGTAGAGGACCACTAGACCATTGTACTCACCTTGTTTCAGACAAGAACATTTTCAAAGAGTTTCCCTTTATATCTTTATATAAAACAGGTTACCTCTGGGTAGGGGCCAACAATGAACTGAGAGTCATCATTTGAACAATCTTGGTAGATGATCACTAGACCATGCCACACACCAACTATCTAAGCTCTATGCCTTTCTGTTTCAGACAAGAAGATTTTCAAAGTGTTTCACAATATATCTCTGTAAAACAGGTGACCCCCGGGGGTGGGGCAAATTTTGACCCAAGGGCTATTATTTTAACAATCTTTGTAGAGGACCACTAGAAAATGCTACACACCAAATATCTAAGCTTTAGGCCTTTCAGTTTCAGACAAGAGGATTTTCAAAAGTTTTTCCCTATATATACACATGTATTTCTGTAAAACATGTGACCCCAAGGGCGGACCCAGTTTTTGAGCTCTATGGCTTTCGGTTTCAGACAAGATGATTTTCAAACCAGAGTTCAGCATGGAATTTATTACTTTAAACAACTTTGAAAGAGGATCATCTAAGGATCATTCCTAGAAAGTTAAGTCAAAATCCATAGAGTGGTTTAAGAGATGTCATTTAACCCTTTCCCTCATATAGACGCTTTCTGACGCCTCTGCTGCAGACAGCTTTTTGAAAACATAGTGACAAAAGAAGAAATTGCACAAAACGTGCAATTTCTCCTTTTGCCACAATGTTTTCCACTTTTTGTCATAGGTTATCCATTCAATTATGGAGATTTTCTTTTTTTTGACAAAATACGTTCAAAGTCGTCTGCTGCATAATTGTCGTATGAGGGAAAGGGTTAAAGAAAATGTTGACAACAAACGTCTGGACGACGGAAGACAGACATGAGGCCATCACAAAAGCTAACCATGAGCACTTTGTGCTCTGGTGAGCTTAAAATAATATGCATAAGAGGGCCAGTATTACTCTACTGCCATAAGGCAAAAAAAATCTTACTATCTATTGCATGTCTTTTTTTCAAAATAATATGACTTAAGGAAAATGATACGAAGTTTCCAAAAGATTTATGTGATGGTATTTCAATAACAGAAATACAGTAGCTTAGGAGATAATTTTCAGAAGCTCCCCTGACGGCCATGTACCTTCATAAATTAACATGCTATAAAGGATTCTGGTAGTGGATTAACGTAGGATTATTTCTTTGAATTAGTTAGAATTCATTGATTGATTGATTGTTTGATGTTTTACGCTGCTTTCAACATTTTTTTTCCAGTTATATGACAGCGTTTCCTAGGTAAGTTACCAGTTTTACTGGTTCATTTATCCTGACATCCGCCATTCAGTTTTTATGCTAACCCCGCAACCTTAGGCACCAAGGAGGGCAGCCATTACTTCTATCTTTAAGGTCATTGGTATGACCCTGCCAGGGATTGAACCTGTGCCCTCCCACACCACTACACCACTGAGGCGGTGAAATAGTTATAAAATTTGGCCAGTATGTTCTAAGAAGATGTTTTAAATTCTAAGGCATGAAGGGTAAAATAGCCCCAACTCTGGAATCACTTTCCTATACAAATCAACATGGCTCAAAGGAATCTGGTAGAGGATCACCATTGCAGTTGAAAATTGGCCAAATTGGCTTTGAGAAGATTTTAAAGTTTGTTCTCCCAGTAAGAATTTCATCTAGATTTCTTCATGGATCAAAACGTTTTGAAGGAATAACAGCAATGACAATGAAAGGATGCTAGCTAAAAGTTTCCAAACAATCTGCACAGTGGTTACAGAGTAGAAGTCATTTGAAGACAAAATTTAACAAACGGAAGCACGACAGACAATTCACCATGGCAGGAGCTAATAATACAAAATATCTTTTGATTTCCTCCCTGGAATACATTGTATATATACCTTCTATAATAGTTATGTGTTAATTATTCCACCATAAATCATATGCACCAAAAACATATTACAACGCAACAGCAATTTTCATCAAGATGAAAGAAAGTATGTTTCTGATGAAGCATGTCATGCTTCATGATTAAAATTTAATCTTTACCTAATTCCTTTTCAAGTATAAGTAATCTACCTCAAGACAGACATATCATATCAATGATGTGACCCATAATGTATATTCATCTTTGACATTTATGCTTTTCTTAAAAAGTGTAGGTTCATGAATTATGAAAGTGCTTTTAAAATTCATAAATATTAATTCACTTAAGTGACCTATCATGTCTGTGACATAATCTTGCATAACTAGCTACATGAATTATGAAAGCATTTTTATAATTAATCAAAGCTTTACCTTGCTTTGGCAAGCAGTGTGTGGTGTGGCACAATATTGCTTACCCGAGAACTTTGACAGTGTATCATTATGTCCTTAACCTAATGTCACACAACCCAGAGTTCTAATAATATTTTTTTATTTCTTTAACCCATTACTTCACAGAACAATGGCCTGATAAGCACCCTGTATTGTATACTGGCTTATCAGTTTTACTGCACTGAGCGCACAAGAGTTTTTGGGAAATTTTACAATTTTGACACCTGTGTAACAAATCCTAAAATATGGTTAATTTCTATGAATTGGACTGGTTTAATGAAAGAGTATGAAATGCTGCAGATACAATTTACTATATAGCGGTGTTTTTCATTTTTACCTATCTAAATTAGTTTAGTTTCTACAGTAAATTAAAAATACTTTTTTTTTTTCTTTTCTCAAAGTCTTATTTTGCGCTTACGTTGATATTTCAATAAATTCCATGTTGAAACAACAAGTCATAATGGTCATACAAACCAATATCTATTTAAAGATAGAACAAAGCTATGATTAACATTAAAAGATGTATTTGAATTGCCTCATATTTGGTTAAAAATACTTACGATGAAATGAACAAGTAAACTCCAAAAAATATTTAATCCATTTCCGCCTGAAGACGCGTTTTTCGCATCTGCAGCAGACGAAATTGAAAACATATTGACAAATAGGAAATTGCGCAATAGCTCTCTGTAAGCCACCACATATTTCCTTTGTTTCAAAGTGGAAATGACCTTCTACGTCATATGTCACAGGAGGTCACGCTGTGTAGTGTGGTAGCACGTGGTCGACCGCAGTTGATTGGGTGCATGGTCATATTTCACTGAGATCACGCGTGATTTATGGATAATTTGATTGGATATAAAGTTAACACGATAGTTTTTCATTGGAGAATTATGTTAGTTAATTATAATAGCCAACATGATATACGTCGAAAGGACTTGATTTTATAGAGCGCATTTTTTGCTTCAGCAGCTTGAAATTTTGTCAAAATATCTGTCTGAATTATATCTAGGTCAAGTTTGAATATTTTCACTTTTAGCAAGTTGAAACTTTGTCAGAATTTTGTCTTGGTGATATCTAGTCCATGTTGGAGTATGGGTCATATCAGCTAAAAAATATATAGATCACTAGGCCAAATGAAGGAAAATCTTGTTAACACTGTGGAGTTTGCATTCAGAATAATGTCTTGATGTGTCTTGCATTGCAGAACATTGTATAATTAAGGTGAGCGATCCAGGGCCATCATGGCCCTCTTGTTATAAAAGTGCTTGCCTGATAAGAAAGTTGAGTAGAAACCTAACTTAAGTGATCCTCTTATTGCTTTGTTCAAGCCATATTGATTGGTTACAAAATCATAGCAACCAGTCGTCATCACAAAAGGGGTAAATTGAACTTTTAGCTACAAATGACAACTATTACCATTCCACTGGACCAATTTCAACATTACTTCACAGTAATGTTCCTTTATTGGTCCTCTTTTATAATTCTTTAAAAATTTACATTCTGTGTAGCAATTTCTCTCTTACCACAATGATTTCAAAAGACATCAAATGCAACAATGTATCTGCAAGTTGGAAAATATTTCTTTGTTTATACCTACAGGATGATGAATATAACAGTAGACTACATGCTTCAGAAGATCAATCAAAAAGACAAAAAGTTCAAGTTACATGTCCTGCAGTAGGAAAAGAGAATGACCAAATGAAACACGGTAAAATATATGTATTTTAGGGCTACTCAAGGATAACCGACCTTAACCCAGTAGATGCTGCTTAAAAGAAGTTTCTTGAATTTTTCTATGACTTATTGGTGCAGAGCAAGATTAGCTTGGGAAAAAGAGCTGTCTTGTCTGAATCTACACTGGTGGCAAATACTTTGTTAGTTGTTGCAAAGCGCCGCTCTTTCGATGCATATTGTTCATTTCTTCTATTGGATTTTTCCTGTTTTGAGCACTTGTTTGGGTATCCTGTGTCGGTCTTCAGCCAATCCTTTAAATAAAATTTATTCTCGAACCACTTCACAATTTCACAACAATGTCCTTTGGATGAATTCCTATCACAGGTGCATTTTGAAGAAATTAATTTTTTGTAGAACCCCGATTGCGTACGGGCGGGCGTCCAGTATGTTGTCAGCTCAATAACTTTAGAAGCCTTTGTCCAATCATCACCAAATTGTCAGAATGTGTATTGGGATAATATCTCGGACAAGTTCGATAACTAGCCATATCGCTTTAGTCAATCAAGAGTTATCGCCCTTTAATTATAGAAATTATCCAAAATTGGTCTTGTCAGCTCAATAACTTTAGAAGCCTATGTCCAATCATCAACAAATTTTGTCAGAATGTGTATTGGGATAATATCTCGGACAAGTTCGATAACTAGCCATATCGCTTTTATCAATCAAGAGTAATCGCCCTTTAATTATAGAAATTATCCAAAATTGGTCTTGTCAGCTCAATAACTTTAGAAGCCTTTGTCCAATCATCACCAAATTTTGTCAGAATGTGTATTGGGATAATATCTCAGACAAATTCGATAACTAGCCATATCGCTTTAGTCAATCAAGAGTTATCGCCCTTTAATTATAGAAATTACCCAAAATTGGTCTTGTCAGCTCAATAACTTTAGAAACCTTTGTCCAATCATCACCAAATTTTGTCAGAATGTGTATTGGCATAATATCTCAGACAAGTTTGATAACTAGCCATATCCCTTTTCGTCAATCAAGAGTTATCGCCCTTTAATTATAGAAATTACCTAAAATTGGTCTTGTCAGCTCATTAACAATTATCACTATACAGGACAGGCGTATTTTGTGACATTCGGAGCTCTTGTATGGCTATAGTGAAAACTTAAAAAATCTTCTCCTCCAAAAGTGTCAAGCAGATTTTCAAATAATTTTGTAGAAATGTTCCTAGGGTGACCCTCTATCAGATTCCTTCCAAGTTGATTGGTCGGAAACTATGGCCACCAGGGGACGAGGCTTATATAGCTTAAGCGGAAAAAAAAAAATCAGGTGAGCGATCCATGATGGCCCTCTTTGTTACTGGGTAGATAGTCAGTGGCTTCGAAAGAATGTTGTGTAAGTACTGGTGTGGGAAAGCCAGGAAAACATGGGTAGGTGCACTGACCGCCGTGATATGACCAAAGCTGTCGAAAGCGGCGTTAAACTCCAAACAAACAAACCAAATTTGGTACATTTTCATGACTTTCAATTGACTGTTTTTCCACATTTCCTGCCAAAATAGTTTTGAACTATTTATTACTTACTTTGTTGTCACCATTAGCAATATTTGAAGAAGTTTCAACATTTCAAAATGTTGATCTCCACCTGGAGTTCATTTCTCTAAACACAGTTTAACCAAACACATGAAAGTTCTTTTGTTGGTCTTCTTTAAAACTTGTTAACCCATTACGTCACGCAAGCGCCTCAGAGCGCTGCTTTCTATATACGCACAGATGCGCTTTAGAGCACCTCGATCCACTACGGCACAGAGACGCCTTAGAGCGCTTCTGTTTTTGTATCTAATATAATCCTTTTTAGATTCTAAAATTTATTTAAAAAAATAGCCCATTCGATGCATTGATATCTTACCTTTAAAAATCCGGTGAAAATTTGGTATGTTTCCAGTTAAAGAATATCCTTAAAATGCACTTCAATTTACATACCCAAACCTCCATTATGATTTGAGCCGCTATATATTTCTGTTTTGAAATTTGAATACGCGTCCGGCATCCAAAGTGTTAACAAAATTTTCCTTCAATTTGGCCTAGTGACCTAGTTTTTGACCCTACATGACCCATATTCGAACTTGGCATATATATCATTTATTTAGATAAACATTCTCAATAAATGTCAAGCTGCTGTAGCAAAAAACAGACGTAACAATATTTTCCTTCAATGTGGCCTAGTGACCTAATTTCTGACCCAATATGACCCATATTTGATCTTGACCTAGATATCTTTAAGACAAACATTCTGATAAAAGTTCAAACTTCTGAAGCAAAAAATGTAGCATCTAGAGTGTTAACAAGATTTTCCTTCAATTTGACCTAGTGACCTATTTTTTTGACCCAACATGACCCATGATCGAACTTGACTTACATATCATCAAGAAAAACATTCTGATAAAGTTTCATCATGCTCAAGTTAAACAAGAGGGCCATGATGGCCCTGGAATCGCTCACCTGATTTTTTTTTTTTACTTTAGCTATATAAGCCCCGCCCCCTGGCGGCCATAGTTTCCGACCAATCAACTTGACTTGAAGGAATCTGATAGAGGGTCACCCTAGGAACATTCCTACAAAATTATTTGAAAATCGGCCTGACACTTTTGGAGAAGAAGATTTTTTTAAGTTTTCACAATAGCCATATAAGGCAAAATAGACCCGCCCCCCCCCTGGCGTTCATGTTTTTTTACCAATCAACATGGCTTGAAGGAATTTGATAGAGGGTCATCCAAGGAACATTTCTACAAAATTATTTGAAAATCGGCCTGACACATTCGGAGGAGAAGATTTTTCAAGTTTTCACTATAGCCATATAAGGCAAAATAGCCCCGCCCCCTGGCGGCCATGTTTTTTGACCAATAAACATGGCTTGAAGGAATCTGATAGAGGGTCATCCAATGAGCATTTCTACAAAATTATTTGAAAATCTGCCAACCAGTTTGGGAGAAGAAGATTTTTTAAGTTTTCACTATAAGCCATATAAGGCAAAATAGCCCCGCCCCCCTGGCGGCCATGTTTTTCGACAAATCAACATGGCTTGAAGGAATCTGACAGAGGATCATCCAAGGAACATTTCTACAAAATTATTTGCAAATCTGCCAACCAGTTTGGGAGAAGAAGAATTTTTAAGTTTTTTTCATTTCGTTGCCATGTTTCATCCCAATTGACCCACTGGTTACTGAGGAGAAGAAGTTGACGCACGACGCGCGACGGACGACGCACGATGGACGCCGGACAAAAGGCGATCACAATAACTCACCTTGAGCAAAGCTCAGGTGAGCTAAAAATGCAGTAGCCAGAGTGTTAACAAGATTACCCTTCAATTTGGCCTAGTAACCTAGTTTTTAACCCGGCATGACCCATATTCAAACTTGGCCTAGATATCATTTAGACAAACATTTTGACCCAATTTCAAGCTGCTGAAGCAAAAAAAAAGCTGCATCCAAAGTGTTAACAAGATTTTCCTTCAATTCGAACCTGGCCTAGATATCATTCAGCTCAACATTCTGACCAAATTTCAAGCCGCTGAAGCAAAACATGCGGCTTCTACAGAGATAACAAGATTTTCCCTCAATTTGGCCTAGTGACCTAGTTTCTGACCTAATATGACCCATATTTGAACTTGACCTAGATATCTTTAAAACAAACATTCTGACAAAATTTCAAACTTCTGCAGCAATAATTGAGGCCTCTATGGGTGTTAACAAAATTTTCCTTCAATTTGACCTAGTTATATACCTCCTTTTTGAACCATCATAACCTATGTTCGAACTTCACCTACATATAATCAAGACAAATATTCTGATAAAGTTTCAACATGCTCAAGTTGAAAATATGGCCTCTACAGTGTTTACAAAATTACCCTTCAATTTGGCCTAGTGACCTAGTTTTTTAAACCAGCATGACCCATATTTGAACTTGGCCTAGATATCATTTAGCTCAACATTCTGACCAAATTTTAAGCTGCTGAAGCAAAAAATGTGGCTTCTACAGTGTTAACAAGATTTCCATTCAATTTGGCCTATTGACCTAGTTCCTGACCCATATTTTCGGAAAAAAAAAATGCGGCCTCTGGAGTGTTAACAAGATTTTCCTTCAATTTGACCTAGTGACCTACTTTTTGACCTGACATGAGCCATGATCGAACTTGACCTACATATCATCAAGACAAACATTCTGATACATGCTCGAGTTGAAAATGTGGCCTCCAGAGGGTTAACAAGATTCCCCTTCTATTTGACCTAGTGAAATAGTTTTTGACCTCAATCATATGGCCCAGTTTTGAACTTTTTCAAGATTTGATGGAGATGAATGTCTGATAAACTTTCATGAAGATTGGATGCAAAATGTAGCCTGTAGAGTGTTAACAAGCTCAAATGTGATCACAATAGCTCACCTTGCACTTCGTTTGGACATTTTGCCCCCTTTCTGGTGCCGCAGCCAAAGTTCTCCATGGAATTTAAATCTTTAAACATTTTGAAAGAGGACTACCAAAGGAACATTCCTGTGAAGTTTGGTTGAAATTAGTCCTGTGTTTTAGGAGGAGATGATGTTTAAAGCTAAAAGTTAACGACGGACGACGGACAGAAAGTGATCAGAATAGATCACCTTCACCCTTCGGCTCAGGTGATCTAATAATGTAATGCCTTAAAATGTGCCGCAACGACAAGGTTGTCCATAAACAAGAGAGTTAAATGGTCCTGTATCTTTCACCTGATTCGAGTACTTTGACTGAGAATCAGTGGAGAAGAAAATGTTGTCATAGCATCCCCTAACAATTCATTATTAAAACCTGAATGATGTGCCACCAACCATATGTTCGCCATGTATAAGAGGGTGAAAACCAAGTGGGTATTTGGCCCTGTATTGGTCATCTTATATGACTAATTTGCCAGAAGATCAGACAAATAGTACATGGGATTTTTTTAAATCATTTATCCCCCTTTCTTGTGCCGCATGGTAGCCATGTGATTTAACACAAAAAAATGGCTTGAATAGTTTTTATAGATGGTAACCTAAGAACAATTTCGTCTAAATTATCTTGAGATCAAGCGAGTGCTTTCAGAGCAGAAGGATTGTTAAATTTGTTAAAGATTTGTTTTATTTGGGAAAGTGTTGTTGGTGCTTGACACCCAATTTAATAAGGTTTCTTGTATATTGAAAGTGTTGAAGTTGCTTGACACCCAATTTCACAAGGTTTGGAGTATGTAGAAAGTGTTGACGTGGCTTGACACCCAATTTAAAAGGTTTGCTGTACGTAGAAAGTGTTACAGTGGCTTGACAACAAATTTAACAAGATGTGTAGTATGTTAGAGACTGTTATAGTGGCTTGACAACAACTTAATAGATTTGTTGTATGAAGGAAAGTGTTGAAGTTGCTTGACAACCAATTTAACAAGATTTGTTGTATGTGGGAAATGTTGCAGTAGCTTGACAGCCAATTTTACAAGATGTGTTGTATGTGGGAAGATGCTACAGAAGCTTGACAACAAATTTAACAAGAGTTATTGTATGTAGGAAAGTATTTAAGTGGCTTGACAACCAATTTACCAGATTAACTGTGTGTGAGAAAGAGTTATAGTGGCTTGACAACCAATTTACATAAATTTATTATATTTGAGAAGTCAAGCCCTTAAAGCTCGGTCAATAACGAAGAGGGGTATCAATCAAAGAATGTGTGGGTTTGAACCCTGGCAGTCATTCATTCTTTCTGATGATTATAACAAAAGTCATTGGGACACGTCGCCTAGGAACAAGGTAGTGTGTCATACTGATGCGAAGTAGCCAAAAACACTTAAGTAAACTGGCTGTCATGATATATATGAAATGCAGTTGGAAAACAGAATAAATCTATAATCTATCAATGTAAGTGAAAAAAGTGATACCATGGTTTGGCAACAAATTTATTCCTTTACCTTTCTGGACATCTCACATTTGAGTCTAGGAGTCCTTGCAACATGGTTTCCACAATTTTAAATGATGCTTTCATGTTGTCAACTTCTACTGAAAGGTCACTTTGTTGGTCCACCTGTTGTCAAAGAAAATAACGCATTCTTAATTGACTTAGATAATAACAGAAAGGTATACAAAGACTTTACAAAAGTGTTAAAGGGAACAAATGTGTTACACGCCAAAAGCCAAAGGGAGATAATTAATCGACATATGTTTCCCTGTCCAGGCAGATGAGACAAAATATTCACCAATAACATATCTTTGACACAAACTTCATTGCAGTAACTAAAATATTGTTTAAAACTTTAGCACAAGTCAACAGTATTTTTTTACCTAAAAGGGAATGGAGTATAGGTAAGGAAACCACTTATACAGCCTTGATGTGGAAGCCGGATTTTAATAGTGACATTGGTAGAGTAGTTGGCTTTTTCACGGAGTAAAGGAACGTAAAGTTAGTTAGTGCCTGTATGGGTGACCCTTGGTGGCTTGACTCCATGAAAAACTCGGTACTCTTTACAAGAGTATTCCGACACTGACACTTTGTTCTAACTCTTTCCTTGATACTGATGACTTCAGACGCATTATGCAATACACAATGTTTTAAAAGCACGGTGGAAAAAAGAGGAAAGGTAAAATATGAGCAATTTCTCTTTTTCCAAAAAAACTTCCAATTCTTAATAAGTTTTTACTGTTCGCCATAATGACAAGTAGACATAATTAAACATCTTCTGACAAAAAGCTAGAAATGTAGCCGCATTAGTTATATGTCAATAAAACTTAAAATGATAACAAACCATATTGTCAATAACTGCGTAAATTGTCATATATATATATATATATCATTTTGTTATGATCTGAATATTAACCCTTTCCAACATATTACAATAAATCTGCATCAGAAGACTTTCTTATCCCCTTAAAAAATATAGGGAATATTTCAAAAAAAGAATTAAAGTATAGATATTTTAAAATAGCATTGAAAACATTGTGGCAAAAGGAGAAATTTATTTTTATTTTTTACTATCTCTTATAACATGTATTCAAAATGTGTCTGCTACAAACACATCAAAATGCGTCTTTTATTGGTTAAATACCTTTCTGCTTATATCATCAAACTTTTTCATATCATTTTCAAGGTCTTTCAGCTGAACTTTAAATAATTCCAAAGATGATTTAAGTGTATCTACATCTTCTGACATACTTTCCTGCTCCTCCATCTGTGAATAAAATATAATTAAGGAGATACGGTCACGAAAGATGGACTCATCTAGAGTAAACCATGTATCATTTTGTGTTCAACAAGTCTTACTAGAACAAGAGGGCCAAGATGGCCCTAAATCGATCACCTGAATATTTTTAAAGTGTTTACCTAAACGAGTCTATGTAAAACAAGTGATCCCCAGGGTGGGAACATTTTTGACACCAGGGCTATAGTTTAACCAATCTTGGTAGAGGTCCACTAGATGAAGTTAGATTTTAAATATCAAACTTCAGACAAGATTTTTTAAAGTTTTTCACTATACAAGTATAATATTATGTAAAACAAGTGACCTGGGATGGGGCCATTTTTTACCACAGGGCTATAATTTGAACAATCTTGGTAAAGGTCAACTAGATGAAGCTACATACCAAATATCAAAGGCCAGTACATTCTACCTTCAGACAAGAAGACTTTTAAAGTTTCTCCCCATACGAGTCTTCGTAAAACAAGTGACCCCCGGGGTGGGGTCATTTTTTACCCCAGGGCTATAATTTGAACAATCTTGGTAGAGGTCCACTAGATGAAGCTACATACCCAATATCAAAGGCCTTGGCCTTCTTCTTTTAGACAAGAAGATTTTTAAAGTTTTTTCCCTATATGAGTCTTTGTAAAACAAGTGACTCCCGGGAGGGGTAATTTTTTACCCCAGGGCTATATATTGAACAATCTTGGTAGAGGTCAACTAGATGAAGCTATATACCAAATATCAAAAGCCAGGACATTCTACCTTCAGACAAGAAGATTTTTAAAGTTTTTTCCCTATACGAGTCTTCATAAAACAAGTGACCCCGGAGTGGGGTCATTTTTGACCCCAGGGCTATAAATTGAACAATCTTGGCAGAAGTCCACTAGATGAAGCTACATACCATATATTAAAGGCCTTGGCTATCTACTTTTAGATAAGAAGATTTTAAAGGTTTTTTCCCTATACAAGTCTATGTAAAACAAGTGACCCCCAAGGGAGGGGCCATGTTTTACCCCAGGGCTATATATCGAACAATCTTGGTAGAGGTCCACTAGATGAAGTTACATACCAAATACCAAAGACCTTGGCCTCCTACTTTTTGACAAGAAGATTTTTAAAGGTTTTTTCCCTATACAAGTCTATGTCAAACGAGTGACCCCCGGGGAGGGGCTATAATTTGAACAATCTTAGTAAAGGTCCACTTGATGAAGCTACATACCAAATATCAAAGGTCTTGGCTTCCTACTTTTAGACAAGAAGATTTTTAAAGTTGTTTCCCTATACGAGTCTATGTAAAACATTTTCGACCCCAGGGCTATAATTTGAACAATCTTGATAGAGGTCCACTAGATGAAGCTACATAACAAATATCAAAGGCCTGGGCCTTCTTCTTTTAGACAAGAAGATTTTTTCGAAAGGAACCGAGCTCTCGTGGATATCTAGCTACTGAATAAGTTTGGTAAACATTGTATTATAAATGAAGACTTTATCGTGTTCACAAGAAATTGTGGACAGACAACGGACGAAGGGCGATCACAAAAGCTCACTTTGTCACTCAAAACTGACCGACGGACACTGCGACCCCACAAATACACTATTAGATTCATAGTAGAGGTATAAAAGAAAAAGAAATTGCTCAATTATTCCATCCAAGTAAAACATCCTGTGTCAAAGTTTCTTCTGAATTTTTCACGTAATCTGTTTTTTACTCAATGTTTAATATCAAATTGAACGCTATTTAAAAAGCTTATCTTTCAAATACAAAACATATACCTAGACAAGCAAATGTAAGCAACCTCCTTATTTATTTCTAGAATGCAATTCATGTCTTTACTGCATCAATGCCTTGAACCTGGTAATATTCAAAGAACAAGATTAAAAAAAAAAAAATCTTTTCTTACTACTTCCCGGGCTAAGTCTATGTGGAAAAGCAGCCAGTTGCTTGGGAAGATTGTTGTGTGGAGTACTGGTGTACAAAAACCAGGAAACATATGAGTAGGTGAACTGGCCGCTGTTATATGACTGAGAAATTATTAACAAGAGGCCCATTAGGTCCTATGCTCTACTGGCATTGATCTGGCTTGTTTCAAAAGGAACCAATATGTCATCAATATTCAAATACCATCTAAGTTTGGTGAAAATCAGATAGTAAATGGAAGCTCTATTGTGTTCACAAGCTGTATTATAGCAATCCAGCCATGCATGGGTAGATCTGGCCGTTTTTTAGAAATGAACCAAACTCTCATGGATATCTAACTACTGTATAAGTTTGATTGAGATACAATCAAAACTAAGGACTGTATCATGTTAACAAGCCCTATTATAGCAATTTTGACAATTTCAAGGGCCATAATTCAGTCATGCATGGGGCAGATCTGGCTTGTTTTCGAAAGGAATCAAGCTCTCATGGATATCTAACTACTGTATAAGTTTGATTGAGATACAATAAAAACAAGCAAATTCAGAGAATTATGGTCCCCCGCTTTGGGGGTTTTATTGGTTGGGTTGCAACGCTTCCTGGCATATTGTAACTGTCTTTTCTGTCTAGAGAAGGCTTTATTGTTTATAGTAATATGTCAGTTGTATTTGTGAAGTCTAAACAGATTGACCTCATTAAATTATATGGAAAATTAAATCATCCAAAAAGCGGTTGCAGAGAGATAGCCCGGAAATGAATTAAGTCATACATAGCCGGATGGTGGGGTAAAACTCCGTGAAAAATCATCCAACCGGAACGCAAACACGATATGCGCATCTACACTTGGTGGTGATCCTTCCTATAAAGTTTCATCAAATTCCAAAAAGCGGTTGCAGAGAAATAGCCCGGAAAAATGAATTTAGTCATACATAGCCGGATGGTGGGGTAAAGGGCCATAACTCCGTGAAAAATCATCTAACCGGAACGCAAACACGATATGCGCATCTACACTTGGTGGTGATCCTTCCTATGAAGTTTCATAAAATTCCAAAAAGCGGTTGCAGAGAAATAGCCCGGAAATGAATTTAGTCATACATAGCCTGATGGTGGAGTAAAGGGCCATAACTCCGTGAAAAATAATCCAACCGGAACGCAAACACGATATGCGCATCTACACTTGGTGGTGATCCTTCCTATGAAGTTTCATAAAATTCCAAAAAACGGTTGCAGAGAAATAGCCCGGAAATGAATTTAGTCATACATAGCCTGATGGTGGGGTAAAGGGCCATAACTCCGTGCAAAATAATCCAACCGGAACGCAAACACGATATGCGCATCTACACTTGGTGGTGATCCTTCCTATGAAGATTCATCAAATTCCAAAAAGCGGTTGCAGAGAAATAGCCCGGAAATGAATTTAGTCATACATAGGGGTAAAGGGCCATAACTCCGTGAAAAATAATCCAACCGGAACGCAAACACGATATGCGCATCTACACTTGGTGGTGATCCTTCCTATGAAGTTTCATCAAATTCGAAAAAGCGGTTGCAGAGAAATAGCCCGGAAACGAAAGTGTGACAGCGTGACGGACTGACGGACTGACGAATGAGAAATAATAGTCCCCGCGCTTTCGCGAA
Source organism: Serripes groenlandicus (assembly GCA_031761405.1). Classification (NCBI taxonomy): domain Eukaryota; kingdom Metazoa; phylum Mollusca; class Bivalvia; order Cardiida; family Cardiidae; genus Serripes; species Serripes groenlandicus. The sequence continues at coordinate 369,610 of JASEVX010000034.1, read as the reverse complement.
AGCGGGGGACAAAAAGAGACTGTATCATTTAACAAGCTCTATTATAGCAATTTTGACAATTCCAAGGGTTATAATCCAATCATGCATGGGCAGATCTGGCTGGTTTTAGAAAGGAACTGAGCTCTCATGGATATCTAATTATTGTATAAGTTTGATTGAGATACAATAAAAAATAATGACTGTATCGTGTTAAAAAGGTCTATTATAGCAATTATGACAATTTCAAGGGCCATACTCCAGTAATGCATGGGCAGATCTGGCTGGTTTTTGAAAGGAATCAAGCTCTCATTGATATCTAAAATATCAAAAGTGAAGACTGTATCGTGTTAACAAGAAATTGTTTACGAACGGACGCATGCACGCACGCACAGACGACGGACAAATCGCTACGACATAAGCCCTACTGGCCAAAGGCCAGTAGAGCTAAAAACGGCGTTAAACATCAATCAATCAATCAACTAACTATTTCCCAAACACAACAAATCATATTAATCTGAATAAAGAAAAGTTTTTTATGAATTAAGTTTTAAACATTGCAGCAAAAGTTCATAGTTCATTTAAAATTGACACCCTTTTCTTTATATGTTTTAAATGAATTTCCAAAACAGCTTAGCAGTACATGTTTTTAATAGAGATACATGCCTGTTATTCTGACATGTTTACATCTTTTGGTAATCTTGTTACAACAAGAAGGCCAAGAGGGCAATCCACTGCCATTAGGCAACCACTAAATCTCCACACAGCCCTGCCTTTGGTGGTCATATTTTTCAATCAATCATCATGGTTGGAAGGAATCTGATAGAGGGTCACTTAAGGTACATTTCTACATAATTTTTGAAAATCTGCCAGACACTTTCGGAGGATTTTTTTTATATTTTTAACTATAGCCATATAAGGCAAAATAGCCCCACCCTCTGGTGGCCATGTTTTAAGACTAATCAACATGGCTTGAAGGAAACCAGAATTTTCGAGGATCCAAAAAATATGAAGGAATTTAGGAGAGGACATTGAGGATGCTTCTTATGAAGTTTAGTTTAAACTTTTTTATTTTAAATCGATTGTGAAACAAGCTTTAAGCTTATATTAATCGCGCTCGATGTCTGCTTCCTGGAGACTTAACCAGTACTCGCGTCGTTTGTGTGGAAAAATCTCAAAGGCAGAACCCGCTCATCACGGGATTCAAATTGGACCTTTGGTACAAGAGGCCAACGCTCTACCTCTGTACAAATGTCTATGAAGTTTCATCCCAATTGGCCAAGTGGTTAGGGAGAAGTCTTTTTAAGCAAAAAGTTGGCGCAAGCACACACTTCGCAAGACGGACAATTCCCCATGACATAAGTTTGACTGTCTTTCAGCCAGTGGGGCTAAAAACTGGTAGTGCAAAAAATTTCTTAAAGACCAACCTATTTCCAGTTTTAATCATTCTTTCTTAGTAAACTGTACAGCAGGCCATCTGCAACATGCTTGGACTGTATATCCTTTCCCTACTAATGACAAATAAAATGTATAAGAAAGGGAATGTTTATTGCTCCACATTTGATACAATAATGCAAAAGTGAAATTTTATTACCATAATTCTTTCTGACATACAACAAATCTGCAGCACATTACTTTGAAAACTTATAGGCAAATATATGGAAAAACTCCATTTGACAAAATGGATTTGCATATATATGAAGGAGTTAATTTACTTCCAGCCCTGCATTCAATGTCAACACACAATCCCAATAATGAACACATGAAGCACAAGTTATTTTTATGTTTAATACTGATTGATTTTAAAGTATAAATGTCTAATAACCCTTTGCTTCATTCTGATGCTTCTTTTGAAATCGTTTTTCCACAATGTTTTCAGCTCTATTCAATAATTTTACTTTCATTACTAGATATTTTTTATTTTTATTTTTGATTAGATGTTTTCAAAGTCCTCTGCGACTAATTTGTTGTATGTGAGAAAGGCTTAAACACAGGGCTCATATATGCTAATCTTCTGGTCAGTTTCTGCAAGCATGAAAGTATAATTTGTAAACATGTATATTCAAACATGGTGGATGAAAACGAAATTACATTAAGATAATTCATCATCTCCCACAATTGTTTCTAAAGCTATTTGCTGCATGCCATGTTTGTAACAAGTCATCTGCTCCAGAAAAAGATTTTACCAGTGTACATGTATGTAACAGCTATTCAACTATTATGCTGCATTTCAAAACACACTTTCTATCAAAGAAATGGAAACATGAAAATAATAGATACAAATATTTACATACACACTGTTTCTAAGAAGCCCATCATTATGTTCTCTTCTATCAAAAGTATGTAAGAAACCACCACATCTGGTCATTCCATAACATCCTGTCTGTTTTGCCTTTATGGAAGAAAAGAAAGATATAATTACAATTTTAGTCTTTAAATGGAGATGAGAATTTGGCTTTTCTTGGTACTGTATATAGTCATCAAATTGTCAATCATGGAAGTATAATAGATCCAGAGACCTAGACACACTATGATATATCACTCTTTTAACCATTTCCAACATATAAGAAAGACACTACAGGTGACTTTGTAACAACTGATAATATTTGTTTGGTGTTTTATGCTGCTTTCAGCATTATTTCAGTTATATCTGTATGGCGACAGTTCACTTATTCATGATCCCTTGGTAAACAAGCCAGTACAAGGCTAGAAAATGTGCCTTGCACAAGTGCACTCCACAATGACCACTGTGCCTTGACTGGGGATTGAAACCGGGATGCCAGGTTCCAAATCCCGACACCAACCACACTAATAATGTCAATAAATGAAAGAATATTAATTGAATCAAGTTGAAATTCGTCGCCTACATATACCGTACATGAACATCCAGAATGTGTTTGCAAGTGGAAAAAGGGTTAAACATACTATTATTATTTTTATTTTTACCAACAACCTAGTGTTTGGTGAACAAATACCATTTTAAACCTTTTTCACAGGCAGAGCCATACTGATGCATATGCATGTAACTAATCATTGAATCAAAAAAGCAATTGTAATTATTCATCCTTAATAATTTGTTCCTAAATGTTTTCATCTGTTGATTCGTAGTTGTTGATGTATGTGAGGAAAGATAAGTAAGGGAGATCAACTATAGAAACTCCTTGGAAACATTCTAAGTTAATTCAAGTAACATCGCAAAGTTCTAATAAATAGCAATATGACAAGAGCAAGAGCAAGAGAGAGATAGATAGAGAGAGAGAGAGAGGGAGAGAGAGGCAGAGTGGGAGAGAGGGAGGGAGGGAGAGAGGGAGGGAGGCAGGCAGGGAGGGAGGCAGGGAGGGAGGCAGGGAGGGAGGCAGGGAGGGAGGCAGGGAGGGAGGCAGGGAGGGAGGCAGGGAGGGAGGCAGGGATTGAGGGAGGGAGAAAAAGAAAGAAAGAAAGAAAAACACAAAAGAAAGAGGGATACAGAGAGATATGGGGACAGATATATATATAGAGCAAGAGAAAGATTTACAGAGTGGGATAGAGAGAGAGAGATGGATAGAGAACAGACAGATATATATATATATATATGTAGAGACAGAGAGAGAGAGAGATACAGGGAGAGAGAGAGACAGACAGACAGACAGACAGACAGACAGACAGACAGAGAAACGTATTAACTTTGTAGTTTCTTTTGGTATACAGACTCTTATGAGTCGAACACATATGATGAAAAATAAAGTAACATTTACTGGACATCATATCTAACTATACATAATATAGCAGATGACTTTGAAAACATACCTGAAAAAATGGAAGCTCCCTACAAGTGAGAGTACAATAAATGAATAGAGTGGAAAACATGGTAACAAAAGGAGAAATTGGTTCTTTAGTCACCATGTTTTGAAAAAGCTGTCTGCTGCAGATGCGTCAGAAAGTGTCTATATGAGGGAAATGGTTAATGAAATAAATCAATTATGAAGCCTGGTATTTCCAGCCCTTATCCTTTCTCCACATACTAAATGTTCAGTAAACACCAGCCATTACACATCAAGTTTGAAATATCACCTTATTTAGCTTACCACTAATGACTATCATACTTTATCATTGATCTTTATTCCCACAAGAAAAATAAGATGAAACTCTAATAGCTTTAATACATACCATTTTCCAGTATTCTACCCAAATCATTTTTGTCTAACACCAAAGACACAGTTCTTCAGTCTTTCAGTGTAAACTGAACTGGTTGCATTCTGGAAGAACATATAATAGAACCCATTAAAGATTTTTTTCTGAAATAATCATTAGTTCTATATTGAGAGAGACAGACAGAGAAAGAGGGAGAGAGGGAGAGAGAGACTGAGAGAGACTGATTGAGGGAGGGAGAGAGGGTGAGTGAGAGGGGTAGAGGAGAATGAGAGAGAGCAAGATTATTAAGCCTGTATTGAATTTGTTTAATAATGCTTATACTGATTGTACAGAGAACACCAAATCAAGTTCAGTAGAAAAACTGAAAAAAGAAAATTTGAGTCATTCATCTAAATGGTGTCAAAGTAACTGGATATAAACACAGTTATGGGTTAAATATTCAAAGAAAATATACTACAGCATAAGTCATTAAATATCAGGAAGCTATAGGGTAAAAATAGTATGTATCTTTCAATAGATGTACAACAAGAGCTGTCGGAGGACAGCGCACTCGACTTTTTGTGCTTGCCAATAAACTTTTTTGGGTGATAGAGAAAACATAACCAAGTACTTAATCATATTATTTATAAGCAAAGTACTTTATAAGTCGAAAAAGAGTCATAATTCTTACACAAACCTTTACTGAATTATGCACTCTTGGCTGTTGTTGGAGGTAATGATGGTAAAAAGATTTTTGTAAGTGCTCAAGCTATATCTCTAATTGTTTTGAAAAAAATTGATTTGGTATGAATAACTTAACCAAAATTATAAATCGAAAAAGGGCCATTATTCTTAAACAAAACTTGATAGAGTTATGTACCCTTGTCGGTTGATGGAGGTAATGATGATAAATAAGTATTGTAAGTGTATAAGCTAAATCACTAATGGTTTTTGAAAAAAAGTGGGGTGGTACGAAAAACTTAACCAAAATTCTAAGGCAAAAAATGGCCATAATTCTTACAAAAACCTTGACAGAGTTATGTACTCTTGTCTGTTGCTGTAGGTAATGATGGTGAAAAAGTGTTGTAAGTTGCAAAGCAATATATGTAATGGTTTTGGAATGAATGTATATTGTTTTATGGCGCATCGACAGCTAAGGCAGTGTCCGACAAATTTCAGAATTCTTTGGTAGCCCACTGGGCTACCAGATTTGGAAGCTGGTAGCCCGAAATATCGCGGATGCCAATGAGTGTTTTATGATTATTTTTGTTTTCTACTTCTGTACAAACATAATATTAAGAGCACACCATGTACATGATTTAAGGGTAGTGACCAATTCAAATAACATGACTGTGTTGCAAAAGACCTGAAGTGCAGCATTCAGTTAAAAAAAAATTAAATTTGGAAAAGAGTCTTTTTGGTGGAGCTTAACAGATAGGAGAAAATTGGTACTAAAGTTTTTCAAGATTATTTTTCACTAGGTTATTTGAAATATTCTGCATAAAATGTATGTATTTTATCCATATTTACAAAAGATTTAAAAGCTAGTGACAGAAATGTTTAAACTTGAGACCAAAAAATCAAATGATGTAGTATAAACTCTTCAAATTGGAGGTCACCGATTTAGGTCCCTCACCGAAACAGGGCATACAATACGAGTGTCAGTTTTACAAAGAACGACATATTAAATAAGATTCAATTTTATTAACCAAAAGTCAAATTTATCAGGTTCAATGAAGTTATTAACCCTTTCCCTCATATAGACGCTCTCTGACGTCTCTGCAGCAGACAGCTTTTTGAAAACATAGTGACAACAGAAGAAATTGATCAAAACAAGCAATATCTCCTTTTACCACAATGTTTTCCACTTAGTCATATGATAGGTTATCCATTAGATTTTACATTTTTTGACAAAATATGTTCAAAGTCGTCTGCTGCAGAATTGTTGTATGAGGGAAAGGGTTAAATCATAAAATATTGTCAAAAACAATGAATTGGTACAAAATACTTAACAAAAATTCTAAGTAAAAAAAGGGACATTATTCTTACAAAAACCTTGACAGAGTTATGTACTCTTGAAGGAGGTAATGATGGTGAATAAGTGTTCTAAGTTTCAAAGCAACATCTGTAATGGTTTTGACAAAAAAGGGAATTGGTACAACACCAACACCAACGAGAGAGATAGAGATAGAGAGAGAGAGAGAGAGAGAGAGAGAGAGAGAGAGAGAGAGAGAGAGGAGAGAGGAGAGAGAGAGAGAGAGAGAGAGAGAGAGAGAGAGAGAGAGAGAGAGAGATAGAGAGAGAGAGACAGAGAGAGAGACAGAGAGGGGGGAGGGGGATAACAAAGATGTGTTTCATTTTATTCTTTCTTTGTATTATTTCATGACAAATTAAAACCCATATTAGCTTTTTACTTTCCTCCCGTTTATTGTTATGGGTCGACGAATTGTTGATGACGAAACCAAGATTCAAGTGCTATTTCTTACTTTTTATATAAAATAATTATAATATATGTATAAAGATTAGAAAGGCGAATGTAAATGTGCAAATCATTACTACGAAACATTAATCTAAAGGGGTATAAAATCAAAAATAACTTACAAGGCTTTCAGTCGTTCTAGTGAAGCATTACGGGTATTTCAGAGGTGTGCATGGAAATACCGGAATAAACCGAAATGGGCAGGAATGGACCGGAATGGACGTATGGAAATACCGGAATGGACTTATGGAAATATCGAAATGGACCGGAATGGACTTATAGAAATACAGGAATGGACCGGAATGAACATTGGAAATACCGGAATGGACCTATTTGAAAGCATGGAAATACCGGAATGGACCTGTATTTAAACATTTAACATAGAGTTTATTCTTTGATTTTCAATAGTTAATGTGTGAAGCTGGCCTGACATAGGCCGTAAAACTTTAGACATAAATTTTAATATCTAGAAGGCAAGTTAAATATTTTACAAATTCAAATGTCTTATTAGACATCAGACATTCAATTAAACATTCGCAAATTTTAATATCTGTACGGCTAATTAGACGTTAGACAATAGACATTAAAAAAAAAAACGATGTCTAATTAAACATTAGACATTAGAATTTAACATTCGCAAAGAATATCTAGAAGATAAATTAGATATTCAAAAAACTAATTTCAAATTGCCTAGTTAAACAGAAGACATTAACAAATTAGAATATTTACATTTAATTACATTTATATTAAGGATACATTGAAAAAACGAATGCAGTATTGCCTAGTTAGTCATTAGACATTCGATAAGACATTATCACATAAGAAGATCTAGAGTCCAAATTAGACGTTGAACATTGTATGTTTCAAAAAAGGAATGTCTTTTTGGTTAGTTAGAAATTAGACTTTCTATCAGACATTTGATTGATATTGATGAGACATTTGCAAATTATAAGATATAGAAACCAAATTCGTCGAATGTCATTGTACTTGCAAACAACGAATGTCGAATTGCCTAGTTAGACATTAGACATTCGCAAATAAGAAGATTTATAATCAAAATTCGACATAGGGCATTGTAAATGCTTAACACGAATGTCTAATTGCCTAGTTAGACATGAGACATTGAATAAAACATTAGCAAATTCGAAGATCTAGAACACAAAGTAGACGTTGAACATTTTACATGCAAAAAACGAATGTCTAAATGCCTAGTTAGACATTAGACATTCGATAAGACATTCGCAAATTCTAATAATTAGAACCCAAATTCGACGTAGGTCATTGGTCATGGAAAACACGATTGTCTTTTTGTCTTGTTAGACATTAGACATTCGATTAGACATTCGAGCAATCGAATATCTAGAGCCCAACATAGACGTTGGGCACAGGGAATTAACATCCGAATGTTTAATTGCCGATTGAAACAATAAACCTTCAGCTGTTGTTTTAATATATGATCTTGATTAAGATCTCTAAGTCACATGTATATGCTGAGGAAATTTCGGGTAAGTAGCTCTGCCATTAAGGATTTTATGTGTAAAATAAATTTCCGCGGGCACTTGCCTTTCCAACTCGGCCTTGCCAACTCGGCCTTGCAAGGTAAAATCACAGAGTGCTACGGGCTATTTCCGCGCTGGAAAGTTTAAATAAAATAAAGACTGAAAAGTCCAACTCATCGAGAGAAAACATTCATCAAACCTTTTAATCTGGTCTAATTTCAACTCGTTTTTTAATTATAACAGGCATAAATAGTCCTTAGGATGCAAACAAGTAGTGTATACACATACGTCTAACTTGTTTTAAATCTTGAAAAAGTAGCCACTTTCAATAAAAAAAAAAATGTTTTTGTAACTCATTCATCTATTGGTATATACGCTTAACTTGAATCTCTCCCCGAGTTAGACCTACCAATTCTAAAGACATTTAACAGTAACGCAGCGGGGGGAAAAATAACAATAATGTAGGAAAAGTAGCTAATTCGAATTGACCAAAGATTGAAAATGATAACGAAGTGTTTTTTGGCGGATATTTAAGAAACAAACTTGTCCAAAATTGAGTAAAACTGTAACATGTAGTTACACAAATGATAAGAAAGCAATATATGCAACGTCAATAGAAAAGAAGCCTTTTTTTTACCAGAATGAAGAACTTTGCAGAAAGAATTCGTCTGCACCTGATGTTTGTCACGTAAGTGGAACGCTCTGAACGCACGCATCAGGCAATATTGCTAAGTGATCAAAAAATAGAAACGTTCCACTATCGCGACAATGGGCCCCTGGGCCCGAGTACTCCATTGTAACAAGGTGCTGACACGGCGAGCATCCCGCTTCGAGCCGGCGTTCAACTCCTGTGAAAAAAGAGCTTTCCACTCCTGTGACAAAGAAACCCCGGACCCGAGTGCTCTCCTGAAATTCGGTACTGACAGGCCGAGCACAACTCTTCAAGCCGGCGTTCCACTCGCGTGACAACGGCGTCTGGACAAAGTGCTCCCCTAAAATAAGGTGCTGTTAGTCTAACCGTCAGTCTAGGGGACCGTCTGCGGAACAGCCACGCTGGGACCGGTGGATCTTCCCTTCCTCGCCCCGAAACCCGTTTGTCTAATCACAAAAGCGGATGACGATTGGTAGTGCTCTTTCCTATATATAGGAAGCCAGGTTAGTCGAGACATGCTCATCTGTATAATGTCTATACCAATAAATGAATGAGTTACGAAAACAATATAGAAAATGACTCCTTTTTCAAGATTTAACTTGTTTACTTCCTCAGGTACTACTAGTTCCTGATAGAATTTTAAAAGTGGAAATAGGACCAGATTGAGAGGTTTGGTGTGGGGTTTAGTTTATATATTTTTTAAAATTGATCTGCAGCTACCGAACGCTGAAAAGGCCCAAAGCACTCTTTGAGTTTACCTAGCAAAGGCCTCGTTTGTAAAAAAATTTAAAAAACGTACAGTGGTCAACGTCTAATTTGGGCTATAGATCTTCTAATTTCCGAATGTCTTATTTCTCACAAAGCTATTAGACATTCATTTTTGCACGTACACTGACATACGTCGTTTGGGTTCTGAACTTTCTAATGTGTTAATGTCCAATTGAATGTCTAACTAGGCAATTAGACATTCTTGTTTTCCATGTACATTAATCTACGTCGAATTTGGTTTCTAGATCTTGTAATTTGCGAATCTCTACTCGAATGTCTAATGTCTAACTCACCAAGTAGACATTCTTTTTTTGAAGGTACAATGCTTTCAGTCAGTGGAGCAAAACATGTATGCTGCGAAAGGTAAAGCGTTAAAGAGGCAAAAAATTAAAGCTAGGCATCCTCAGTCTTCCTCATTGGTCAATAAAAGTACTTACATGAACCATACATGTATGTGAAACAAAACACACCTTCTCAATTATCTGTCTGTCTTTCTGTACAAGGTAACTGATTCTCAAGTGAATTTTATAACGCTTTAATGTTACCAACCAGAGGGTTCATACTAAAAGGTTCGTTGGTACAGTGCATTAATTGCGTGCTTTTGAAAAATTGAATACAAATCATCTGCAACGCTACTCAGTACCAATAACTCTATTGTTGATAGTATGTGTTTTTGATGTTCATAACCCCTTAACACCTTTCCCGCATACAACAAAGCGGTAGAGGATGACTTCGATTTGTTTTATTGGGGTTTTACACCGTTTCAACATTATTTCAGTTATATCACGGCGACATTTCACTTATTCATGATCCCTGGGTAAACAAACCCGCACTAGGCTAGAAAATATGCCTTGTCCAAGGGCACTCCACCATGACCGTCATGACGCGACTGGGGGATTGAACCCGGGACGCCCGGTTTCAAGACCCCGACGCTAACCACTCGACCACGGCGGATTGCTGATGACTACGAAAACTACTATAGAAACATTTCTATAAACTAAAGTATATGTTATTATTGAATAAAGTTGACGACATTTTGGCAAATTTCTCTTTTTGCCAAAATGTTTTCAAATGACATCTACATGGGCGTCAAAAAATATGTAAGTGGGAAAGGGTTGAGCTAGCATACTACCTTATCTAGCTGAATATTCCCAGTTTGGCCCTTCTTAGATTTAGATAATTTGTGCGACCGTGATTACTGCAAATGGTCAGGAAACATGGTATTTCGGACTGCATCCACATTTTACAAATTGATTGAGAGTCTAACCGCTCTTCTTATTAAAGCTAGTCATTGTTTTCTTTTGAGGTTAGGCGTTCAGGGCGAACTCCTGTGTTGGATGACACGCTGGGGACATTTTCATGTCCACAGTGTGGACTGATATTGTAACGGCTATCTATTTTTCCAATAAATCTGTTTTCTGTTGATAGGATATTATTAATTATAATACCAGAGTGGTGCAATGGTAGAGCGCCTCTCATACAAATTAAAGGTCATTGGTTCGAATCCCGTATGAGGGTTCTGCCTTTGGAATTTGTCCACTCAGACGGCGCGAGTTATGGTTATGTTTCCAAGAAGTATACGTGATTAATATATGCTGAAAGTTTCTTTTGCAATCGATGTAAAATAAGAAAGTTTGCGCGTCTCTCCGTGGACGGAACTATCCGTATAGACTTTCGCTTCCACAAGGTATTTGTCGGAGAAATCGGAAATCATGCCGCAAACGTGCGAGACACTATGTATGAGAAATACCCGTAGGAAATATAAACTACACTAAACACTTAAACTAACATATACTGAAAACAATAAGTTTAGTCAGTAGGACATAAATGGGCTATATTATGTTATAAAGATTAAACAAATAATTGAAAACTGCTCCTACCATATCTTCATTTTATTGGTTATAGAAAATTCCAAACATTTCAGTTACAAAGAAAACACATAAGGAGCCTCACGTGTTTCTGTCCACAAGGGGTTGAAACCAACATTCTGGAGAATGTTAATATCGAGTATGTCCGCCAGCTCTTCGAATAACAGCCAAACAACGTCTTCTCATGCTGTGGATTAGCCTTCTTATCACTTGAATAGGGATATTTAGCCATTCTTGATGAAGTACACGTTCTAAGCCTCTAACGTTATTGACGTCATTACGTTGAAGTACTTTACGTCCAAGGTAGTCCCAAAGGTGCTCTATCGGTGATAAATCAGGCGATTTTGATGGCGAATCAAGTGTTGGACCGTTATTTTGCCTCATGAAGTCCATGGTAACTCTGGCAGTATGCGGTCTTGCATTATCTTGCTGCAAGACATCACAATTTCCCTGTTGAAGGTACGGGAGAATTATCGGTCTTACAATTTCGTCACGATATCGAACAGCGGTTAGATTCCCAACGGCTGTACACATCGCTGTTGTCCCTGTATGTGATATGCCACCCCATATCATCACGCTACCGCCGCCAAAGCGATCACGTTCTACAACGTTAAGGGGATCGAAACGTGTTCACCCCTGCGCCTCCATACTCTAAGCCTTCCATCAGCTTCTTGGAGATTAAAGCGAGATTCATCGGTAAAAAAGAACTCGTGACCACTGTTGTTTTGTCCATATGGAGTGAATCCGAGTCCAATTCCGACGTGCTGCACGGTGACGTTGTGTTAACGGAACGCCGACGACAGGACGTCTAGCACGTAACCCTGCTGCTCTGAGGTGACTACGAACTGTCCCAACTGATAACATCGTTCCTGTTGCAGCTCTTAAACGACCGGCAAGTACTGTACTTGAAAAAAGCGATTACGTCGTGATGACGTCACTAAATACCTGTCCTCACGTAACGCAGTTTTCTTAGGTCGACCTAATCGACGTCTGTCGCTGACACTGTTTGTTTGCATGTACCTGGACTGCAGACGATAATTAGTCCTTTGAAGTTTCATGCACATTAAAATGGAGAGCAACGTTGGTTACGCTTGTACCTGCAGTGAGCATTCCTAATGCGATGTTTCTGTCAGCTAACGGCATGCTGGGACGACGCCCCATAATGAAAAAGTTGAATATTTTTCAATATTTCTTATTTGTATACATAAAACATGTAATTTAAGTTAAACTTACACGTTCTACATATAGTAGTTTACCTGGCACGTGCTACACGTGCACTTTGTGATTCGAAAGAATAAATGACGAGTATGACTAACAAAGCGTAAAATGGTCATGAATATGGTAAGATAATCTATATATATATATATATATACGTGTAGTAATAAGTGTTCGTGTAAGTAAAAGAAAAAAATAATGTATATAGAGCATTTTGAAAATACTGACTAAACTTATTGTGCTCAGTATATATCATGGAATTAAGTAGATATGTTTTGACGATAGTGCAATACGATGTATTCATAACACAGCTTTTCTTATTTTCTCTTCCAAAAGTCGAGATTTGACTGGTCAGTGGTTGCATGAGATTGTGAATTATTATCTCAATATTATCAGATTCATTATTAAACATTTTATTAAAATTATCAAGTGATTGGTCTAATCAGATTTTCCCATATATCTAGAGCATTTCTTTCTTCAAAATGCACGTGAATTTTTCAAACCACGTGATGAATACTTGGTGTGTAACTTTGAGAATATCTGTTTAAGCATCTCATTGTTATTCATAAGTTGTTCTAAAATCACATTGAGCTTGGACTCGTCCAAGACCAATTTTGTAATATTGCTTCTTGCTACCTAGATAGTATGAATAGACAAAGAAATAGGTGCGTGGTCTGAGAATTCGTTGCAATCAAATATTTTAAATGCTTTAATAAATTTAAAGTCTGAATAAGCTACCCTGACTTAATTCACGATGATAATACCCCCATTCGAGCAAAATGTAGACTTCCCATTGCCTTCGTCCTCGTGGACTTACAAGTCACCATATGCACGAGATAATATGCACACGGTCCGAATACTTTTCGGGTATAAAATCCCTATGGATTATGATGAATACATATATTATCTCATGGCGGCAGAGTGGACAGGTATGTACATTTATTTCTCCAATAATGTTTTTATATGTTTCAAGTGTTTGTCAGGAGAGATCCACGTTTGTATCACATTCTGTGCTAACCACGATGTGTAGTAAAAGTATACATATTTACGTTGACGCCTGCAGCAGACGACTTTCGAAAAAATTGTTTCAAACTCAGAAATTAATCAAAACTAGCAAAATTCTACATTTGTTGCAATGTTTTCAACTCGATACAATAAATATAGATTCATTTTTAGAGAAATGTTGGAAAATGTAAATTCCCCAAGGGGTATAGACTGTGACGAGATTATTGGTATGCACAAACGGTTGTCACGTGACTCCTACATGTAAATCTTATATACAGAGATCTATGTTATGACTCCACTAAATCCTGATGAGCAATTTCTCTTTTGGCCTCAATGTTTATAACTTTTTTTACAATTAAGGCAACTTCTATGGATATATTAAGAAATTATTGCAACAGCTGGAAATATCTTTAAATTTCTCCTTTTGCAAAGATATTTTCAAAAATTTGAAAACTCCCTTTGAATGAAAGTACACTAATTGAATAGAGCTGAAAACATGTTGACAAAAGGAGAATTTGTCTACATGTTTTCAAATGCCGTCTGCTGCAGAGGCGTCAGAAAGCGTCTTTATGAGTGAATGGTTTAAGCGTAAATTAAAGAAGAACGCGCCTCTAAAAAAATATTCGAATTTCCTCAAATATTTGCATCATTATAAAACATGTCCAACAAGATTCTGTCCTTACCTTTTTCATATCTAAAACAGATTCTCCTTTTTCACGATGTTTCCAGCTCTTTTCAATAGTTTTCTGCTGCAGAATTGTTGTAAATAGGAAATAAAGTTTAGTTCCTATTAGTGTCAGTACAATGTTTAGAGTAAAAATGACCCTTATGAAAGTTTATAATTAAATCGCCTTCTACTGCGTCATTGATAAAATTGCATCTTCCCGTTTTCAGGTCCCTTTTCATTTCAGTCGGTTTGTTGAAAACGGACTAAATGTAATAAGGGGCTATTAAGATTAAGTCCGAAAGTAAAATGTGCAGTGTTAGTGAATATGGGACCAGGTACGAAATTATCACTTGTATATTGTAAACCTCGTAGGTCTTTTCAGAAATTACGAAAGTAGTTTATGGGCCTTTTTATTTTGGCGAGGTGTTTGAAGTATCATGAGAAAACTTTGCATGGCAGATAGAACGCGCAGTGATATTTGTTATCTGCTCAAACATGAAGAATGCTAATATATATTTTTTTAACTCTATATAGATCGTAAGCTCGATACATCTCAAATGTTAGTATCAATCCGGTACCAAAATAGCACCGACAAGATTATTGTTTTCCGTGTCTCTGCATCACTGCTGGAATTATACATTTGGCGGTTTATTAGTTAATAGGTCAATTGGTTTGAAGTATAGGTCAATTGGTTTGAAGTATAGGTCCATTGGTTTGAAGTATAGGTCCATTGGTTTGAAGTATAGGTCATTGGTTTGAAGTATAGGTCAATTGGTTTGAAGTATTGCGTAACAAGTCAACGGGCTGCTCAAAACTGACTATGTAAATTGTTTCGTTGTTGTTGTTTCTGTTAGCATTGTTGCGATTGTCAAACCAATCGCCACAAAAAGCGATATAAAAAAGACGCGGACTGTAAATCTAGGTGTTGTGAGCTTGAACCCAAGCAAGGCAAACATTCTTTCCGACGTTTGACACTTGTTAAGACTGTTGTGTGGAGAACTGGTATGAGAAAACCAGGAAACGCATGCGTAGTTAAATATTAATATGATTGGAAATTTGTTAAATCGGCATTACAAATAATGCACACTAAGACGAGTCTTTGCGTTCATGCAGGCTCTTCGTGGTTTATATTTTTTCGCTACTGGTGTATTCTCATTGAATTAAGATTAGTCCATAAACATGCAACATGTCAACTATACGGGTTTGTGATTTCGTTCTAGAAATATAGACCGCCTCGGTGGTGTAGTAATAGAACGTTTCGCCTCGGATGCGTGATTGAAGGGTTAGTTTTACGACTCACTGGCTGGTGTCAGAATAAATGGACCAGTAGTACTGGTAACTAACTCGGAACTGTTGAAAGCGGCGTTAAACACTAAAGTAGCTAGAAATCTAGAGATACAATTATGTTATACTAGATATGAGACTGTCCTTGCATTAGGGTATATCCTGGTCTTTTAGAACGGTATAGAATCTGAACCAGTTTGAGCATCCGCACTTTCTGATTTAGATCTACACTTTAGCAAAGTACTTACAAAAGCTTTTGAACCTTCTTATGAGTTGTGACGATTTTGCTCAAGCTGAACAGATACACTGGCTGATCTGAACATGACTATTCACAAATTCCAAATTGCCTGGACAGGCTCATATAATCATAGTGGTGTGTTTGACTTTTATGGACTTCATTAGTGGTAATCAACATTTATAAAATTGACACTGAACCGTTTTTAGCTCGACTATTCGAAGAATATGAGAGCTATACTACTCACCCTGGCGTCGGCGTCGGCGTCCAAGTCACACTTTGGTTAAGGTTTTGCATGCAAGTACTTAAATACTACATGTATTGCATTGAAACTTTCTACAACCCTACCAAATTATCACACCTAATGTAGCTTATCAAGTTAGATAACTCTATCCTGCATTTTATGCAATTTATGGCCCTTAGTTACTTAGAAATTCTGGTTAAAGTTTTGCGTGCAACTTAATTAACAGTACATATATTTCAGTATTTACTGGATGCATTGCATTGAAACTTTCTACAACCCTACCCAACTATCATACATGTGTAGATTATCAAGTTAGATAACTCTATCTGGCATTTTATGCAAGTTATGGCCCTTTTTTTCTCTTAGAAATTCTGGTTAAAGATTTGCGTGCAACTTAATTAACAGTCCATATCTCGGTATTTACTTGATGCATTGCATTGAAACTTTCTACAACCCTACCCAACTATCACACCTTTGTAGATTATCAAGTTAGATAACTCTTGCATTTTATGCAAGTTATGGCCCTTTTTTAACTAGAAATTTGGTTAAAGTTTTGCATGCAACTTCATTAAGAGTCGATATATCCTAGTATTTACTTTATGCATTGCTTTGAAACTGTATACAGCCCTTCCCAACTATCACACCTATGTTGACTTTCAATTTAAATAACTCTATCCTGCATTTTATGCAAGTTATGGCCCTTTTTTTACTTAGAAATTCTGGTTAAAGTTTTGCATGCAACTACATTAAGAGACCATATCATAGTAATTGCTTGATGCATTGAAACTTTATACAGCCCTTCCCAAACATGAAACCTATGTAAAAAATTAAGTACGATAACTCTATCTAGCATTTTATGCAAGTTATGGCCCTTTTTGGACTTGGAAATTCTGGTTAAAGTTTTGCATGCAACTACATTAAGAGACCATATCATAGTAATTGCTTAATGCATTGCATTGAAACTTTATACAGCCCTTCCCAAACATCACACCTATGTAAAAAATTAAGTACGATAACTCTATCTAGCATTTTATGCAAATTATGGCCCTTTTTGGACTTAGAAATTCTGGTTAAAGTTTTGCAACTACATTTAGAGTGTAATCTCAGTAACAACTTGAAGCGTTGTATTGAAACTTTATACAAACTTTCCCAATTTCACAACTAGATACACAACCAATTAAGATAAATCTATCCTGCATATGGTGCAAATTGTTGCCCTTTTTTTTACTTAGAAATTATGGTTAAAGGTTTGCGTGCAGCTACATTAAGAGTCAATATCTTAGTAACTACTTGATGCATTCCATTGAAACGTTATATAACCCTTCCCAACCATCACACATCAAAATAATCAAGTTAAATAACTCTATCCTGCATATAATGCAAATTATTACCCTTTAAGAAATTGTGGTTAATGTTTTGCATGCAACTACATTAGAGTCCATTATCTCAGTAACTTAAATAAGCGCTGAAATAGTCGAGCGCGCTGTCCTCCCGACAGCTCTTGTTTTTTATACACCTATATTTTGTTCAATGATTTTCAGAAAGGGTTCTCATCAATATGTGCACGTGGAGAGGTCTGGCTTAAGTAATAGAAGCCCCTGTCACGTGCCAATCTAGATCTCCCCAATAAGTTTCCGTTGTTAATGCAGAACTTTTACCCTGTGTCTTTATTCTAAGGCCCAGCTAGAGGGGTATTAATTATCTCACATGAACGATTTTCGACGCCTACAGCACTTTAGACGGTCTTCTCAAACATTTTAGGAAAAGCAGACATATATTGCTCAAAACGAGAAATTTCTCCTTTTTTATTGCATTGTTCTATGTCGATTGTTTACAACAAAACCAAATAATTCTGTAACCCTTTACACAAATCTGACGGGGCAACTGAAACATCTAGGCTAGTGCAAATTCACTGTAAATGCTTGTATCTGTATAGTGGCAGAAACATCTTTTATAACATACAAGAGAAAGTATCCACTTTGTAGCTATATAACTGAACAATTGTTGTCATTCGTGTGGTAACATCTTTATTAGACATTATTGTTTCGAATATTTTCATAATTCTTAAACATGCGCTATTTATTGGGTTCCATTTCACTTCTGAATATCAAACATTTTTCTACAAATTTCCCAGCCATTTCAGTCTTAATCATTTCCCGCATACAATAAACCTGCAGCTGACGACTTTAGATTTTATAATTTCCACTTGCAGATTGTTCTAAAGAAGAAAGGCATTTACCACGCTCGCATTGAAAAAGAATTTGAAACATTTCGTTCAACAATTGGTTCTAACCTTATTCGCAAGCTATGCACTGCCGTCCAGCACAAATGTCATAGCATACCACATGCTTCTGCTGCGAAACTCGACTAGCACAACTCAAACACATATACAAAACCATTATAGATATCAGAGTATTGAGTTTACAATGACCCTGTATATCATTGATTCACTAATTGCATACAAACTACTGCACATTTATATGATTGTTATGCACTTTTTTTCCAGTAGATGAGAGAGCAGGCGCAGACCAGACTTACAAACGGTCGACCAACGATGGATTAACTATATGAACGGAACAATTGATGCTATTCGTGTGGTAAGAATTTTAGTCATTTATTGTTTATTACGTTTTAATAATTCTTAAACATGCGCTATATAATATATCGTATATATATTTCTATCAATTCCCCAGCCGTTTCACTCTTAACCATTTCCCACATAAAACAAATCTGCAGCAGACGACGTTGGAAACGCATAGGCCAAATTATGAACAATCCATAAGCGAATATGCTATTATTGAATAGAGATGAAACAAGGAGGTAAAAAGAGCAAATGATTATCATAAAACACGATGCTATGAAAGTGTCAGGTGGGAAATAGTTAAAGCAACTCATGTGTTAACTCTTTCAGCGCCAAAGGCAATATTGAGGTTGTTGCAAACAACACTGATCCAGGTGAGTCAGCTCGTAACGAGCTGTCTCACCTGAAATCAGCATTGTTTGCCTTTTAGTTATCAAAGTAGTCCAAACTTTAATTACATGGGAAATGGAGACTCCCAATTTTTAACCTGGAAGAGTCTACTTTAAACAATTCTGCGCTGAAAGAGTTAAGAAGTAAAATATTTAACGTACTATCGCAACCAAATTTGCAAACTATGAACTGCCATCTAGCACAAATGTCGCAGCACGACACATGCTTCCGATCCGTAACTTGACTAGCACAGCTCAAATACATTTACAAATTAATTTTATATATAAGACGTATTTAAGTTTACAATATTCACAAATTGTATACAAATAACTGCAAATGTATATGATTGTAATGCTACTTTTCCAATACTGTATTTACAAGATGAACATTTCAGATGAGAAAGCCGGCGCAAACCAGACATACAAACATCGACCAACAATGGATTAACTATATGAACGGAACAATGATGTCATTCGTGTGGTAAGAATTTTAGTCATTTAATGTTTTTCACAAGGTTATTACTTATTGCTTTGACTTGAAAATAATTATTTATTGTTTTGACTTGAAAATAATGTGTCACCATTCGGAATATGTGCATGCGAAACATATCTATCTGGGATATATAACAGAACATAACAGAAGCTTTATTCATGTATAATTGATCTTCAAACTATTTAGATAAATTCATAAAGAAGAATTTGGATATTTGACCTTCACTTCCGGACTCGGTAAAGATGACGGCTTTACTTTCTAGTGTTGAATATTATTTTGTTTTCCATTATCTAACTATTCTTATTTTGTTCCAGATATAACGTACCGAGATGAAAGAGATCCGCCTTCACAGATGAAAATACGGATCAACGCACACTTGACTTCAGAGCTACAATAGCCGACTAGGTAAGGAGTAATTAATTGCTCGTTTCGATTAATTGTGGCATAAAGTGCAACTGCTCGTTTTTAACAATGTCTTCGTTTGTCACAATGTTTTCAAAAGCCGCATCATATGCATCAACATGCGTTTACATGTGGAAAAGGCTTAGAAAGTTTGTTGAGCAATGTTTTCAAATTGTCGGCTTGATATTTATGTACGTCAATGTATGTGCTGAAAGGCTAAGAATTTCCTTAGATCGTCCTGACATGTTACCATTCTGAAAATGTGCATGCGAAAAGTGCATGCGGAAATAATTATCTATGATTAGAACATAACGGGAGCTTTATTCAAATATGATTGATCTCCAAACTATTTATAATATACAACTATTTGTTAGCTCGCCTATTCGAAGAAATAGGGGAGCTTATGTTATCACCCCGGCGTCGGCGTTCGCGTTGGCGTTGGTGTTGGCGTTGGCGTCCGCGTTGCCAGCTTGGTCAAACCTTTGCGTGCAAGGCCTTTTCTCAGACACTGTGTATGCTGTTGCTTTGAAACTTCACACACTTATTCAGGATCATTAGGGGACCTTGTATGTCAAGTCCCATAACTCTGGAATGGATTTTGACTGAATTGTGCCCCTTTTTGGACTTAGAAATTTGGTCAAACCTTTGCGTGCAAGGCCTTTTCTCAGACACTGTATGCTGTTGCTTTCAAACTTCACACACTTATTCAGGGTCATTAGGGGACCTTGTATGTCAAGTCCCATAACTCTGGAATGGATTTTGACTGAATTGTGCCCCTTTTTCGACTTAGAATTTTGGTCAAACCTTTGCGTGCAAGGCCTTTTCTCAGACACTGTGTATGCTGTTGCTTTGAAACTTCACACACTTATTCAGGATCATTAGGGGACCTTGTATGTCAAGTCCCATAACTTTGGAATGGATTTTGACTGAATTGTGCCCCTTTTTGGACTTAGAAATTTGGTCAAACCTTTGCGTGCAAGGCCTTTTCTCAGACACTGTATGCTGTTGCTTTCAAACTTCACACACTTATTCAGGGTCATTAGGGGACCTTGTATGTCAAGTCCCATAACTCTGGAATGGATTTTGACTGAATTGTGCCCCTTTTTCGACTTAGAATTTTGGTCAAACCTTTGCGTGCAAGGCCTTTTCTCAGACACTGTGTATGCTGTTGCTTTGAAACTTCACACACTTATTCAGGATCATTAGGAGACCTTGTATGGCGTTGGTATCAGCGTTGCCAGGTTAAGATTTGCATGCAAGTATTGAAAATTTGTGATATCTTGCAATAAATAATAGTGTGTGGTTTTATCTTATACTGATACTGTAAGTCTTCGGTATTATGTTCACTATTGGCATACATCGTATATAAACCAATTTACAGATTTAAAAGGCCTGTATGGACTTGGTTAACATTTGCATGGAAGTATTGAAAAGGTGTATTATCTTGCAATAGGTGATACTGTGTGACTTTACCTAATGCTATAACTGTTCTGAAGTAGGCCCTGATAGACGATGGCCCTGATAGGCGAGCTATATTGTCCTCCGACAACTCTTGTTTTCTTTCCACATGCTAACCATGTTAAGTTTTTTATTCCAGATATAAAGAACGACGATAATATATATCCGCTAGTTGACTACACATAGAAAAGACGAATGGATCAACGCAAACTGGACTTCGGAACTACACTCCTGCACTTGGTATATATAACATTTTTACTTTCTTCAAAGAAAACTGGATAAACGCAGAATGGATTACGGATCCACACTCCTAGACTAGGTCAGCAATACATTTTTACATTCTTGTTTGCATAGATGAATACACAGAAAAAGAAGAATTAGTTTTTGACCTCCACTTGCGGTAAATTTGATGGTTTTACTTTCTAGTTTTGATACATGCTACAACAGTTGAGAAAACGGCCTTTATTTATAGTTAACTAAATAATTTCTTTTGTTTATTTCATAATTTTAATGAAGATTGGCGAAGAAGGTCCGTGTCTCGATGAAAAGCTGCAGACGGTATTCACTCCCAAGGTCTTGAACACTAATTAACAGACTGTAGTTTATGTAGGGCAGGATTAAATCATTTTCTTAATTTTCAATTTCATGTAATTTACTGGAAGATTGCACAATCGTTCATGGACGGATTCATTTGGATTTCAAAAGGTACATAGAATTTATTTCATGTTTTGATATTTCTTAAACATGTATTCCTTCCAATTTCAACATTTTAGTTACATCACGGCGACAGTTTCACTTATTCATGATCCCTGGGTAAATAAACCAGTACCAGGCTAGGAAATGTCATCAAATCATCACAGATTCAAAGATCGACCAACGATGAATTAACAATATGAACGGAACAATTAATGTTATTCGTGTAGTAAGCATTTTATTCATTTATTGTTTCGCACATTTTAATAATTCTTAAACATGCGCTATATAAGAATGTCAAACATGTTTCCATCAATTTCCAGCCATTTCACTTTTAGCCATTTCCCGCATACAATAAATCTGCAGCAAACGACTTTGAAAACGCATTGGCAAAATTATGACCACTCCCTAAATTGTCATGTGAGAAATAGTTAAAGCAACCCATGTGCGTATAATTTTTAACCCTTTTCCACATGCAGATTTTTTTAAGATATTTAACGTATACTCTCCTTGAAGATAATTTGAAACAACATTTCGTTCAACAATTGATTCTAATCTGGTTAGCACACTATGTACTGCCATCCTGCACAAATGTGTGTCTACATGTGCTGAAAGGCTAAGAATTTGACGTGACTTGTCACCATTCGGAACATGTGCATGCGAAAAATATCTTATCTGTGATATAGAACAGAAGATTTATTCATATGATTGATCTTCACAAACTATTTACAATATACACATATTTGTTTGCTTTCCACATGCTAACCATGTTAAGTTTTTGTTTCAGATATAAAGTACCAAGATGATAGATATCCGCTAGTTGACAACACATACATAAGAAAAAAGAATCAACGATGGATTAACTATGGACGGAACAATTGATGTCGAACGTGTGGTAAGAAATGTAGTTTTTATTGTTTTGCACCTTTTAATTATTATTGAACATGCGCTGTAAATTGGGTTCCATTTCACTTCTGAATATCAAACATGTTTCTATCAATTTTTGACCCATTTGTATTTTAATCATTTCCCGCATACAATCAATCTGCAGCAGACGACTTTAGAAACGTCTATGCCAGAGTATGGACAATACCTAAGCGAATGTTTTAATATTGAATAAAGATGAACATAATGAGGCAAAAGGAGCAAATGCTCATAATGAAACAATGCTATGAAAGTGTCAGGTGAGAAAAAGTTAAAGCAACTCACGTGTGTATGATTTTAATCCCTTTTCCACATGCAGATTGTTCATAAGAAGACCACTTTTTCAACAAATGGTTCTAACCTGATTCGCAAACTATGTACTGCCGTCTAGCACAATTATCATAGACCACATGCTTCCGCGCTCCGTCTTAATTTGACTAGCACAACTGAATCACATGTACACATCCATTATAAATATAAGTTATTATTAGTTTGTAATGCTCCTGTATCTCATGGATTGACTAATTGTATACATATGATTGTAATATTACATGTACTTTTCCAATATTGTATTCACGGGATGAATTTCACTTGAGAGAGCCGTCGCACACCAGACTGACAAACGATAGACAAACGATGGTTTAACTATATGAACGGAACAATTGATGTTATTCGTGCGGTAAGAATTTTAGTCATTTATTGTTTTGCACAATTTGATTATTTTAAAACATGCGGTATTAAGTGGGTTTCATTTCGCTTCTTTATATTAATCATGTTTCAAGTCATTTCACTTTTAACCATTTCCAGCATATAATAAATCTGCAGCAGACGACTTTGGAAACGCATAGGCCAAATTATGAACAATCCCTAAGCAAATGGTTTTTTGTTATATAGAGATGAAAACAAATTAGGCAAATGCAGCAAATGCTCATTATGAACACGAGAATAGCACACATGTGAAAGCATACCAGATGCTTTCGTTTCGTAACTTTACTAGCACAACTCAAACTACAAAGACCCTGTTTATCATGGATTCACTAATAGTTTGTATATGTATGATTGTAATGTTACTTTCCCAATACTGTATTTACAGGTTGCGAATTTCAGAAGACAGAGCCGGCGCACACTAGACTGACAAACCATCGACCAACGATGGATTAAAAATATGAACGGAACAATTGATGCCATTGGATGGGTAATAATTTTATTCATTTATTTGTTTGCATCTGATGCTAATTTTCCAATATTGTATTTACAGGATGGGAATTTCAGATGAGAGCCGTCGCAGAGCAGACTGATGAAGAACAATCTACAAACGATGGATTAACTATGAACGGAACAATTGATGTCGAACGTGTGGTAAGAAATGTAGTCATTTATTGTTTTGCACCTTTTAATTATTATTGAACACGCGCTGTTAATTGGGTTCCATTTCACTTCTCTATCAAGTTCTGACCCATTTGTATTTTAACCGTTTCCCGCATACAATCAATCTGCAGCAGACGACTTTAGAAACGTTTATGCCAGATTATTGACAATCCCTAAGCGAATGTTTTATTATTGAATAGTGATGAAAATAATGAGGCAAAAGGAGCAAATGCTCATTATGAACACGATAATAGCACATGTACAACAACATTATAAATATAACATGTCTTGAGTTAACAAAGACCCTTTATATCATGGATTCCCTAATTGTATACCAACGACTTGCAAATTTATATGATTGTAATTCTACTTTTCCAATACTGTATTTGCAGAATGAGAATTTCAGATGAGAGAGACGTTGCACACCAGACTGACAAACGATCGACCAACGATGGATGAACTATATGAACGGAACAATTGATGTTATTCGTGTGGTAAGAATTTAAGTCATTTATTGTTTTTCACATTTTAATAATGCTTAAACATGCAATATCAATTTCCGAGCCATTTCACTCCTAAATATCAAACATGTTTCTACCATATTCCGAGCCATTTCACTTTTAACAATTATCTGCAGCAGACGACTTTGGAAACGTCTAGGCCAAACTATGTACCGCCGTCTAAGCACAAATTTCATAGCATAACATATGCTTCCGCTCCGTAATTTGACGAGCACAGCTCAAACAAATGTACACATTCATTGAGTTTACAATGACCTGTATATCATGGATTCCATTATTGTATACAAACGACTTCAAATGTATAGGACCCGGCCGGGTAGCTCAATTGGTAGCGTATCTGACTCGTGATCTGGAGGTCACGGGTTCGATACCCGGTTGCGGCGACATTCTTTCGGGCGATGTTTTCCATTGCCTCTCACCTGATCTATGTGAGAAAGTAGTCAGTGGCTTCGAAAGAGTGTTGTGTAAGTACTGGTGTGGGAAAGCCAGGAAAACATGGGTAGGTGCACTGACCGCCGTGATATGACCAAAGCTGTTGAAAGCGGCGTTAAACTCCAAACAAACAAACAAACAAATCAAATGTATAGGATTGTAATGCTACTTTTCCAATACTGTATTCACAGGATGAGAATTATACAATAAGACGTCTGCATAAAACGACGATGATAAACGCTTAAACGCAAGACTGGGCAATCCAAACCTGGGGTTGTACAAGTTAGTTACTACTCGGATATTAACCCGCGACAGTCTACCTACAGATCGAATCCGGCTTGTAATCAAAAGGTCAGACGTATGAAGTAAAGTAACCTGATAGATTCCCAGAAACAATTATGAACAAGAAGAAATAACAAGATTACTTAGATAATTCATCATTATGGTCAGTCTTTAACAGTCGTTAAATCTGAAATTCGAGAAATAGACCAACGCATAGAATTCTTGTCGCATCTTACTGACACTCATAAATCGTACAGTGTGATTTCTTCAGCCTGTAAGATAATGTTAGATAGTTGAGATATACACCGTATGTAATGTATTCCTGTCTAGAAATGTTAAACAGTAGCCTGATTTGATTTATGTTTAAGAAGTTAAAACTAGAAGAAACTTTAAACTTTAATACATATGGATATTCACATAATTATTAAAAGCTGTATTTTTAGCAATACCGCAAATGCAGCTCTTCATTCAATTGTGCGACATTTGACAAACCGGCATGCACAGGTTTTCACTTTTATTACTGAACTCCTGCGCGAGTCGACCATTTGCAGTTGTGTGATGCTCGTAGTTTTTATTTCAAAGGAGCCCTTCTTATTTTTATCTCCTTAATCTCAATGAATATGCCAGCATAACACTTTGTAGCAAGAAAAACTTCTGGAGGCATGAACTTCAACAAAACCAACAGATAAATTCAAAAACTAAAATGTCTATCCAATATGATAAAGTGGTTCGGGGCCTTTGCATGACAATTCAATACAACAAAAGCTGTCCGTAAGACAGCATGCTCGACTATTTGCCATTATATAGTAAACAGTGATTAGTTAGATATAAGCATGATAGTACCTTGCATGCCAAACTGTAACCAACTTGTCAAAATCAATTAGGATCATAATTTGTACTGAATTCATACAAGAGTTATCTAACTTGACTGTCTGACACCCCTGAAGACAATTGTATTCTACTGTATTGTTAACAAGTTTAAGTCTTCAAACAAGTGATATGCTTATACTCGGGACCCTTTGACTTAAAATTTCTGAAGACGATTAAAATCAGCCGCTAATAGCACTAGTGAGCGATGGACCTTCAATACTTTGACCCCATAACTGCAATCGCCCGTTCACCATTTGAAGCGATGTTTTCAAAGGTCCTCTGCTACAGAGGCATCACAAAGTATCTTCAGTAGTTTAACAGCTGTATGTTCTTTATAATAGGCTGATATCAATTAAAGTCTTTCTAAAATATTTCCCCAGAATGCACAAAATACATATATTTTCTCTGTCTCATATTTTCTTGACCGATGGCTTTATATCGCTTGATGAACTTCTGTATACTGTATATCCATATAGTATTTCACTTATTTCTGCTACATGTACTATTCTTATCATTGCACACTTAACAAAAGGTAGACAATTTTGTTCAATTTGTTTTATTACCCAAATAACTATAGTATAGGTCTAAGCATTATCCAGTTATTAATCAGACAACCTTTGGGTTAACAACGGACTGACGACACACTTTGAAACGACCCCAATACTAGTTAATTGTGTGTTGAAAGACTTTTAACCCTTCAGTGTAATACACTATGTTCTTAAGGTGTGAAAATTATACAATTGCATGTTAGGCAAAATGTTGATGCCTCACTCTAGACGCTTTAATTACGTTAAGAAATTCCAATTTTCTATTACTGTTGTATCTGTTGTAAATGGTGATTTTATCTGGTCTTCTCTTTCCGTATAAATAAAACATTAAACAACAAACACCCATATGCAAGTACCAGACGCGTGTCTATTTAATGAACAAAGAAGCAGTTTAAACTGAACTTTATATACATGTGACCTTTTGTAATACGAGTTGAATTATCGTATTTATGTTTTACATATAACCTCAATTTCAAAATAAAGCAGTATTTTGTATTTTTGGAAATCCGTCTCGCCCAGGAACGACCAGAGATAAAAACCATTGTATGGAAAAACTCTGGAAACCTGTGTCAGTTTGTCAATGACAGATTTGAATGTTAGACCTCATTCTATGCAATTTGATTATGTTAACCGTGAAATAACTATCGGAAATTTGACATGTACTGCTTGCTTTCGTCCGGTAGAATGACCATTTCCCGCCATCACGAACAATATATAGCCATAATTCCCGCCAAATACCTTGCTACCCGTGCACCCAAGCGCTTACGTATTAACCCTTGTGTATACGCTACGCGAAGACAAATATTTCACTCTCTTCTACGAAACGCGTGAAATATATAGTCTTCTCTTTCCGTATAAATAAAACATTAAACAACAAACACCCATATGCAAGTACCAGACGCGTGTCTATAGAACAATAAAAAGAAAAGGCAAGAAAAGCGGAACATTTAAAAACATAATTGCTCAGAAACGCTCAATCTGGCTTTCAAGCTGTTGAAATCGGCGTTAAACACCAAACAAACAAACTCAATCTGGCTTTCAATGAGTCGACTACATAACCATCCTTGCTATTTTCACTTTTCCATCTGCCATGCCGTTTCCAACATCTGTCATTAATACCAGAGTTTGCAGCAAGTGTAGCCCCACCTGATCTCAAAGAGTGGAGACGAAGATTATCACCTTTAGACACTACTGTTAATTTACCCAAAACAGTTTCTCTAGCTCGAGTGTAACTCAATGGCTTGTCCTTGTAAATTAATTTACTTATACCTCGGGAACGGAAACCTGGTCTAAATAAATAACAATTCATCTCTGTAGTCTGAGCCGTAACGTCCAAGTAACGCTTTAACATTGCATAAGGACATGCTACTGAATGACCCTTTGCAATAACCAATTCGCTGCCTTGTCTTAATTGGTCAGTTTTGCTCTTTCGAATGCTAACTGAGAAGTAATGATCATGACAAACTATATCGTTACATCGTAAATTTCTAAGCTCATCATATCTTAAAGCAGAAAACCCTAATGCAATCAAACATAAATCTCTAACAGTTAAAACGTCTCTGGAATCTGTGTACTTTTGACAAATCTCCACTAGCATGTCTTTCGTTATTGGCTCTTTCTTCGTTAATGGCTTAGATAGTGTGCGTTTAGCGGAATCTAGTAAATTTTTCACATATGAATTATCAGTTGGATCGTCTACACCTTTAAGGCAATGGGCCCACTTAATACTGTACACTGTAGATACTATCACACTGTATGTGCTCATTAAGTCAGTTATATACATTGCCACCAGAATTGGTGACGCGGAAATAGGTATACCACCTTTTTCAAGAATGTAATTTTCCCATTTCTTGAAATAACAGAAATTTACGTGACGTATTTTCACTTTTTGATGTTACCAAGGAACTAGCCATGTGTCCAACCAAACCCTCGAACTGGGATATATCTATATCAATTTTGTCCAGCTCCACTCTAATGGATTGTTCCAAACCTAGACCTGAGCGAAATAAAAAAACATCATTAAAAACATATTCGAATAGCCATTAATCCGAAAGACAAATGTCGACCATCAAAATATTCCATTTTTTCCTCTACCTCTTCTAGTTAGGAATCCCAGTTCATAACTAACGTACTGACTAATGAAAGCTGCAGCATTCAATTCATTGGGAAATAGCACAGGCCAAAATGGGGCCGATTTCCATTTTGGAACTACGAGTGTGCAACAACATTTTTCTTTCAGTATTTTACTGACACATTTCAATATCAATCTAGGCGGTGGTACCAGCCAGTTATTTTCACCAGACCATTTTTGTAGAAATGCGTCAACACCCGACGTGCCTGGACACCAAAAACGCGAATTGAACTTAAGACATTTTGTATTGTAATCCTGAGCGAATCTATCGTGTGTATGCAAACCCCATTTGTAATTAAGCTCTTTGTAAATTTCGTCTGCTATAGACCAATCATCACAACTACGACTTAGAAAATCAGCTCTTTCGTTTTCATTTCTTGGTATCCATTTCGGAATTAAAGCAATGTTATGTTGTTTACATTTTTCACCCAAACTTAAAGCTTTTCCCTGTAACTGCATATTTTTACTACCAATATTTATAATAGTACAAACATTTTTATTATCCGAATTGACTATCACAGTCTTTCCCTGCAGCGTATCCGTATGAGAAATGGATCTACGCACTGCTTCCAGCTCTCGCCATGTGGAGCTCGATCTTGTCTCTGGCTCAGACCAAGTACCTATGACTTCACTGTCAGTGACATTCTCTATAAAACAACCAAACCCAGATCCACTGGCGTCAACAAAGACGTTTGCAACATTGCAATCAAGCTCTTCACTGTAATCCATCAAATGGATAGAACATGTATTCAGTAATTTCATATTTTCCTTCCAAAACAATAACTCCTCAAATGCAAGTATATCCAATTTCACCGGGGCATCCCAACTTGCTCTACCGGATATGCAGTTATATAAATATCTAGTTCTCAAACGCACCACTTTACCCATGACGCAATGCATAGACAGCAATTGTCCAACCACCCCGGCTACCAACCTGACTGCTATTAGTACATTTCCTTTGGATACAATGACCCCTATGTTTTTCTACGACCTTTCTATCCTATGTATTGCAATAGATAAAATGCCAAGTTTTGTATTCCAGTCTAAACCCAACCATGAAACACCCAACGAAGGAAGCCAATTGCACTTTTCATTCGCAATCAGAAAACCAAACTTTATCAGGTCATTTTTCATGAAATGACTTGCATTTAACGCTTTTTCATAAGGCTGATCTCCCCCTAACCCATCGTCGAGAAAAACAATTATTTTTAATCCAGATGCTCTCCATGTTTTAACAACTGTTCTCATTAATTTAGTAAATATATTATTATCTTTATTTCCTCCATATTTGAAGATTTCACAAACAATACAAACAGATCACAAATTAACTATTACAAAAACAAGCAACTACAAAGAAAAGTAAAAACAGAAAATGAGAACGAGAGAGATTGAGAAAATGAGAGAAAAATGCATAATTATATTTTATATATACAAGTCAATTGCCAGAAAGAGATACAGGCAATCATAAGTTAAAATCATAATACACATGAGTAACATTTTTCGAACATGCTACTATACTTCCAACTGCATTCAGACATACAATATAAATGAGCTGAGCAGAATACATGCGCCCGATGAATCCAACTCCATGAACTAAATTGTTGCAACTCACAACAGAGGTCGAGATAAGGCGACCCTCTATCATAGGCACCAACATGCTCATACGAAAACGAAAGTAGAGTTGAATACGCCACGCTACTGCTTTATATACATGGAAACTTGTGAAAACATAAGTCAATCTAAGCCCATGCGTCGCCGGACCACTGACATCTTCCAACGCACAGAAACCAGGCGAGAACTCCACCCGATCCAGGGAATATGGTAAAGTCATGACGCTCAAGATAGAGCGACGATGGCCCCCATATACGCTGATAATATATTTTATGAATTATAGATTGACCAGACATAATAAAGAAATCTATATGAAAGTTTAACAAAAGCATCATATCTTTCACCAAGCAAAATGAATAATTGATTGACAGGCATGCCAAGCAAACTGTTCACATATTCAATTCTATTCAATGCAGTTAGAGTTCTAAAAATGTTAACACCAAAGTGTTTCAAGACAAATCTATTGAATTTCATTCTTGCTCTTTGCACAACACCACAATCTACTACAACATGTAGTGTGAAATTAGCTGCCAGGTTGCTTGCATTGCATTTCGGACAATCGGGCTTGACATATCCAAGGTAGGCAATAAATTGAGCAACACTGAAACAATATTGTAAAATATCTGGGTATTTCTTAGCAAACGGCCACACCGGAGACTCTTGTAAACAAAGCTGTATTTGTCTGTATTGTATAAAGTCTTCATGATTTGTTTCACATTCCCACAACCGTTCGTATTGCTCGTTTACTTTGAATGAGTATATCTTTTTCCACGAATATTTCGAAGGAAATGTACAACTTTTATAATATCCAACTATAAAATCATATAAGTTATACCTTTGCAAAATGGAGACTATTTCAGAAATAAAGCCGGAAGTCGATGTCCCTGTCATATACGAGCAAAGACGAGCTAAAAACATATCTTTTGCAGACGATTTATTATGCAATTTACAAAATTGTCCAAAGAGATTTAGCTTCCTCTTTTCTATTTCTGATTCAATCGGCAAACTTCCAATTAATCCCAGTGCAATGTTTGTCCTAGATCTATGCTTTAGGCCTTGTATGTGTTTTATACACAATCGATGAGCTCGTTCTAATAGACTTAAGTCATTACTAGAAGAAATGGAGAGTAATTCAGTTCCAAATAGCGCTTTCGGAAGTATGACAGAAGTGTATATTTTCTTACTAGTGAGTGGATTCAAACCTTTAGAATGAAGGCCATCTTTACTCATACTGAACAGACTTCGACGAAGCTTCTTACAAACATGCTGAACTGGTACATTAGAAAGTTTATATTTGCTGCTGATAATTCCAAGATGAACAACCTCTTCTATTTCCTTCATGTTTTCACAACCAATACTCCATGCCTTATTTCTACGAGTGTAACAATGTTTCGTTTCGTTAAAAATTACTACATGACATTTCTCAGCATTATACTGATATCTCCATTTACACGAGTATGAATAGCAAGTGTTAATCATGGTCTGAAGGGAATGCATCGAAAGAGACAGAAGCGCCATATCGTCTGCGAATGAGGGAGCACAGAAATCAAAGTTATTGATCTTAAAACCAAGGTTACTATTAACTAGTATTTCAATCAATTCATTGATATAGCATAAATATAAGAACGGGGACCATACCCCTCCTTGCCGGGTACCTTGTAATACTGGGAACCAGTCAGAATAATGACCAGAGAATAAAATACGACTATGCATTTCCGAATGCATGGCTATAACGGTCTTTAATAATGTAATGTCTATGCCTAGTAGGTATAATTGTTTTGTAACCTTCCGAGTAACAGTTTCTCGTACAGCTTCAGAATCAGAATCAGAAACCATGTGGAGCTCGATCTTGTCTCTGGCTCAGACCAAGTACCTATGACTTCACTGTCAGTGACATTCTCTATAAAACATCCAGATCCACTGGCGTCAACAAAGACGTTTGCAACATTGCAATCAAGCTCTTCACTGTAATCCATCAAATGGATAGAACATGTATTCAGTAATTTCATATTTTCCTTCCAAAACAATAACTCCTCAAATGCAAGTATATCCAATTTCACCGGGGCATCCCAACTTGCTCTACCGGATATGCAGTTATATAAATATCTAGTTCTCAAACGCACCACTTTACCCATGACGCAATGCATAGACAGCAATTGTCCAACCACCCCGGCTACCAACCTGACTGCTATTAGTACATTTCCTTTCAATACTTTGGATACAATGACCCCTATGTTTTTCTCCGACCTTTCTATCCTATGTATTGCAATAGATAAAATGCCAAGTTTTGTATTCCAGTCTAAACCCAACCATGAAACACCCAACGAAGGAAGCCAATTGCACTTTTCATTCGCAATCAGAAAACCAAACTTTATCAGGTCATTTCTCATGAAATGACTTGCATTTAACGCTTTTTCATAAGGCTGATCTCCCCCTAACCCATCGTCGAGAAAAACAATTATTTTTAATCCAGATGCTCTCCATGTTTTAACAACTGTTCTCATTAATTTAGTAAATATATATCCAGCCGTGGAAATACCAAAAGGAAGGACGCAGAAAACATAGTATTTTAAACAATCTCCAACCAACCATGCAAAGCCTAGGTAAGTTTGATGCTCAGGGTAAATCATAATATGATGATAAGCTCCCCTTATATCAAATGAGAACAGGTAATCTCCCTTTGAAAACATTTGTTTCGCTACTGACTGATCTTCATAACAACATTTGTACTTGAATAAATTTGGATTTACATGTCGACCATCTAAAACTAGCCGTAGTTTACCCTTTTTACCGACCGCGACTGTTAACGGATTTGTAATGTGCGGAGCATCCGTCACTTCACGCACACATCCCTTTTTCAATAACTTTTGAATTTCGTCTGCTACGAAATCTGAATTGTCAATTGCCGATTTATTATTTTTTAAAAGAACTCTACAAGGAGTGTATCTCAAAGGTAATTTGTATCCGTTTTCAACTATGTCCATAATGTAATCGCTTGCACCAGACTTTTTCCAATGCGACCCACAACACTTTAACCTGCCAACTGGCGATTCTTCGCATTTAACGGACTCGTTTGCAGACGGACATGGTAATTCAATATTAACATTCTTACATGTAATATGATCAACAAAATTTCTACTTGTACTGTGTCTATCACCACTCTGCACTCCGACTGCCAATGGCCGGTTTTCCCACAACGGAAACAAGACCCTGTTCTACGTGAAGTATAACCCTTAGCGCCCATCTCAGTCGCTCTAACTGCCTCCTTGGTTGCAGGTTGTTGGTACGGAGTAATCCTTTTCTGCCTATCTCGTCTCTCTTGCCTAACCCTCCTGTCCGCATGGTAATGCGCACGAGAAATACGCTTCTCGTCATCTGAATCGTCTGCTAAAGGATTAGCCTCATACTCTTGGACCACTTTCCATCCGTGCTCGGAAGAATCAGCCAATTTAATGCACTTCTGCCTATGATTCAAAATAGTTATACCTTCAGCAATCTTGTTACGAGCCGATGTTAGGTTAATGTCCGAATTCGACTGCTCGGCTTCTTGAACAAGTCTCCCGGCCTGGCTAAGGGTCTCCAAAACCTTATTGTTGAGTCTACTCTGTTGCTCATGACCCTTCTTCCGAAATGAGTAGGTATCGGCACCAGCACTCTGTTGAATGGCAGTCAATTGAGAACGGCTGATTTCTCTTTGGTTTGCATTAATACGCTGCTCGAAAGACTAACTTTGAATTCATTAGATGCTCCATCTGAGAGAGTAGTTCGTTTGTATCCATGTCTGCTGTATCTGCCACGTGGATTAATTTTCTGTAAATAACTATCGTAAATTTGACATGTACTGCTTGCTTTCGTCCGGTAGAATGACCATTTCCCGCCATCACGAACAATATATAGCCATAATTCCCGCCAAATACCTTGCTACCCGTGCACCCAAGCGCTTACGTATTAACCCTTGTGTATACGCTACGCGAAGACAAATATTTCACTCTCTTCTACGAAACGCGTGAAATATATATTATAATCAGCTGATATCAATTAAAGTCTTTCTAAAATATTTCCCCAGAATGCACAAAATACATCTATTTTCTCTGTCTCATATTTTCTTGACCGATGGCTTTATATCGCTTGATGAACTTCTGTATACTGTATATCCATATAGTATTTCACTTATTTCTGCTACATGTACTATTCTTATCATTGCACACTTTTAACAAAAGGTAGACAATTTTGTTCAATTTGTTTTATTACCCAAATAACTATAGTATAGGTCAAAGCTTTATCCAGTTATTAATCAGACAACCTTTGGGTTAACAACGGACTGACGACATCACTTTGAAACAACCCCAATACTAGTTAATTGTGTTGAAAGACTTTTAACCCTTCAGTGTAATACACTATGTTCTTAAGGTGTGAAAATTATACAATTGCATGTTAGGCAAAATGTTGATGCCTCACTCTAGACGCTTTAATTACGTTAGGAAATTCCAATTTTCTATTACTGTTGTATCTGTTGTAAATGGTGATTATCTGTTGCCAATGACGTGCCAAGAATGATAAGATGAGTCACCCTAGAAGATACATCATTTCTCTGCTAGTGTATGTCTTTTTCATATGTTTAAATTTAAACATCGATTTTCATTGTATTTTTAAAAATGTGTTGCTTTTTAACCCGTTTCTTTTTGCCCGTTGCTTTTTGTCCTCTTATTTGTTATCCGGTTTGTTTTTATCCTGTTATTTGTTTTTATCCTGTTATTTGTTTTTATCCTGTTTGTTTTTATCCTGTTATTTGTTATCCGGTTTCTTTTTATCCTACAATCCTTTCCCACAAACAACACATCAGCAGCCGACGACTTTCAATGCATCTAGGAAAGAAATTTAATTATTGAATTAGGAATAAGAAATCTCACCTTTTGCCACAATGTTGTCATTTACCATCTGCTGAATATGTGTCAGAAATCGTCTGTATGTGGGAAAGGTTATAGAGCTTGGCAACGCAACCAAGCTGATCTTCTTGAAATACTTACTCATGCATGTGAAATACTTGCATCTTAAGATCGTTTTTTTTATAATGAATATTACTAGTTTATTTGCTCTTTTTTTTTCTCTTGAATATGATTATACGGATGTTATATAATGTATTAGTTCAGATGTATTTATACGATTCTATACATGATACATTTTCATCTACAAATGTTTGTATAATAAATGTGCAAATCAAGTTTATTTGGAGAGTGTGTCACTAATAGTGTTTTCTCGCGGTGCGAAATATAGCGAGAAAATGTTGTCTAGGCGACATGTGATTTGAATTGTGGGTATTTTGTTTAGGTATTGTTGGAACCCGTGCACAGTTTGTGTGTAAGCAAATCATTCTACCAGTCAGTTACGTACAGGCAATGCGTGTTTAACTTCATTTTCATTAATGATTTCGTTATTTCTGTATACATTTCTTTCAATGAGTCGTTTATTTAAATGTTTTGAGAGTTCAAAGGGACTACATGTATATCTATATTTGTTTTTAAGTCATCATGTACCACTAAAGGTATTACTGAGTACTAAAAGAGTACCGAGTATTGCATTAATCTAGAGCCAAGTAAGGTCCGGTGCTTCGCGGTATGGCATTTGACGTCCGGACATATGTTTCCAGAGTTATTTCATCCAAAAGATGTTTTTATCTCTGGTTGTTCCTGAAAGACAGAAAATTATGGAGGTAGAACCATTTTGAGCATTTTATAGGTGATAATTGGTCAATTATAATTTGACATAACAGCTATTTGTAACCAACATATGTCTGACTCTTCAACTTGCAGACGCATTTTGACAAGCACGCGGAAGACGCTTGAACATATTTTGTCATAACCTATGACTGAAAGTGGAAAAAATTGTGGCTAAAGGAGAAATTTCTCGTTTTGACCAATTTCTTCTTTTGACACTGTTTTCAAAAAGCCGTCTGCTGCAAAGGCATCAAAAAGCGTCTATATGAGGGAAAGGGTTACTATTGTTTAACAAGTTTCAGTTTACATTGAAACTTGGAAAACTCGTTCCTCTTATACCTTTCTTTACATTCACAAGTAGATCATATACTTCCTTTACAAGGTTAAGTTCACTGAAGTTAATTTTTTCTAATTCGTTTTGCGCAATTCGCTCACAGGAAAACAATATTAGGACCCCAATTACAATGACTTAATCGATTCAGGGTTATCTAATACACTGTATATAAATTTCGAACATAAATAGTACTTAGCTAATTCATTATAAGCGAATTCAGTTACTAATGGAAATCCGATTTGTTACAAAGGTTTTAACTACATGTGTTTTAGGAGAAACGAATTTGATTCAGTCGGAAGGTGGAGGAGACGCCTAAAACTGAGTATAGAGCATGGATCTTTCCTCACCTCCCCCCTGTTCAGTAAAAAAAACTCGACAGGTTAGGGTTGGGTGGCCCGCTCGCAGTTCCCGATTTCAAGTTACTTTTTTTAAAACCATTTTATGCCCACTAGTACTTGCAAAACAAGCTTTAGTTGTAGCTATTCAAAATATGTTGTCAATACATAACTCTGTTAATTAACCCGTCCCAATGTGCAATATCATTCTGGCATCAATGTAGAGTTTTCAGCTGTATGTATCTCGCAGTTCCCGATTTCAAGTTACGTTTTTTAACAACCATTTTATGCCAACTAGTACTTGCAAAATAAGCTTTAGTTGTAGCTATTATATATATTGGGGGCATTAGGTTTTTGAATCGGTGAGTTGTATATATGTACGGTGTTATTATGGTTTGTTGTCGATTAACATGTACAATGCAGAACAGTAAAAATAAAAGGTTTGACTTCGTACCTATATCCTACAATGTATTTGGTGTTATTTGATTATATATGTTTAACGGAAGTACCCGGAACACAAGCCATAACCCATTTTAATATGTCACTTATAGATATACTTCAATCGCAAGAAGTATGAACAAAAACTTTCCCTACTTGGCGCTCCATGCCATGGGATTATAATAACATTAGGACTGACTCGCTCGTGTCAGAATAAATGCACCAATAGTATTTAACTAATAAATAGTTAAAGTGACATAAAACAACGTAGGTTGTTGTAGTGCCATCACAATAGTTAATAATTCCCCGCATATTTCCCTCAAATCGATGTCCGGGGAGGACACACTATTGAAATTGCTCCTCAAGTCATTCAGTTGCTTAAATAGATCTTAGTTTATTGATGTTTACAACTTCAGTGTCTGCTTATAAATGTAGCATATTAATCAATGTATTAATAATGATATTTAAGAGAACTAGAAGACATAAACAGAGGCTTGGTTTGTTCACGTATATACTTCCAATATAGTGATGAAGTAGGGGTGAACAAACCGAGTTCTGTTTCTTATACATGGTGATAATTGTCAATAACAAAATAATAATAAATAGATATAAAAATAATTTAAGTTTGTATTTAGTGTGTGTGTGTGTGTGTGTTCCTTTATAATCATTTTGCTGATTATCATACTTCATTATTTACATCATATTGTTTCTATGGCGGGGGACTGATTGTTCATAGGCCGATGCAACACTTATGTTTAGGAATTTTCAATTTCATTGGCCGTGTTTCTAGATTCATGTTGGTCGTCATTTTATCAATTTATTTCTTAAATATGTTATTTCTGTAATATAGTATCCAAATTGGACGGTTAGGCCGAATGGATTATTATTAACTCTTTCAGCGCCGAATTGTTTAAAGTAGACTCTTCCATGTTCAAAGTCGGGCGACTCTATTGGATATGCTTTAATAGTTTTGGAATATTTGGATAACCATGAGGCAAACAATGCTGATTGCAGGTGAGACAGCTCGTTACGAGCTGACTCGCCTGAATCAGTATTGTTTGCAAAAAGCTGAAGATTGCCTTTGGCACTGAAAGAGTTAAAATAAAATAGATTCATATATCTTTATTTTTTATAGTTGATCCATGTTAATCCCATATTGATTGGAGGAAATTAATAAATAGTTATATTACACAATTGACACAAGTCCGAGCTGCTGGATGTCAATTCAGGCTTTGTGAGTTCGAATCCCAGCTCGGCCAACATTCTTTCCGACGTTTGACAAAAGTCAATTTGACAAGCGTTATTCGTCTTTTCACCAATGTTTATGTGGAAAAGCGGCCAGTTGGAAAGTTTGTTGTGTGAATTACTTGTGTGTGAAAGCCAGGAAACACAGAAGGTGAACAATCCGCCGTAATATGACTGGAAAATGCCGTTAAACCTCAATCAGTCAAACCTCAATCAGTCAAACACTTTATTAACCCTTGCATGCTACGTCTGTTTACTTGACAGCAATTGCTTATTGTGTGTTTCAGTACTTGTTCGACCCTTTCCAATATATACAAAACAAATCTTCAGCATACGACTTTGAAAACGTAGAGGTAAGGAGAAATTATTCAATAAACCTTTCGGCGCCGAATTGTTTAAAGTAGACCCTTCCATGTTCAAACTCGGACGACTCTATTTTAATGTTATAGGATTTTTGGAATATTTCTATAACTCACAGCTTAACAATGCAGATTTCAGGTGAGACAGCTCCACTGCTTTTTCCACTGTTGCAACAAATGCAACCTTATGTCCGTCGCATATTGAAATGGTTTAATAATCATACGCTTACCATTCTAAGCACAACTTAATGCAACATTTGCAAACATTAGAACAAGATCAGCTTGCACTTCTTTATGATATAATCTTTGTCTCCATTGTTTCCCTACTTATTCAGTGAATCGGGTAAGGTTAAATAATGCAAGTCGAATTCTAGTGCAGACTCAATTTGACACATCCGCAGAAGACGTCAGTTGAAAACATTGTGACAATGGGAGAAATTGGTCAATATTTCTAGTTTCATTATTATATCTATTGTCTATGCATTTTACAAGTCGTTTATTCATATGATTCAGTTGAAAACATGGTGACATGAGAACTTGTTCGTTTCGGGCAATTCTTCGTTTTGTCACAATGTTTTCAGAAAGTCGTCAGCTCCAAATGCGCCAAACTGCGTCAGAAGTGGGAGGGGGTTAAGGTTCTTCTAATAAGAATACTGTCCGTTCTAACCCTTTTCCCTCATATACGAAATCAACAGCAGATGACTTTAAAAAGAAACTAGGCTTAATTAAGGAAATTATATATAATGGAAAGTTTAATCATTGAAAAGAGTTGAACACAGTGTGGGAAATGGAGACAGTCATCTGCTGTTAACCCTTTCCCTCATACAACAATTCTGCAGCAGACGACTTTGAATGTATTTTGTCAGATGGATAACCTATGACTAAAAGTGGAAAACATTGTGACAAAAGGAGAAATTGCACGTTCTGTGCAATTTCTTCTTTTGTCACTATGTTTTCAAAACGCCGTCTGCTTTAACCCTTTCCCTCATACAACAATTCTGCAGCAGACGACTTTGAACATATTTTGTCAAAAAATAGAAAATCTCTGTAATTGAATGGATAACCTATGACAAAAAGTGGAAAACATTGTGGCAAAAGGAGAAATTGCACGTTTTGTGCAATTTCTTCTTTTGTCACTATGTTTTCAAAAAGCCGTCTGCTTTAACCCTTTCCCTCATACAACAATTCTGCAGCAGACGACTTTGAACATATTTTGTCAAAAAATAGAAAATCTCTGTAATTGAATGGATAACCTATGACAAAAAGTGGAAAACATTGTGGCAAAAGGAGAAATTGCACGTTTTGTGCAATTTCTTCTTTTGTCACTATGTTTTCAAAAAGCCGTCTGATACAGAGGCGTCAGAAAGCGTCTATATGAGGGAAAGGGTTAATGTGTCTACATGAAGGAAAGGGTTAATTCAACTATCGCATGATTAAAACATAAGGTCAGTTTATTGTATTTATTTCTATGTAAACTGACCTGATGAATGCATCATTGAACAGATGACTTAAGATATATCTTAGACAGGAAAGACTCTGTGATGTAGTGGTAGAGCGTCCACTACGGGTGTGGTAGATCGACGGTTCGATCCCCTGCGGGGTCGCACCAAAACAGTTAAAGGTGGTTGTAATGGCCTACCCTCCTTTGCGCTCAGGGTTGTGGTGATAGCATTACGACTGACTCGTTGGTCAGGATAAATGGAACAGTAGTAATGGTAACTTACACAGGAAACGCCGTGATATATCTGAAACCTTGTTGTAAGAGGCGTTAAATACCATACAAACACATTACATCTTACACAGGAAACGCAGTGATATATCTGAAACCTTGTTGAAAGCGGCGTTAAATACCATACAAACACATTACAACTTACACAGGAAACGCAGTGATATATCTGAAACCTTGTTGAAAGCGGCGTTAAATACCATACAAACACATTACAACTTACACAGGAAACGCCGTGATATATCTGAAACTTTGTTGTAAGCGGCGTTAAATACCATACAAACACATTACATCTTACACAGGAAACGCCGTGATATATCTGAAACTTTGTTGTAAGCGGCGTTAAATACCATACAAACACATTACATCTTACACAGGAAACGCAGTGATATATCTGAAACTGTGTTGTAAGCGGCGTTAAATACCATACAAACACATTACAACTTACACAGGAAACGCCGTGATATATCTGAAACCTTGTTGAAAGCGGCGTTAAATACCATACAAACACATTACAACTTACACAGGAAACGCAGTGATATATCTGAAACTTTGTTGTAAGCGGCGTTAAATACCATACAAACACATTACATCGTACACAGGAAACGCAGTGATATATCTGAAACCTTGTTGAAAGCGGCGTTAAATACCATACAAACACATTACATCGTACACAGGAAACGCCGTGATATATCTGAAACCTTGTTGAAAGCGGCGTTAAATACCATACAAACACATTACATCTTACACAGGAAACGCCGTGATATATCTGAAACCTTGTTGAAAGCGGCGTTAAATACCATACAAACACATTACAACTTACACAGGAAACGCCGTGATATATCTGAAACCTTGTTGTAAGCGGCGTTAAATACCATACAAACACATTACATCGTACACAGGAAACGCCGTGATATATCTGAAACCTTGTTGTAAGCGGCGTTAAATACCATACAAACACATTACATCTTACACAGGAAACGCCGTGATATATCTGAAACTTTGTTGTAAGCGGCGTTAAATACCATACAAACACATTACAACTTACACAGGAAACGCCGTGATATATCTGAAACTTTGTTGTAAGCGGCGTTAAATACCATACAAACACATTACATCGTACACAGGAAACGCAGTGATATATCTGAAACTTTGTTGTAAGCGGCGTTAAATACCATACAAACACATTACAACTTACACAGGAAACGCAGTGATATATCTGAAACTTTGTTGTAAGCGGCGTTAAATACCATACAAACACATTACAACTTACACAGGAAACGCAGTGATATATCTGAAACTTTGTTCTAAGCGGCGTTAAATACCATACAAACACATTACAACTTACACAGGAAACGCAGTGATATATCTGAAACTTTGTTGTAAGCGGCGTTAAATACCATACAAACACATTACAACTTACACAGGAAACGCAATGATATATCTGAAACTTTGTTGAAAGCGGCGTTAAATACCATACAAACACATTACATCTTACACAGGAAACGCCGTGATATATCTGAAACCTTGCTGTAAGCGGCGTTAAATACCATACAAACACATTACATCTTACACAGGAAACGCCGTGATATATCTGAAACCTTGTTGTAAGCGGCGTTAAATACCATACAAACACATTACATCTTACACAGGAAACGCCGTGATATATCTGAAACCTTGTTGTAAGCGGCGTTAAATACCATACAAACACATTACATCTTACATAGGAAACGCCGTGATATATCTGAAACCTTGTTGTAAGCGGCGTTAAATACCATACAAACACATTACAACTTGCACAGGAAACGCCGTGATATATCTGAAACCTTGTTGTAAGCGGCGTTAAATACCATACAAACACATTACATCTTACACAGGAAACGCCGTGATATATCTGAAACCTTGTTGTAAGCGGCGTTAAATACCATACAAACACATTACATCTTACATAGGAAACGCCGTGATATATCTGAAACCTTGTTGTAAGCGGCGTTAAATACCATACAAACACATTACATCTTACACAGGAAACGCCGTGATATATCTGAAACCTTGTTGAAAGCGGCGTTAAATACCATACAAACACATTACATCTTACACAGGAAACGCAGTGATATATCTGAAACCTTGTTGTAAGCGGCGTTAAATACCATACAAACACATTACAACTTACACAGGAAACGCCGTGATATATCTGAAACTTTGTTGTAAGCGGCGTTAAATACCATACAAACACATTACATCTTACACAGGAAACGCCGTGATATATCTGAAACTTTGTTGTAAGCGGCGTTAAATACCATACAAACACATTACAACTTACACAGGAAACGCCGTGATATATCTGAAACTTTGTTGTAAGCGGCGTTAAATACCATACAAACACATTACATCTTACACAGGAAACGCAGTGATATATCTGAAACCTTGTTGAAAGCGGCGTTAAATACCATACAAACACATTACATCTTACATAGGAAACGCAGTGATATATCTGAAACCTTGTTGAAAGCGGCGTTAAATACCATACAAACACATTACATCTTACACAGGAAACGCAGTGATATATCTGAAACCTTGTTGTAAGCGGCGTTAAATACCATACAAACACATTACATCTTACACAGGAAACGCAGTGATATATCTGAAACCTTGTTGTAAGCGGCGTTAAATACCATACAAACACATTACATCTTACACAGGAAACGCCGTGATATATCTGAAACTTTGTTGTAAGCGGCGTTAAATACCATACAAACACATTACAACTTACACAGGAAACGCCGTGATATATCTGAAACTTTGTTGTAAGCGGCGTTAAATACCATACAAACACATTACATCTTACACAGGAAACGCAGTGATATATCTGAAACCTTGTTGAAAGCGGCGTTAAATACCATACAAACACATTACATCTTACATAGGAAACGCAGTGATATATCTGAAACCTTGTTGAAAGCGGCGTTAAATACCATACAAACACATTACATCTTACACAGGAAACGCAGTGATATATCTGAAACCTTGTTGTAAGCGGCGTTAAATACCATACAAACACATTACATCTTACACAGGAAACGCAGTGATATATCTGAAACCTTGTTGTAAGCGGCGTTAAATACCATACAAACACATTACATCTTACACAGGAAACGCAGTGATATATCTGAAACCTTGTTGTAAGCGGCGTTAAATACCATACAAACACATTACATCTTACACAGGAAACGCAGTGATATATCTGAAACCTTGTTGTAAGCGGCGTTAAATACCATACAAACACATTACATCTTACATAGGAAACGCCGTGATATATCTGAAACTTTGTTGTAAGCGGCGTTAAATACCATACAAACACATTACATCTTACATAGGAAACGCCGTGATATATCTGAAACTTTGTTGTAAGCGGCGTTAAATACCATACAAACACATTACATCTTACACAGGAAACGCCGTGATATATCTGAAACCTTGTTGTAAGCGGCGTTAAATACCATACAAACACATTACATCTTACACAGGAAACGCCCTGATATATCTGAAACTTTGTTGTAAGCGGCGTTAAATACCATACAAACACATTACATCTTACACAGGAAACGCCCTGATATATCTGAAACTTTGTTGTAAGCGGCGTTAAATACCATACAAACACATTACATCTTACACAGGAAACGCCCTGATATATCTGAAACTTTGTTGTAAGCGGCGTTAAATACCATACAAACACATTACATCTTACACAGGAAACGCAGTGATATATCTGAAACCTTGTTGTAAGCGGCGTTAAATACCTACCATACAAACACATTACATCTTACACAGGAAACGCAGTGATATATCTGAAACTTTGTTGTAAGCGGCGTTAAATACCATACAA
The DNA here is from genome assembly GCA_031761405.1 of Serripes groenlandicus. Classification (NCBI taxonomy): domain Eukaryota; kingdom Metazoa; phylum Mollusca; class Bivalvia; order Cardiida; family Cardiidae; genus Serripes; species Serripes groenlandicus. The sequence goes on along the minus strand of JASEVX010000034.1, from coordinate 324,868 downwards.
ACACATTACAACTTACACAGGAAACGCAGTGATATATCTGAAACTTTGTTGAAAGCGGCGTTAAATACCATACAAACACATTACATCTTACATAGGAAACGCCGTGATATATCTGAAACCTTGTTGAAAGCGGCGTTAAATACCATACAAACACATTACATCTTACACAGGAAACGCAGTGATATATCTGAAACCTTGTTGTAAGCGGCGTTAAATACCATACAAACACATTACAACTTACACAGGAAACGCCGTGATATATCTGAAACTTTGTTGAAAGCGGCGTTAAATACCATACAAACACATTACATCTTACACAGGAAACGCAGTGATATATCTGAAACCTTGTTGTAAGCGGCGTTAAATACCATACAAACACATTACAACTTACACAGGAAACGCCGTGATATATCTGAAACCTTGTTGTAAGCGGCGTTAAATACCATACAAACACATTACAACTTACACAGGAAACGCAGTGATATATCTGAAACTTTGTTGAAAGCGGCGTTAAATACCATACAAACACATTACAACTTACACAGGAAACGCAGTGATATATCTGAAACTTTGTTGAAAGCGGCGTTAAATACCATACAAACACATTACAACTTACACAGGAAACGCAGTGATATATCTGAAACCTTGTTGTAAGCGGCGTTAAATACCATACAAACACATTACATCTTACAAAGTATCCGGCCGCATTTCGATAAAAAATAAGACTGCAACTGCTTTGGTAAAGACACGTTAAAGCATTAGAATAGATAAGGGGAGTAAACTAGTCTTTTCCCAAAATATTTCTTTTATAACTCACTCAAATGCTATGTTGTGGGTTCCCAAAAGAATCTTCTCACATTTGATTACCATCATCATAGGGTTTGAGAGTCGAATAAGGATGTTAGAAATTGAAAATGTTCCATATCAAGAGTTCTGTGTTTAACATTTCCCACATACGACAAATCTGCATCAGATTCATTTGAAAACATCGGGGCAAAACTAAGTTAATATTCTATAACTGTAAGCATACTTATTAAGAGTTTTGACTTGCCACTATATTTTCAAAATGCTTAGGTGTCAAAAATGAGATTGCATACGTTGCTATATTGAGCACTATTTTTCAGATAAACGTATTCGTCACATGTTGTGAGGAGTACGTTCGCATTGTTCACATGTTGTGAGGAATTCGTGCGAATTCTTCACAAATTCTAGTATATATACGTTGTGTTGCGCTACCCCCTAGTGGAGCTGAAACGAATTCATCACATGCTAAACACAGATGAAACAATTAAATAAAAAGCTATTTGTTGGGAATAAACGTTAACTAGAAAAAAATCGCCGAAAGATGATCATTTATTTTGTAAATCATTAGATACATCAATAGAATAAAACGCGTAATATAATAACATAGAACAGAACAGAATAGAACAGGATAGAATGGAAAATAAAGGAATATGATTGAATAGAACATAATCGAAAAGAATAGAACATGATAGAATATAATAGAATAAAATAGAACAAAATAGAACATCTCAACAGAAAAGAAAGAAGCAGATATAATTAAAATAACTGAATTACGTATATTTATGAATTTTATCGGTAAAATTCAAATTATATATTTGATTCATGACTGTCAATATATAAAGATTATTTTTTGAGCCTGTTTTACATGTATAAATTGGATCTATTGATGAAACATACTAGTTTTAGAATTGTCAACCGTCCATTTGTAGGGCTGTTTGCCTGCGCTAAATTTCAAAATTCATTTACGGATTTCATTAAGTGATCGGTGTCAACCCGTGTTGTGCATATTGTAGGCATTTTCAGCTCGACTAACTTGTCAGGGAGTCGTATTCCTTGAACGCGTTGTAAAGTCTTTTTAGCTCGCCTATTTGAAGAAATAGGGGTGCTTATGTAGTATGTAGTATTAGTATAGTATTATGTTCACTATCGGCATACATCGTATATAAACAAATTAACATAATTAAAAGGCATATAAGGGCCTGTATGGACTTGGTTAACATTTGCATGCAAGTATTGAAAAGGTGTTTTATCTTGCAATAGGTGATACTGTGTGACTTTACCTAATGCTATAACTGTTCTGAACTAGGCCCTGATAGACGATGGCCCGGATAGGCGAGCTATATTGTCCTCCGACAACTCTTGTTTAAAGTTTCTTATATCTATAGCTCTAGTTAAACAAACCGTGTGAGTGCATAATCGAGTCGGGAGATTTTTCTCGAAGTGTTGGTCCTTTATACACGTGCAGTTCCCTATATGAGCCATCCCGCGAGAAAACCAGCATTATGGACTGCGTAAAGTATCGATTCGGCTCAGCCTCATAAGCATGCCGCGCAGGGTTACCCAGATATACACTTTTCGCCTCCTGTGAATTATCTGTTTCAGGAATCATTACGCTATACCTATATCGCCCTGAGACGGAATGTGTCGGCCCGAATCAGTCGGTGCGGACTGCGCAGGCCGATCTGGATCGATACATTACGCAGAGGCCATAGTGTTGGTTCTCTTGCGGGACGGCTCTGTCTGACAAAAACTACATTGTTAACTATCGAGTCTAGATTTTATGCCGTCGACAGCTGGTTTTGAGGAATTAATGGCGTTTTTAAGATTTACACATGCAATCACATATAAGAGTACAAAGCCTGGTTGTGCATATGGTCGAAAACTAAATTTGTTTCTCGGAAAACCGTATCAACGGAATACTCCCTTTTACCCACAACCCAGTGATCCCTAAATCAACAAGTGTCACATACTGACAATGAACAATCAGACAACCAAGTTTAAAGAACATAGCTTGAAGCATCGTCTGCTTTTAACGTCACTAGTGACCTTGATATTTTATCTACCGCATTATATTCAATAAGGTCTGGTACTTACAATAACCCATAAGCCTCGGGGTCGTATGCAAGAGTGTTGTCCAATCATTGGGCTGAAACTTATTTAGTTTAAATTAGTTTGAACTGTCGCACAAACAATCCCCAAACTTCATTGTTATTTTATGCCGACAATTCAACATAAATGCATTACAAAAGGTAAATGGCGTCTTAATCTTTGACTGAAAAAGGTGTTATCATCTGAACATGAGCAACTAAAGTCATCCCAGAGGTTGGATAATACCCCTGTTACACAATTTTCACACTGTGCTTTTTTTCTATGTTCAAAATGAACAATTTCATCTTTCGCGATGTTTTTAAAAGTGTTCAGACGTACCAAACGTCATTTGCGTGAGGTTAAATGACCCAAATGTCTATAAATGAAGACATATTTTATGTAAGAAGATAACATTGTGGATTCTTTTTTACTAATAACGAGCAATTTCTCCTTGCATCACGCTATTTTCAAAAATTATCTATTGCAGAAAGTCGTCTGCATGAAGTTAACACCTTCTGCATAAAAAAAAAGCCAACTGATCTGTATTTACACGGTTGTCATTAGCCATATTGTACCTATTCTGAAGGGTGGGCTCATCATTGCGGATGTACACACTGATCTAGGTCTACACTGTGCACAAAATCGAATTGATCTGATATGTATTTACACTGTTCACAAAAGCCTACTGATCTGTATTTGCACGGTTGACATAAGCAATCTTGTACATATTCTGAAGGGTGGGCTTATCATTGCTGAAATACAAACTGATCTAGGTCTACACTGTTCACAAAAGCCAACTGATCTGTATTTGCACGGCTGACATAAGCTAATTTGTACCTATTCTGAAGGGTGGGCTTATCATTGCTGATATACAGACAGATCTATGTCTACACCGTTCAAAAAAGCTAACTGATCTGTATTTACACGGTTGTCATTAGCCATATTGTACCTATTATGAAGGGTGGGCTCATCATTGCGGATGTACACATTGATCTAGGTCTACACTGTGCACAAAATCCAATTGATCTGATATGTATCTACACTGTTCACAAAAGCCAACTGATCTGTATTTGCACGGTTGACATGAGCCATCTTGTACCTATTCTGAAGGTTGGGCTCATCATTGCACATGTACAAACTGATCTAGGTCTACATTGTTCACAAAAGTCAACTGATCTGATCTGTATTTGCATGGTTGACATAAGCCATCTTGTACCTATTCTGAAGGGTGGGCTCGTCCATGTACATTGTACATGTATATTGCAGTATACATAATACACAAACAAACGAAACATACATTTGTCCCTCAATAAGAGACTTCCTGTCTTAAGAGACCACTTACAGCATTTCCCTTGGGTGGTCTCTTAATACAGGTGTGACTGTATTGTTATATCTTTTAATTAGATTCCATATTTTTATCTACATATTTTCAAAGTGGTCTTCTTGATCATTTATGGGAAAGGGTTAAATTATGACACAGCTATACATATAACATAATAATAAATTCTTATTCAACCACCCAATGTTGGTTACGAGAACCCATACTATAATGTTGGGTTCGGTAATTATAGTTAATGTGGGGAAAAGACCAGTTTAGTCCATCATGACAAGTTCCCACATGCAGACACAAATTGACGCATCTGCAGTAGCCTACTTTTGAAAATATTATGGCTAAAGGAGGAATTGCTAATAATGAGCAATTTCCCCTTTCATCACAATGTTTTCAACTCTATTCAATAAGTATATTACCCTTTATTGAATTTTTCCGTTTTTCCGCTCCACTGGCTGAGAGCCAGTCAAGCTCATGTCATGCCAAATTGTCTGTAGTGATTGCACGCGTATGTCTGTCTGTCCATGCATCAACGTTTGCCTTCAAACAACTTTTTCTCTGGAACTACTGGGCCAATTGGAATGAAACTTAGTTTAGATGTTTTTATGGTCGTCTGCTGTAGATTTGTCATATCAAGCAAAAAGATCAACTAGGTCACTGAATTATATTCATATATCCTGTTCATAGAAGGGCGGACTATATACATAGATATACAAGAGAAAGTTGATGCAATGCATCAATGTCGCCGGAAATCCATAGTGCAGTTATGCATAACACTAACATTATAGTAGTTGAATAAACAGTTATCAACTGAGGGGCATATTGGAACATCAGGGGTGGAGTCAAGTGAAAATGTATCATAACTTGCATTGTTTTGTCAACGAAGTGAATGATAATTGAAGCCTTTCATTGTTTATGATCAATCTCCATTCCAAAGTAGGTTGACTAGACACACAACCAACTAATTATTGATCATACACAGTAATGGAAATGAGAAATCTTGCCAATCATTAGTCTTAGTATGTATACAGTGCTTTCATTAAGGAATAATTATAAGATTTGTGAATTCCACATACACTTTTCAAGATGTTTGTCAGAATATTTGAATTTTATTATTTTTCAATAAAACCACAAAACAGACAATTTAGGATGTGCATGCAATAGCACATCATGTTACCTTTCCTCTATTAAAGTCAACAGTGGACACTTTTGCAGCAATATACTTTTAAAACAATGAGTTAAGGGTTAAATCGCTGAGTTTTCTCTTTTTCTCAAAATGATATTAGCTTGGCATCCTAATTATATCATACTTTAACAAATGTTGAAATGTAGTCCAATATTTATAAATTAGACCACATTCGAAATATAATATCAACTAAACAGTTAAATCTCATTGAAATTGTTGTATAATTTAAACTTAATTTCGAACATAAATTGAGCCCTACAACATGTTAATTTATTTTAATTCTTTCCTTCCTTTTTTATAATGAAAATAACAAAACTACTCATGTTTTAAAATTATATTATGATGAGCGCCCTTGTGTCAATGATCCATAACAATATGCAGATCGGAAGCAATATGCCTTTAAGGAATTAAATGACACATTTAAAATTGTCAAGGACGAAATAATTTTGTACGAAAGACCCGATTCTTTCTTATTCGCAGAGGTGTCGTTCTTGAAACTCTCTTTATAGGCAAAGAGAGTGTTCGTTCAAAGTCATTTTTCCATTAAAACAAGTTTTATCTCGGTTTGTTCTTTTCTTCATTTGTTTCGAACCAAATAAACATTTTAAATCACCTACGATTTACTATTTGTAAGTGAGTGTAAAGAGACGGCTCTCTGCAAAGGAGATTGATCTACGCAGTTGGTATTCGCGAGTCACGCTTCAAGCAGGTGCGCGTATGTAAACAAATTAGATTGCGACGTAAAGGTTTGTAGTTATCGCCTTTTGAGTACATGTAGTATATAATGTAAAAATAAAGTATACCAGTCTAGCTAATAGGGACTGTTTTGTCTTCGTAAATAAAACAACAAAACATAAATGCGAGTCAAAATAAAGAAACTGAAAATACCCAAAACATCGGAATATTTATTTCATTTTAGATGTGTCATTACTTAGTGTTTTTAAACAAACACAATTGTAATATGTTCAAGACATCTAATTGTGTTTCTTTCTAATAATAATCCCCCCTCCCATGTGATTTCCGAAAACCTATTAAAAATAGAAGTCGCGGGCTTCTGCCCGGCGACTAATAAATGTGGGCACATATTCTGTATCGGTAGATAATGTTCGAATGTTTGCTGGTAAGTGTAGTCATGTTGGTAAGACTTTGGTTATTGGTTGTTGATTTGTTTTCTATGTGAAGTCCAACCTGTATTTAAATACCACCTATGGGCAGAGAACAATATGGTCTTTGTTCACAGGTGGTCTTTACTTGCAGGGTCATTTATGCAGAAAATGAGTAATTGGGAAATTAAAAGTGTTGTAACTATGGACAGGGAATTGCTTTACAAATGTGGTCTTAAGCACAGGTTTGACTGTATTACATTTCTGAAATGTGCTTTCTCTCTGACAGGATTTGAGATTAAATGCAATATTTCTGAAATTGGAAATTGAAATTGGATACAGCAGTATCACAAATCATCTGATTTAGGGAGAGGTCGAACAGTGTGTCTGATATGACATTATTAACCCTTTCCCTCATATAGACGCTTACTGAAGCAGACGGATTTGAGAACATAGTGACAAAAGAAGAAATTGCACAAAACGTGCAATTTCTCCTTTTGCCACAATGTTTTCCACTTTTTGTCATAGGTTATCCATTCAATTATGGAGATTTTCTATGTTTGACAAAATACGTTCAAAGTCGTCGTCTGCAGAATTGAGAGGGTTGAATTGAAGAGGGAAAGGGTTAAGGATGCGGACGACAGTGGCGCAGTGGTAAAGCGTTTGGCTCTCGCACCAAATAATCCCTTGATGAGCTGGTTATTATACCTGTGTGAATTGTCACCGCAAACAACGAGAGTACTGATTATACATCCAACCAACAGGATTGTCGTGTTTCAGAATGCACGTGTAGAGAGAGAGTGAAGTGGAATGTACAGTCAGATGGAATGGGCTTATGATTAATGCTTTCATTTATCCCAATCCATATTTTGCCATGTTTTCAAGATTGAACACTGCAGATTTGTTTAATTTGGGGAACAAATTATATTCTTTTCAGACTGTTTATCAACAAGTACCAGGAACATAAGTTTTAATTAAGTAGTTAGAAAAAAACCTTTCGGCAAATACAACCTGATAAGGTTGTTTTTTTTTAACAAATTTGCCCATTAGTATTTAACGCAAATTGTTACATTTCATTTTACATGTAATTGCTTTTCCAAATGAAACATATTGAAAGAATAGTAGAAATTCTAGACAAGCAAAAGTTAAGTGAACGAGTGGGAAACATTGTCAGCAATGGGAAGGAATAGTCAAGGATCCCTGTGTTTCATATAATTTGCATGGTGTGCATGAATATTTTGGTGCAGTGATAGAGCGTCGGCCTCTCGTACCAAAGGTCTCGGGATTGAATCCCGTGATAAGCGAATAGAGCTCTGATAATTGAGATATAATTTAGAGTGGTAGCTGCAACGTGCCCTGACATTTCTGTGACAGATTGTAGCACAGCTCATCACATAACACTATTATTTTGTAACTGTTGACCTGATATTAGTGTTTAAGAATTAAGAATTTTCCCACCTGCAGACGCGTGTTGACGCATCTGTAGCAGATGACTTTTGAAAACATTGTGGCAAAAGGAGGAATTGCTCATGATGAGCAATTCCTTTTTTTTGCCACAACGTTTTCAACTTTATCAAATAAATTCAATTTCATTTAGAGAGAATTACTTCATTTGTCAAAAGAAATACACATCTGAGGAAACCCTCATTGGAATTCCTGACAAATATAACACTGAGTATGTTAACTCTTTACCTCATACAACAATTCTGCAGCAGACAACTTTGAACATATTTTGTGGAAAAATAGAAAATCTCTATAATTTAATGGATAACCTATGACTAAAAGTGGTAAACATTGTGGCAAAAGGAGAAATTGCTCGTATTGATGCTGCAGAGGCGTCAGAAAGTGTCTTTATGAGGGAAAGGGTTAAAAATTGGAAAACATTACGAGCAGTTTCTTCTTTTCTTTGACTTTAACTTTTCCTAATATAACAAGCTTTAATTAGTCTGCGATGGACGACATTGAAAATATTTCTTTAAAAATATCGAAACTTTTAAAGGTGATATCCTGAGTTTTTACCGTTTAGCCATTTTTTTCCGGTCAATAACTGAATTTATTGTCAGCATTGTGGTAATAAGGTAATTTTTCAAAAAAAAAAATGCGAAAAATGCCTTTAATCGGCTATTTAATTTGCACCGGACATAATTGTTGCGAAATGGGTCGCTCACGTCTCCTTAATTTATTGATCGATGACGTCATAGGTCTCGTGCGGTGTGTGGTCTGCATAAAGGTTACTGCATATATATCTATACATGTTTACGTGTCGGAGGAAATTATTGTGATCGAAATATCATTGGAAAATAAATAAAAATGGTAATTTGTGTTGCTTATGGGTGTGATTCCAAGACTGGAACCAGTTTAATTCTTTTTAAATTCCCCACGGATGCAAAGAGAAAAAAGATGTGGATATCTAGATACAAATGATCTCATATCTAGTGCGCAGTTTGGATTCCGCTCGGGTCGTTCCTGTGTTCTTCAACTACTTGACGTCATGGAGGACTGGTCTACTTTTATTGAGAACAAAAACGCATGGAATACAGTTTACTTGGATTTTGCGAAAGCATTTGACATTATTCCTCACCAACGTTTACGTAGCAAGCTATTGTCTTATGGTATTAAGGGTAACCTTCTAGTATGGATCTCGGATTTCTTATTTGAACGTTGACAATACGTAGCGGTTAAGTAGTAAGTAGTACAGTCAAGATATTTGCGGATGATACTAAACTTTATTCACATGACAGTGAGTGAGTGATTATAACATAATTCAACAGGACCTGGAAGCCCTGTGTAGCTGGTCAAAATTGTGGCAATTACGGTTTAATGTTGATAAATGCAAGGCCATTCATTATGGAATCAATAATCAAGAACATACATACTCAATGAACTCTGTTGATCTGGAAATTGTGACCGAAGAGAAGGATTTAGGTATAACATTCCAGAGCAATCTAAAACTCAGTCATCACATTGCCTCAAAAGTTAACAAGGCAAATAGTATGCTTTCATTAATCGTACGTTTATTCGATCACATTTATAAGGACTCATTTATCATGCTCTATAAAGCTATGGTGCGACCGCATATTGAGTATGGAAATACTATTTGGTACCCATTCTTATGGAAGGACATAATTAGTATCGAAAAAGTTCAAAAGCGAGCAACTAAGATTGTACCTCAGCTGAGGAACCTTGAGTATATCGACAGATTAAAAGAACTAAAACTTCCATCATTGTCACACAGGAGAAAAAGGGGGGATATGATACAGGCTTTCAAGATTATTAGAGGCATTGAAGGCATAACACCAGACAGATTTTTTAATATTTGTCCTTCATGTTTTCTCAGAGGATTATCAATGAATGGAATTCACTCCCAAAGTATGTTGTTAACTCAAAAGATTTAAATGATTTCAAATCAAAACTGGACCAACACTGGAATCACGATATAATATACAAATTTTGATCAACCATGTCATGGATGTTTATTGAACATATATACTGCAAAGTGTGTCTTTCAAGCTGCAATCCTGTTTACAAACCTGTGCAAATTATAAGCATTATAAGCATATATACTGCTAATTGTGACAACCAATCTACAATACTGTCTACAGAACTGCAAATTGTGGCAATAAATCTACAATACTGTCTACAAAACTGCAAATTGTGAAAATCAATCTACAAGCCAGTGCTAAATGTGACATTTAATGTGCCACGTGTGACTCAATCCACAATCTGTGCTAACTGTGACTTCAACATACAAACCTGTGCCATAAGATAAACACAATTCAACGGAAAGTTTAAGTCTACCATGTTTTGTATGTTTCATGTAAATCATACATACTTCAAACTGTAACATTACTACACAAACCTGTACCCCAAAATATTAAAAACCAGCATATAAGGATGTAAAAGTCTAAGTAAACAAACCAGTGCAGAAGAAGACGGGCTAAAAAAGGAGATTCTCCTTACTTCGGAGCCCAAAAACCATCATAGAGGTATCATAGAGGTAGATCGTCTAAATAGAGGAAAAACTGCAACAAAGAAATTTGTGCCTAGGCTAGTTCTTGCTCCCGATTGTGCATGCAACATTTTGAGGACGATCAATACAACATTAACCCAAAACTTGCAGAATCAATTGGTTACAATCAAACTGTTCGTGTTGAAGTGAAACCTGACGCGATTTCTAAAGTTTTTCACAATCCAACAAAGCAACCACCCAACCACCCAGAGAGAGAAAATCGGCTCTGGCCATTTCAAGAAAAAAGTTTACAAACAAGGTAGGTTGAATATTTAAGAAACTATTTGTTTTAGTTTTCAGAATCATAATTGTCAACATTGAAACAATGGAAGACCCTCTATCAGATTCCTTCAAGCCATGTTGATTAGTCGAAAAACATGGCCGTCAGAGGGTGGGCCTATTTTGCCGTATATGGCTATAGTGAAATCTTAAAAAATCTTCACCTCCGAAAGAGTCCGGCTGATTTTCAAATAATTTTGTAGAAATGTTCCTTTGGTGACCCTCTATCAGATTCCATCAAGCCAACTTGATTGGTCAAAAATAACATGGTCGCCAGGGGGGCAGGGCTATTTTGCCTTATATGGCTATAATGAAAACTTAAAATATCTTTACCTCCAAAAGTGTTTGGTAAATTTTCAAATAATTTTGTAGAAATGTTCCTTGGGAGACCCTCTATCAGATTTCTTCAAGCCATGTTGATTAGTCGAAAAACATGGCCGTCAGAGGGTTGGGCTATTTTGCATTTTATGGCTGTTTAGAGATTTATTAAAGAAACTTAAAAAATCTTCTCCTCAGAAAGTGTGAGGCTGATTTTCAAATGATTTTGTAAAAATGTTCCTAGGGTGACCTTCTATCAGATTCCTTCAAGCCATGTTGATTGGTCGAAAAACTATGGCTGCCAGGGGGCGGGCCTATTTTGCCTTATATGGCTATAGTGAAAACATAAGAAATCTTCTCCTCCGAAGGTTTCGGGCTGATTTTCAAATAATTTTGTAGAAATGTTCCTAGGATGGTCCTCTATCAGATTCCTTCAAGCAATGTTGATTGATCAAAAACATGGCCATCAGGGGGCGGGGCTGTTTGGAGATTTAATTTTTGCCTATTAAATGGCCGTGGAGCGATACTGGCCCTCTTGGGCCTCTTGTTAGCTCTACTGGCCAAAGGCCAGAAGAGCTTATGCTGTGGTGTGGTGTCCGCGCGTCCGTAAACAATTTCTTGTGAACGCGATACAGTCTTCAGTTTTGATTGAATATCAATCAAACTTATACAGTAGTTAGATATCCATGAGAGCTCGGTTCCTTTCGCAAACCAGCCAGTACTCATCATGCAGCAGAATTTACAAAATATGTACCCAATTTTTCAATTCTTGAACATAGTAATGGGAAGAAAAGTTTGAAATTTTTAACACAACTGTACATTTTGACCTGTTGATTTTTTTGCAAACTTCATTTGAACGGAAACAATATCACAGGCTTTTTTAAAAAAAACTTTTCCCAAATTTAACCAATCTACAGAAGACAACTTTGAAAATATCTTTGCAAGCTCACTTTGGTACAGCATGTTTCCTATTTTATTACTCAGTTTACCGTAGCTCAGTCAGTAGTGACACAGGCTGTTAATCCAGGGGTTGTGAGTTTGAACCTCAGCTTGGCCTACATTCCTTCCGACATTTGACGTGACTTCCACCAATGGGCTTTCAGACTTTGTGGAAAAGCAGCCAGTTGCTTGGAAAGAATGTTTAGTGAAGTACTGGTATGAGAAAGCCAAGAAACATTTGAGTAGTTGAACTGGCTGCCGTGATATAACTGAAAGATTGATGAAAATGGTGTTAAACCCCAGTAAATCAATCAAACTATTTTATTACCTAATACTTTGAGTCTAGAAAAACTTGTTCATCTAATACCCATCTTCTCATTGTAAACTAAATATGCTGAGTGTAGCCTGTTTTATTGGTAAAAAACATAAGTATTTATTATGGATGGGACCGAGTATGCGAGTACCCGAGTACTCGGTTGGACGTCCGAGTACCGGTTATCAAAATAGGTCTTCAAGTACTCGATTATTTATTTTCCATTTTTAGCTCTACTGGCCAAAGGCCAGAAGGGCTTATGTCGTGGCGATGTGTCCGTCGTCCGTGTGTGCGTGCGTGCGTGCGTGCGTGCGTCCGTCCGTAAACAATTTCTTGTTAACACGATACAGTCTTCACTTTTGATTGTATCTCAACCAAACTTATACAGTAGTTAGATATCCATGAGAGCTCGGTTCCTTTCGAAAACCAGCCAGATCCGCCCATGCATGACTGGATTATGGCCCTTGAAATGGTCAAAATTGCTATAAAAGAGCTTGTTAACATGATACAGTCTTCACTTTTGATTGTATCTCAACCAAACTTATACAGTAGTTAGATATTCATGAGAGCTCGGTTCCTTTCGAAAACCAGCCAGATCCGCCCATGCAAGACTGGATTATGGCCCTTGAAATGGTCAAAATTGCTATAAAAGAGCTTGTTAACACGATACAGTCTTCACTTTTGATTGTATCTCAACTAAACTTATACAGTAGTTAGATATCTATGAGAGCTCGGTTCCTTTTGAAAACCAGTCAGATCCGCCCATGCAAGACTGGATTATGGCCCTTGAAATGGTCAAAATTGCTATAAAAGAGCTTGTTAACACGATACAGTCTTCACGTTTGATTGTATCTCAACCAAACTTATACAGTAGTTTGATATCTATAAGAGCTCGGTTCCTTTCGAAAACCAGTCAGATCCGCCCATGCATGACTGGATTATGGCCCTTGAAATGGTCAAAATTGCTATAAAAGAGCTTGTTAACATGATACAGTCTTCACTTTTAATTGTATCTCAACCAAACTTATACAGTAGTTAGATATTCATGAGAGCTCGGTTCCTTTCGAAAACCAGCCAGATCCGCCCATGCAAGACTGGATTATGGCCCTTGAAATGGTCAAAATTGCTATAAAAGAGCTTGTTAACACGATACAGTCTTCACTTTTGATTGTATCTCAACTAAACTTATACAGTAGTTAGATATCTATGAGAGCTCGGTTCCTTTTGAAAACCAGTCAGATCCGCCCATGCAAGACTGGATTATGGCCCTTGAAATGGTCAAAATTGCTATAAAAGAGCTTGTTAACACGATACAGTCTTCACGTTTGATTGTATCTCAACCAAACTTATACAGTAGTTAGATATCCATGAGAGCTCGGTTCCTTTCGAAAACCAGCCAGATCCGCCCATGCATGACTGGATTATGGCCCTTGAAATGGTCAAAATTGCTATAAAAGAGCTTGTTAACATGATACAGTCTTCACTTTTAATTGTATCTCAACCAAACTTATACAGTAGTTAGATATTCATGAGAGCTCGGTTCCTTTCGAAAACCAGCCAGATCCGCCCATGCAAGACTGGATTATGGCCCTTGAAATGGTCAAAATTGCTATAAAAGAGCTTGTTAACACGATAGTCTTCACTTTTGATTGTATCTCAACTAAACTTATACAGTAGTTAGATATCTATGAGAGCTCGGTTCCTTTTGAAAACCAGTCAGATCCGCCCATGCAAGACTGGATTATGGCCCTTGAAATGGTCAAAATTGCTATAAAAGAGCTTGTTAACACGATACAGTCTTCACGTTTGATTGTATCTCAACCAAACTTATACAGTAGTTAGATATCCATGAGAGCTCGGTTCCTTTCGAAAACCAGCCAGATCCGCCCATGCATGACTGGATTATGGCCCTTGAAATGGTCAAAATTGCTATAAAAGAACTTTTTAACACGATACAGTCTTCACTTTTGATTGTATCTCAACCAAACTTATACAGTAGTAAGATATCCATGAGAGCTCGGTTCCTTTCCTAAACCAGCCAGATCCGCCCATGCAAGACTGGATTATGGCCCTTGAAATTGTCCAAATTGCTATAATTGAGCATGTGAACACAATAGAGGCTCCATTTAATACTATCTTATCTTCACCAAACTTAGATAGTAGTTAAATATTGATGAGAGCTTGGTTCCTTTTGAAAACCAGCTAGATCCGCCCATGCAAGACTGGATTATGGCCCATGAAATTGTAAAAATTGCTATAATACAGCTTGTGAACACAAAAGAGCCTCCATTTACTATCCGATCTTCAACATACATACATGCTCTGGATTGAAAATGACCAAAGAACCATACCAGTAGAGCATAGGCCCTCATGGGCCTCTTGTTTCTATATTTCATCTAATAAAAGTATGTTTAAGTAAATAAAAACTTAATATGTATTGACTCTGTTGTTCTTATTGAGTTACTAAAGAAATCGATAAATAAGCGGTGAAGGTTATAATTGAATTAAACAAACAGCTAACACCTTTTTGTCTGAAGATGGTACTTAATCCATTTAATTGGCGATTTGATTGCAATCGCAAGTCCTTTACAAACAACTTGACAAAAATGTAGTCCGCGATATCAATATAATCTCCAGTCAATTAGCAACCATACATGTCAAACAACATGTCAAACAGGGAGGGCCGTCGGGTTTTCACACCTTCATCATAATAGTGCTTTCAATTGTCGACACGTTTTAATTGGATAGTTGTAAGAAATATACACATCAATATGATTCAATAAGAATTGTTGCAATTGTTTTGAGTAATTATTCTTCAAATCATTAGATCTATTCGAACGAAAGGAAAATTACAACCATGCCCCCTGCTAAATCTGCCGTCTGGAAACATTTCAAGCACACAGCAGACGACAAGTCAGTTAAATGCATGTAGTGCACATATTACGGAAACCGCTTAATTTGAAAACCGAAAGAAAAAACCCATTTATGATTGTTGATTTATGTTCCTTATTGTCATAGATGATAAATATATTCTTTTATTAAATGTATTGTTTATCATTCTTGGTATTGTTTTCCATCCACCATTTGACTTGCTTTTTTCCCCGCGACTTTAAAAAGATATACAGTCTGCACCCAAACTTTTGGATGTTTACGCCAATGCAAATTCTGGATGTATTTGTTGAATTATTTTGTTTTCAAAGATAAAACAACTATTTTTTTTCAAATATCAAATATTAAACTTAGAGGCGAATACAAACACATGTTTGTTCTTATAAAATCGATTCAAATTTAGTGCACGAGGACAACACTTTTCTGAGAGACAAGACGTTTGACGAACAAATTTACACAATGTAATTTCTTGCAAGTACCCGAGTACTCGATCGGAAGAGTTCACAAGTACCCAAGTACTAATATCGATACTCGTTCCCATCCCTAATATTTATATATTTTAGTTGATTTTGAGAATTGGACATAGTTGGTTAAGTTTTGCGTTTTAATAGGTAACTTACATGAAAACTATCAAACCTTATACTTTGAAACTTGGAAAACTGCTTCACCTTATACTCTTCGTCAAATCTGTTTTTTGGGGTAAAAAACATAAATTTTGATGTATTTGGGTTGATTTGAGAATTGGCGGTGTTGGTTCATTTCTATTTAGGCCACTTACATGAAAACTATCAAACCTACTGTATGATAAAATATGTCTGTTTTTTGGGGTAAAAAACATTTATTTTGATGAATTTTGGTTGATTTTGAGAATTGGACATATATATAGTTAGTTAAAATTTGTGTTTTGGTCTCTTACATGGAAACTATCAAACATTTACTTTTAAATTCGGAAAATTTGTTCATCTAATAATCTTCTTCACATTGAATGATAAAGATTCTGAGCAGGCTTTTTTGGGGGGTAAAAAACATAAATTTTGATGTATTTTGGTCGTTTATTAGAATTGGACATAATTATGTTCACCTATTTAAGATTTTCTAAATTTCATAAAGTTGTCTTTTAGCAGGAAACAACTTCTGAAAATTCTTTTCTTTTTTAAGCAACTGTCAGAATTTAAATTTAAGTAGTACTAAGGCTCATCTGATGGGCACTTCATCAATGTATCTGATCTAAAGTGGATTAACTTTTCTGATGTTTTCTCATGTGAGGGATAAAGGGCCATCATACTTGTTGGGGAAAAAAAACTGGTTTATTAGATTTGGGTTTTTCTGCAGGCTGGCCTCAAATATGTTTCTGATCATGATTACTTCTGTTCAGCTTGAAAAAATTTATTCTCATTTCACAGATAGGAAGCATATGTATACAAGGGTCAATTTAAGGTTATTTGAACTTAAAGTGACTGTTTAGTCCACAATTTTCATCCAATTTTCACGAGAACATTTCTCTTCATTAAACCGTAATCAAATGTTAAAAAAGAGTTTTGTGGAGTCAAACAACAAGTTGCCTCAATAGAAATCATAGATTAAAACCTTTGTTATACGCTTATTTATATATACTGTTTATATATATTTATAAATATTTGTTATACTTGTGTAAATGAAATAAATTTACCCACAAACCAGATCTCTGATGGCAAAGAAAGTGTCTAAAGGAGTTTAGAGTGACTCAGTCCATGAAAAAGACAGGTCAATTTGACAGAAAATCCACAGGTGAAATGTGTCTATCATGGTAAGCCTGTGTGGCATGCTTAGGCTGATCCGGATCGATACTTTACGCAGAGTCCACAATGTTGGTTTGCTCGCAGGACTGCTCAAATTAAAGGAAAATCTAGTTAACACTAGATGGAAGCCGCATGTTTTACTTGAGCATGTTGAAACTTCCTCAGAATATTTGCTTGTATGATATCTAGCCTAAGTTTGAATATGTGTCAGATCCAGTAAAGAACTAGGTCACTTAGCCAAACAACTTTGTAGATAAATCTTGTTAACACTATAGACACTGCATTTTTGTATTGAGCAGTTTGAAACCTGTCAGAAAATTTGTCTTGATGATAGGCCAATTTCAAATATTGGTTATTTTGGATAGAACATTAGGGCACTAAGCCAAGTACAATGTAGGAGGAAAATCTTGTTAAGACTCGGGAAGCTGCACTTTTAGCTTGAGCATGCTGAAACTTCGTCAGAATGATTGTTTTATTATATTTAGTTTGAATATAGGTCACGTTTGTTCAAACGTTAGGTCACTATGCCAAGTTGTAGGACAATCTTGATTAACACTTAAGATACCGCAATTTTGACTTTAGCGGCTTGAAACTTTGTCAGACAGATTTCTTGATGATATACAGGCCAATTTAGACATTGGTAATGTTGAGTAAAAAATTAGGTCCCTTGATCAAATTAAGAAAATCTTGTTAATGCTCTGGAAGCCATGTTTTTAACTCTAGCATGATGAAACTTTACCGGAATGTTTATCTTGATGATATCTAGGCTTAGTTTGAATATGGTCTGGTTAAAAACTAGATCACTAGGCCAATATTGAGAAATATCTTGTAAAAACTCTATAGACTAGTCACCACATTTCTCTCAAATGTTCCTTGTTCTTTCGGGCGATGTTTTCCGTTGCCTCTCACCTCTGATCTATGTGAGAAAGTAGTCAGTGGCTTCGAAAGAATGTTGTGTAAGTACTGGTGTGGGAAAGCCAGGAAAACATGGGTAGGTGCACTGACCGCCGTGATATGACCAAAGCTGTTGAAAGCGGCGTTAAACTCCAAATAAACAAACAAATCAAATGTTCCTTGGGTGACTCTTTACTAAGAGTGTTAAATTAAGTTGATTCTTTAGATAATAAATAGCTTTGCTACAGGTACTATTTCCTTTCTACACTACAGACACATGTTGTCTAATCTTCAACAGATGGATGGTATGAGAAATTTCGACAGTTTTCTCAATGTTTTCCTCACACGTCAATACTTTTAGTTTCATCAATACAGATTTACTAATTAATATCTTTAAGTAAACATTTTCAAATCATCTGCTGTAGAGTTTATCCATGTGATAAATTACCTATCACAAATGTGTTTGTTTATCTAACTGTATCTACAGTCTACAGTTCAAGAGGTCTTAAATAAATGTTACAACTGTATGCATTTCTGCTGTTTTGTTTACATTTTTTGAAATGATGTGACTTGTGTTGTAACTTTCCAAAAAATGGAACAGTTGACCATCTTTTTTCCCCTCATACAATGAGTACCGTCCAACAGCACTTTCAGTGCTTTGATTTACTTAGAAATTCTGGTTAAAGTTCTGCGTGCAACCACATTCAGAGTACATATCTTGTTAATTTTGTCATTTTATTTAAGAATACTGCAAACAGTCAGTGTCATTGTTTATTCTATCGCTTCTGTGTCACCACCGCAAGGATTTTCAAAATTCGGAATAGACAGAGATACTAGTATTGTAACAGTGGTGCAATCAGTTGCTGATGACATTGCTTCTGCCTACAGTATCCCTGTTCGGGCTGCGTATAGTGGAACACCAATTAATTCTGGCACTGTGACTGTCACCCTGAATATTGTACAGAAGAATGCTCCCTTTGTTACACCAAGCCTCCAAGTTTCTTTGTCCATAAACAGAGATGTACTAGATGGATCTAGCGTTATGATGTTCACAAGTACAGATACAGATCAGGTATGAGCCCTTTCCTCCATGCAGAGGCATTTCAAATAATCCGCAGTAGGTGACTTTAATGTCATTGTGGCAAGAGGAGATATTGTTCACACTCTATTCAATAAATGAACTTTGAATTTTAAACAATTTGTCATACCTGGGAAATGGATACACTGGTTGACAAATTTGTGTAGGAGTTTGAACATCTGTTTCACAAAATCAGAGGTTGTTTCTGTAGGGGTTTGAACATATGTCTAAGAAATCAAAGGTTGTTTCCATTAGTAAAAAAGTGCTGGGAATGGACAAAACATGTAATTTTAGGTTTTATACTGACCACATTGCTCTTAGTAATAAATTTACATCCTTCATTCTGTTAGGAATTTCAATTAGTTTCATCCGATATATCGTATAGATATAATGAAATACTTGAACCAAAGGTCCACATAACCCTCTCCAACATATAGATGCTTTCTGATGCTTCTGCAGCAGACGACTTTTGAAAACATTTTGACAAAAGTAGAAATTGCTCACAACAGGCATGTTTTCAACTTTCTTCAGTAATTATACCTACATTTATAGAGCTTTTCCATGTGTTTTCCTATATACTTTCAAATTCAACTGCTGCAAATATGGTGTATGTGGGAAAGGGATAAGGTGTGTACAGCTCTTTTCCCCACAACATCTTTCTTATTATCATATGAAAACCGAACATGTGGGTGCACTAAAGATTAAACTCATTCAGACAATTCTGATGAGTACCAACAACACAGCGTTAGAGGGTCAAATAAGGATTTTAGTATTTAAAAAATCTGCTCTTTATCCCAAATTGAGGGTCATTATCGAGAAACTATTTCAGCTTAAACATGGAATTATAAGAAGTTATTTCTTTTTTGTTGTTCTCATATTCCATTACCCTTTTCAATTTACATATGATAAATCTGCAGCAGACGACTTCAAAAACAGCTGGTTTCAAAATATGGTTACCCTCTTTAAATAAAAGTTAAATCATTGAATAGTTTGAAACCTTGTGGCATTGGGTTAAAATGAGCAATTTCTTGTTTTGTCACAATGTTTTCAAAAGTTGTCTGCTTCAGAGGCCTCATAAAGCATAAATTTGGAGGCTGGAATGGGTTAAATAATCTGGCCTTGGACAAGCAATATTATGTCTTAACCCTTTCCCTTCTTATGACAATTCTGTAGCAGATGACTGTCAAAAAAGTAGAAAATCTCTATAATTGAATGGATAACCTATGATTAAAAATTGGAAAACATTGTGGCAAAAGGAGAAATTGCTCATGTTGAGCAATTTCTTCTTTTGTCACTATGTTTTCATAAAGCTGTATGCTGCAGAGGCGTCAGAAAACGTCTATATGAGGGAAAGGGTTAAAATGTCTCAATACCTCTGCATAATTGCTTCCATCTCCATGTGTCGGTGTCATGATAAACCGATACTGTAAGTACTGGTAATATACACTGGAAATGCCATCATATAACTTTAATACTGTTGAAAGAGACTTAAAACAGCATTCAAACTAACAAAACAAAACACCACAAGTCTAGCACTTTTGGTGTAATATGTCTATGCATCTTTATCTCTTCTTATAATTTTTAAAATGGACTCTGCATTCAGAGGTTCATAGCCGATCTAGGAATATAAAGATAAAAATGATGAATATGGATATCAGCAGTATATAGCCTGGTGAGATGACCCTGATGAGCAGGCTGGTTGACCTGGCTGTATACTTGTGCTACAGGCCTTGCAAAATAGGTTCCAGCAATCAGGATTAACCCTTTCCCACATGCAGCATTTCTGCATTTTGAAAACATATTGGCAAAAACATGAAAAATCATTAATTAGAGTTGAAAACATTGTGGCAAAAATAGAAATTGCTCATTATGAGCATTTCCTTCTTTGGCTACAATGTTTCCAAAAACTCGTCTGGTGAAGTACGTCCGAAAGCATCTGTATGAGGGAAAGTGTTAAGTAATGGTATCAAAACTGAGATGTCACAAAATCCCATTTCTACTAATACTACTTATGTTGTTTAATTGTTTGTTGATTTTGTTCAGCTTAGGATCGATTTGGTATTGTGACTGATACATTAACGGGCGATTCAGATGCACTGAGCTACTGAGTCTATGTCGAAAAAACCCACTGACGGGAGATCAAGAAGAGTTCACAGTAAGTACTGGACAACCTCTCCATATTCAACCACTAAGGACCAACTCTTTTTATGATTCCGATGTGTTGATATCTTTTTACAGCAGCCAACTTGTGAAAACATTGTGGCAGAAAGAGAAATTGATCATTTAAAAATGAGTAAATTCTTCTTTTGCCACAATATTTTTATTTTTTATTTATAGAGATTTTACAAATTTTTGACCAGTTGATTTAAGTTGTTCCAGATTTGTATCTGAGAAAGAGTTAACCCTTTCCCTCATATAGACGCTTTCTGATGCCTCTGCAGCCGACAGCTTTTTGAAAACATATATAGTGACAAAAAAAGAAATTGCTCAAAACAAGCAATTTCTCCTTTTGCCACAATGTTTTCCACTTTAAGTCATTATCAGGTTATCTATTCAATTAAAGAGATTTTCTATATTTTGACAAAACATGTTCAAAGTCGTCTGCTGCAGAATTGTCGTATGAGCGAAAGGGTTAACTATTGCTGATCCATATATCACAGAATTCATTCTTTGAACAAAGTCTTATAGCGATAGCTCAGTTGGTGACAACCAGGCCTATTGATCCCAGGGATGGCAAATTCCAAGCTTGGGTTGACCACCATTCATTCTTTCCAAAAATGGATTAGTCTTCCACAAATGGGCTAAATGTAGGAAGCTAGCCAGCTGCCCAGGAAGAATGTGTTGGTTTGCTTTTGCTCGAGAGCCAAGCCAGTAAGCCTGAAGTTACATGAAATACCATTGAAAATGCCAGATCAGCATGTTATTTTCTCTGCCTTACCAGAATTTACGCAAGTTGCCAGAACAAGCTTATGTAAGTAATATATGAACAGTGTAGATCTCGATGAAAAATGCCCCTTCTCTAGAGCTCTATATGTAGCATAATGCCAAATTATATTTTTGCACAAAGATCAGTATATAAGGTTCATATTGTTGAATAATACAGCTTGTGGAATGTTAAATACCCATCTATTACATTTGTAGTGGCTTGTTTGATTGGACTGGACAGTGGCCATTTAAATCTTTCCCGTGTACATACACTTTTTGTATGTGCTATAGGGTTAACCCTTTCCCTCATATAGACGCTTTCTGAGGCCTCTGCAGCAGACGGCTTTTTGAAAACATAGTGACAAAAGAAGAAATTGTTCAAAACAAGCAATTTCTCCTTTTGCAATGTTTTCCACTTTATACACATACAACAAAACTACTGCAGACGAGTTTGAAAAATCTAAGAAAAAATATTAAATATCTCATTTAACCTTGTCCATATACAACAAATCTGCAGCAGACAACGGTCAACCTTGAAAAGATTTAGACACAATTATTGGAAAGTTGTATCATAAAGAGCAATTTCTCCTTTAACCACAATGTTTTAAGAAAACATTCTGCTGCAGAGGCGTCAGAAACCTTTCGTGTGTGGGAAAGAACTAAATGTAAATCTAACTATTGAGTTTTGAGCAATTTCTTCCTTTGCTACAATTTTTAGCTCTACTGGCCAAAGGCCAGAAGGGCTTATGTCGTGGCGATTTGTCCGTCGTCCGTCCGTCCGTAAACAATTTCTTGTTAACACGATACAGTCTCCTTTTGATTGTATCTCAACCAAACTTATACAGTAGTTAGATATCCATGAGAGCTCGGTTCCTTTCGAAAACCAGCCACATATCCGCCCATGCATGACTGGATTATGGCCCTTGAAATGGTCAAAATTGCTATAAAAGAGTTTGTTAACACGATACAGTCTTCACTTTTGATCTTATCTCAATCAAACTTATACAGTAGTTAGATATCAATGAGAGCTTTCAAAAACCAGCCAGATCTGCGCATGCATGACTGGATTATGGCCCTTGAAATTGTCATAATTGCTATAATAGACCTTGTTAACACGATACAGTCGTTATTTTTTATTGTATCTCAATCAAACTTATACAGTAGTTAGATATCTATGAGAGCTTGATTCCTTTCGAAAACAAGCCAGATCCGTGCATGACTGAATTATGGCCCTTGAAATTGTCAAAATTGCTATAATAGGGCTTGTTAACATGATACAGTCCTTATTTTTGATTGTATCTAAATCAAACTTATACAGTAGTTAGATATCCATGAGAGTTTGGTTCATTTCTAAAAAATGGCCAGATCTTCCCATGCATGGCTGATTATGGCCCTTGAAATTGTCAAAATTGCTATAATACAGCTTGTGAACACAATAGAGCTTCCATTTACTATCTGATCTTCACCAAACTTAGATGGTATTTGAATATTGATGACATATTGGTTCCTTTTGAAACAAGCCGGATCAATGCCAGTAGAGCATAGGCCCTCATGGGCCTCTTGTTTCAAAAGTATTCTGCTGCAGAGGCTTCAAAAATTGTTTGAATATGAGAAAGGGTTAATTGATTGATATTGCCGAGAAACTTTAAGGCCCATTTACCCCTTATATTAAGCCACTGAATCCATGTTTTTTTTATCTTTTTCAGCTTACTCTTAATGCATACAACATGGGTGTACCATCACTGTCTAATGTGGATGAGACAGCCAGGGTAACCGTCACCATTTTGAGGAACCAGAATCCTGGATTCTTGCCCACTTCCGATGAAAAATCTGTGAATTAAAATGTACCTGCTGGAAGCACTGTGTACACATTCACGTATTATGATGCCGATGCAACCGTAAAGTAATAATGAAAACATTCCTATCCAGGACAAAAACATTGGAAAGTTATTCCCATTCAAATTCAAACTACAAATTCATTAAATTCATTCAAGAAATTGTATTACAATATTATTTGAATAATTTTAGGTTTTGTTACCAATTTAGCATTATTTACTATCTCTTGTGTATGTATATTACACTGTGTGTAATTATAATTTATTGCCTATATTTCTATCAGTTATGTACATTCAACAGTTTAAATGGAAATATTTACTAACACTTTTGTTTTTTGCAGATTACAGAACTTAATGGGATCTGAAAACTGACATTTTGAGCACAGCAAGGGCCAGAAACTCTTTTTCGCATTCAAGAAAACATTCTTTAACCCTTTTCAAATACAACCAATATGCAGAGATGACTTTGAAAACCGCTTGGAAAAAATATAAAAAAAATTATAAATATAACTGTGAACTTATGAAAAAGAGATTAAAAATTTAAACATTGTGACAAAAGGAGAAATGATTTCAAAAGACATTCGCTGCAGACGTGTGGGAAAGCGCCCATTTGAGGGAAAGGGTTAATTACCCTTGATGACAATTTGTGATGTATCAGAAGCAGAATACTTTCAAAATTTAGCAAAGGAAGGACTATTTACTCTGAACCTTCTTCCCACATACAGAAGTTTTCTCACGCCTCTGAAGAGACTTTTAAAAAGATTGTGACAAAGGGAGATATTGCTCAAAATGAGCAACATCTCTATTTGCACGAATTTTTGTCAACTCCACTCATTGAGAAATTGCTCTCAATGATTTGTATTCTTTTGAATAATTATAATTATTCCTTCATAAAAAGATATTTTCTATAGTTTTTAGCGGCCAGAAGAACTTATGCCATGGCGTGGTGTCCATCGTCCCTGCGTCCGTAAACAATTGCTTGTGAACGCGATAGTCTTAAGTTTTGACTGTATCTCAATCAAACTTATACAAAAGTTAGATATCCATGAGAGCTCAGTTCCTTTCGCAAACTAGCCAGATCCGTTCATGCATGACTGGATTATGGCCCTTGAAATTGTCAAAATTGCTATAATAGAGCTCGTGAACACAATAGAGGCTCCATTTACTATCTGATCTTCACCAAACTTACATAGTAGTTAGGTATCCATGAGAGCTTGGTTCCTTTTGAAAACCAGCCAGATACGGCCATGCAAGATTATGGCCCTTGAAATTGTCAGAATTGCTATAATAGAGCTTGTGAACGCGATAAAGTCTTGAGTTTTGATTGTATCTCAATCAAACGTATACAGTAGTTAGATATCCATGAGAGCTCGGTTCCTTTAGTAAACCAGCCGGATCCGCCCATGAAAGACTGGATTATGACCCTTGGAATTGTCGAAATTCTTATAATAGAGCTTGTGACACAATAGAGGCTTTATTATGCCCCTTCGAAGAAGAGGGGTATATTGCTTTGCACATGTCTGTCGGTCGGTCCGTCCGTCCGTCCGTCTGTAGACCAAAGCTTGTCCTAGTGATAACTCAACAATGCCTGGACCTATGGTCCTCAAACTTGACTTGAAGGTTGGGCCTGACCAGTAGATGAACCCTATTTATTTTGAGGTCATTGGGTCAAAGGTAAAGGTCACAGTGACCTTGAACACAAAAACCCTTTTTAAGCTTGTCCAAGTGATAACTCAACAATGCCTGGATCTATGGTCCTCAAAGTTGACTTGGAGGTTGGGCCTGACCAGTAGACGAACCCTATTTATTTTGAGGTCATTGGGTCAAGGTCAAGGTCACAGTGACCTTGAACACAAAAACCTTATTGTGATCGCCTTTTGTCCGGCGTGCGTCGTGCGTCAACTTCTTCTCCTCAGTAACCAGTGGGTCAATTGGGATTAAACTTCACAGAAAGCATCCTCTCAATGACCTCACCAGATTTCCTTCAAATTTTTGGGATCCATGCAGAATTCTGGTTTCCATGGCAACGAAATGAAAAAAACTTCAAAATTCTTCTTCTCCCAAACTGGTTGGCAGGTTTTCAAATAATTTTGTAGAAATGTTTCTTGGATGACCTTCTATCAGATTCCTTCAAGCCATGTTGATTGGTCGAAAAACATGGCCGCCAGGGGTGCGGGGCCATTTTGCCTTATATGGCTATAGTGAAAACTTAAAAAATCTTCTCCTCCGAAAGTGTCAGGTTGATTTTTAAATAATTTTGTAGAAATATTCCTTGGATGACCCTCTATCAGATTCCTTCAAGCCATGTTGATTGGTCGAAAAACATGGCTGCCAGGGGCGGGGCTATTTTGCGTTATATGGCTATAGTGAAAACTTAAAAAATCTTCACCTCTGAAAGTGTCAGGCCGATTTTCAAATAATTTTATAGAAATGTTCCTTGGATGACCCTCTATCAGATTCCTTAAGCCATGTTGATTGGTCGAAAAACATGGCCGCCAGGGGGGCAGGGCTATTTTGCCTTATATGGCTATAGTGAAAACTTAAAAAATCTTCTCCTCCGAAAGTGTCGGGCCGATTTTCAAATAATTTTGTAGAAATGTTCCTTGGGTGATCCTCTATCAGATTCCTTCAAGCCATGTTGATTGGTAAAAAAACATGGCCGCCAGGGGGTGGGGCTATTTTGCCTTTTATGGCTATAGTGAAAACTTAAAAAATCTTCTCCTCCATAAGTGTCAGGCCGATTTTCAAATAATTTTGTAGAAATGTTCCTAGGGTGACCCTCTATCAGATTCCTTCCAGCCAAGTTGATTTGTCGGAAACTATGGCCGCCAGGGGGCGGGGCTTATATAGCTAAAGTGAAAAAAAAAAAAAATCAGGTGAGCAATTCAAGGGCCATCATGGCCCTCTTGTTTAAGCTTGTCCGAGTGATAACTCAACAGTGCTTAACCTGGAGGATACATGTTTATCTGCAAATATCAGTCATCATCACAATGGGATTAAGAACTGTACCTACTATCCTCAAACTTTGAATGAACATTGTTCATAATCTTAAAACTGACTCACAGACATCCAATGTGAAATGACAAATCAACTGGCATTTCGGTCCATGCAAATTTTACTCAATTGTCCTAATATTCCAGACAACATGGCGCTCAGGGGGGGCATAATGTTTGACAAACATCTCTTGTTTAGTATCTGATCTTCACCAAACTTAAATAGTAGTTAAATATTGTTGAGAGCCTGGTTCCTTTCGAAAACCAGCTAGATGTGCCCTTGCAAAAATTGCTATAATACAGCTTGTGAACACAATAGAACCTCCATTTACTATTCGATCTTCACCAAACTTAGATAGTAGTTAAATATTGATGAGAGCTCGGTTCCTTTTGCAAACAAGCCAGATCCGCCCATGCAAGACTGGATAATAGCTCTTGAAATTGTCAAAATTGTTTACATACAGCTTGTGAACACAATAGAGATTCCATTTACTATCCGATCTTCACCAAACTTAGATAGTAGTTAAATATTGATGAGAGCTCGGTTCCTTTCGCAAACCAGCCAGATCCGCCCATGCAAGGTTGAATTTTGGCCCTTGAAGTTGTCAAAATTTATATAAAACAGCTTGTGAACACAATAGAGCCTCCATTTACTATCCGATCTTCACCATACA
This sequence comes from Serripes groenlandicus, assembly GCA_031761405.1. Lineage (NCBI taxonomy): Eukaryota > Metazoa > Mollusca > Bivalvia > Cardiida > Cardiidae > Serripes > Serripes groenlandicus. Next base: position 297,433 of record JASEVX010000034.1, on the reverse strand, counting down.
TACATGCTCTGGATTGAAAATGACCAAAGAACAATCCCAGTAGAGCATAGGCCCTCATGGGCTTATTGTTCCAAGATGTGTTCAAAGTTGTCTGCAGCAAAACTGTTGTAAGTGGGAATGGGTTAAGACAACAAATTATTTTTGAATAGAAACAGGAATAAGTAAGGTCTTCTTTTGTGTACAAAACTCATCTGCTTGGGGATTGAAAGTAGAAAAACAATAAAAATCACAATGGAATAAAGTTATATCAAATTCATCATCATGTGGAAAACCTTACAGGAGATTTAAAGAATGGCATAAAATATCGTCAAACACAAATACTCTTCGGCCATACAGCCCCTGGTTAGTATGACTGTAGTGGGAACTGTATTTATTTTTTATCGTACTGGAAGATCGCTGTTATTAGGTGTTTACAAACAACAGATACACTCGGCTCTTGACTCTTCCCACAATTCATTCCTGGAGGTCATGTGATACGCTTTTTAAAACGCTCAAAGTAGGTCAAACTAAACAGACCAAAAGTAAGCAAAAATGGAAACTCAGAAATCCGAACTCGAAAGCGGAGATTCTTATATAGCGACTCCGAACAGTTATTCCGTCATGTTGCTTATAACAAGAGAATGAATATAACTCGGATTGTAATCGGGGATGTGATCGATCGGTGGAAAAGTCTTTTTGATGACATTCTTAGTTGATTGTTGACATTTTTCCACTCGCTTTGTTTACCGCAAAATCATGTGTGACGTCATGGGCATGACTTGTATGCACAATTTATGCAAATTATTTAATAGCAATTGCTGTCGAAATCATCCGGGAAAATGTTCGCTTGACCTCCCCATGAATTGAAAGGGTAAACAATTAACTTTTACAAACCGATACAAAGTCATTTTTTTTGTCTTTTTTAGCTCTACTTGCCAAAGGCCAGAAGGGCTTATGTCGTGGCGATGTGTCCGTGCGTCCGTAAACAATTTCTTGTTAACACGATACAGTCTTCACTTTTGATTGTATCTCAACCAAACTTATACAGAAGTTAGATATCCATGAGAGCTCGGTTCCTTTCGAAAACCAGCCAGATCCGCCCATGCATGACTGGATTATGGCCCTTGAAATGGTCAAAATTGCTATAAAAGAGCTTGTTAACACGATACAGTCTTCACTTTTAATTGTATCTCAACCAAACTTATACAGTAGTTAGATATTCATGAGAGCTCGGTTCCTTTCGAAAACCAGCCAGATCCGCCCATGCAAGACTTGATTATGGCCCTTGAAATGGTCAAAATTGCTATAAAAGAGCTTGTTAACACGATACAGTCTTCACGTTTGATTGTATCTCAACCAAACTTATACAGTAGTTAGATATCCATGAGAGCTCTGTTCCTTTCGAAAACCAGCCAGATCCGCCCATGCATGACTGGATTATGGCCCTTGAAATGGTCAAAATTGCTATAAAAGAGCTTGTTAACACGATACAGTCTTCACTTTTAATTGTATCTCAACCAAACTTATACAGTAGTTATATATTCATGAGAGCTCGGTTCCTTTCGAAAACCAGCCAGATCCGCCCATGCAAGACTTGATTATGGCCCTTGAAATGGTCAAAATTGCTATAAAAGAGCTTGTTAACACGATACAGTCTTCACTTTTGATTGTATCTCAACTAAACTTATACAGTAGTTAGATATCTATGAGAGCTCGGTTCCTTTCGAAAACCAGTCAGATCCGCCCATGCAAGACTGGATTATGGCCCTTGAAATGGTCAAAATTGCTATAAAAGAGCTTGTTAACACGATACAGTCTTCACATTTGATTGTATCTCAACCAAACTTATACAGTAGTTAGATATCCATGAGAGCTCGGTTCCTTTCGAAAACCAGCCAGAGCCGCCCATGCATGACTGGATTATGGCCCTTGAAATGGTCAAAATTGCTATAAATGAACTTTTTAACACGATAGTCTTCACTTTTGATTGTATCTCAACCAAACTTATACAGTAGTAAGATATCCATGAGAGCTCGGTTCCTTTCCTAAACCAGCCAGATCCGCCCATGCAAGACTGGATTATGGCCCTTGAAATTGTCCAAATTGCTATAATTGAGCATGTGAACACAATAGAGGCTCCATTTACTATCTGATCTTCACCAAACTTAGATAGTAGTTAAATATTGATGAGAGCTTGGTTCCTTTTGAAAACCAGCTAGATCCGCCCATGCAAGACTGGATTATGGCCCATGAAATTGTAAAAATTGCTATAATAGAGCTTGTGAACACAAAAGAGCCTCCATTTACTATCTGATCTTCACCATACATACATGCTCTGGATTGAAAATGACCAAAGAACCATACCAGTAGAGCATAGGCCCTCATGGGCCTCTTGTTTTACATTCTGATCACTCTCTGTCAGTCGTCTGTCATCTGTCATTAGCTTTGAGCTTTCCAAACTTCACAGGAATGTACCTTTGGTGGCCCTCTTTCAAAATTGTTCAAAGATTTAAATTCCATGGAGAACTTTGGTTGCTGCGGCATCAGAAAGGGAGCAAAATGTCCACACTTTAAAAATCTTCTTCTCTGAATTTGCTTATATATCCAATATCATTTGGTAGAAATGTTCCTTTGGTGACACTCTACCAAAATTATTCAAGCCATACTGATTGGTTGAAAACATGGCAGTCAGATGGCATCAGAAAAGGGGCAAAAATTTAGAAATCCTTTTTTTTTAAAAATGCTTGTCTGTTTTTAAGAAAATTGAATAGGAATCTTATTTCAGTGATCCTCTAATTAATTAGTTCCAAGCTGTAGTGATTGGTTATAAAATCTTAGCAACCAGGTGTCATCACAAACAGGGTAAATTGAACATCTAGCTACAAAATCCTACCAATTTCCAACAGGAATCTTCCTTTGTTGGTCCCCTTTCAAAATTGTTCAAAGAATTACATTCTGTGAAGAACTTTGGTTGCTGCGGCATCAGAAAGTAAGAAAAATACCCAAACTTTAAAATCCTTTTCCTCCATAATCTTGTTTGTCCGATTCCAAGATAATTTAGTAAAAATATTCTTCGAGTGACCCTCTACAAAAACTGTTCAAGCTTTATTGATTTTGTTGGAAAACGGCAGCAATGCGGCATCAGGAAAGACGCAAAATAACAAAACTTTATAATTTCATTCTTATTAAAGTTGTTGTTTATCTAAGATTTCAAACTACAAATGGCCTTTACTGATAAGCTATTTTCTTTAACAGTGTCTACTCCTTGCAGTTTCATTTGCACTCCTGATTAAAATTTTCCCAGATATTTGAAGTTAAATATTTGCTACTAATTTTAAAACTATCACTCATGTGATCGATTTAGGGCTATCATGGCCCTCCTGTTTATGCTTCTACTCGATATAAGTCACAAAAAACGAAGGTTTATTATGAAATATACTATATATGTGAGTTTGAAAAGTACATATAAATATTTATTTCCTACGGAGAGCAATTATCGCTTTAACAAATATTTTTGTCCAAAAGTACTGGCCTAATAATAAGAATAATTATTTACCAATAGGTTTTTTTTTTGGAGACCCCTTACTGAGATAGTTCAAATTATTCCAATCTGTTGAATACATGGCTGAAAGGGGGCGGGCTTGCTTCTCTTATAAGTTTATATTATGACACTTTTAAACAAAAATCTTGTACAAAAGTACTGGCCATTTGAACCCTTTCTAACATACAGATGCTTTCTGACACCTGAAGTAGATTTATGAAGACATTCTGGCAAAATTAAAAACTACTCGGCATCAATCGTGATTAATATAAGCTGAAATTTATTCGCAAATAATGTTTAATAAATAAATAAGTTTCACACTTTCTGACATATCTGCCTCCCCTACAGCAGATGACTTTTGAAAACATTGTGGCAATCAATGTACACAATGTTTTCAACTCTATTCAGTAATCATACTTTTATTTAAAGAGAGTTTCCTTCAAAGTCATCTGCATCAAATTTGTTGTATGCTGGAAAGGTTTAATTAAATCTAATGCTTTGGGGATAAGATCCTAATCAATCAACTGTTTCAGCTCTGCACGAAGACTTCTCCAACTGGATGTGATTTTTTTAGAGGATGGGTTTCTAGAGCTAGACAACAAAACAGGAGCAGGTAGCTACCAAGTATGTAACAAGGGCAAAATAAACCTGGACACTGCAAATGTAACAGTACTACAATGAACATCTGGTGTTGTGTTCACACTCAACTATACTGCTTTGCTGACATCTGGTATGTTTGGTTTGTAATTAATTGTTTATCTGCATCAGACGACTTAGAAAACATAGTGACAACAACCTAAAAAAATCTCCATAAAAGATAGCTTAATTGTTAATTAAAGTTGAAAACATTGTGGCCAAAATGTTTTCAAAAGTAGTCTGCTGTTATTTTGTCAAAGAGGTCTCTTATTGGTATTACTCTCTGTGCCATACGATAGGGAAACTAGTCAAATACAGCTCATAATTGTCCAATTAATGAGGAAGAATGTGTAATATTTGCAATTTTTGAAGTATAATTTTGATTACCTTGTTTAAAGGATTGAAGGAAAAGTGCTCCTTTCTCTACAATATTTTCACTAACAAGTCATTTAAATAGGGCAATGCTTTGACTCCTTTTAACCCTTTTCCACATACAACAATTCTGCAGCAGACGATTTTGAAAACATACCCGAAATTGTTTGGAAACTCCTTTTAAATGAAGGTACAATAATTGAATAGAGTTGAAAACATGGTGACAAAAGGAGAAATTGCTTGTTTTAAGCAATTTCTTCTTTTGTCGCCATGTTTTCAAAAAGCCATCTGCTGCAGAGACTCCAAAAAGCATCTATATGAGGGTTAAAATCCTTTACCACATCCAGATGCATTTTGAAGCTTATGCAGCTGAAGTCTCTTGCCTCCGTGCCTTCAACCATATTAAATCGTTAAACGTTAACCCTTCTTTTATAGGGATTATCCATATTCTTTGCTGGATGATGCTGCAGAATCATTGTTTGTGGAAAAGATGTAATCCGTTTTCTCTTTATGTCTCAGAGTTGGTAGAGATTGTAGATCCACATCTAGTGCCTGTTAACCCTTTCCCTCATATAGATGCTTTCTGACGCCTCTGCAGCAGACAGCTTTTTGAAAACATAGTGACAAAAGAAGAAATTGCACGAAACGTGCAATTTCTCCTTTTGCCACAATGTTTTCCACTTTTTGTCATAGGTTATCCATTCAATTATGGAGATTTTCTATGTTTTGACAAAATACGTTCAAAGTCGTCTGCTGCAGAATTGTCATATGAGGGAAAGGGTTAAAGTGGAGTTAGTTGGTGGCAACAGGCAAGGCTCAGGACTGTTACAAGTATACAGGGCTGATGGTCTACATGGGATATATGGTATACAAACTATAGAGTACCTTTGTTACAAGTATACAGGGCTGATGGTCTACATGGGATATATGGTATACAAACTATAGAGTACCTTTGTTACAAGTATACAGGGCTGATGGTCTACATGGGATCTACGGTATACAAACGATAGAGTACCTTTGTGCATTGATGGGTTATCTGTGAGTACTTCTTGTGTAATCTGTGCTTCTTGTTAATCTATGTCATTGATATACAGTACATTCCGTGTTTAATTAAAGATCCCCCATGGGAAGTGAACAATCTGGTCTTTGTTCACAGGTGATCTCTAATTGCAGGGTCATTTAGGCAGAAAGAATGTTGGCTGAGCTGGGGTTCCAACTCACAACCCCTTGATTGACAGCTCGCGTTAGGCTGCAAAGGGTATTCAACCAAGAAACTTGAAAAGAAATAAACTCCATGTGTATTGATTTATGTCGGACAGGTTTTAATTATTGTGTTTATATTTTAGATTTCATGTTAATATTAGCAATTTCTCCTTTTCACACAATGTTTTCTACTGTCATCTTCTACAGGAGGAAAGATTTAACAAAACAACCTTATTTGGTTCATTTGCCTTTAAATAATTTAAAAATGGTATTAATGGCTTACCCCCCTTGACGTTCAGAATGATAGGTGTGGAATTACGACTGACTTGCTGATGACAGGATGAATGGACCAGAAGTACTGATAATTTACTAAGGGTATGCCGTAATAAAACTAAAATTGTTGAAAGTGGCGTAAAACACCATAAAAAAACAGTCATTTGTCTTAAAGTGTTGTTGCAACAATGTTTCATATTCCATTCAAAATTATATTAAAAGTAATATTTTTTTATACGCCGCCGGAGGCGGTCGTATATTGGGGTCATCTTCTCCGTCTGTCCGTCCGTCCATCCGTATGTCCATTTCTTGTGAACGCAACTCCTCCTACGTTTCTGACCGTGTCTTTTCAAAACTTGGTCAATGTCATAACTATAATGTGTAGATGTGCATGAAGCGGCGATTTTCCGGTTCATTGATATTTGCAAGATTTATGTCCCTTGTAACTTAGTCTCTGTAGCTGATTGATATTGCAGCCTTGTGAAAGCAACTCCTCCTATGTTTCTGACCGAATCTTTTCAAAACTTGGTCAATGTCATGACTATAATGGGTAGATGTGCATGAAGCGGCGATTTTCCGGTTCATTAATTTTTGCAAGATTTATGTCCCCTGTAACTTAGTCTCTGTAGCTGATTGATATTGCAGCCTTGAGAACGCAACTCTTCCTATGTTTCTGACCGAATCTTTTCAAAACTTGGTCAATGTCATAACTATAAAGGGTAGATGTGCATGAAGCAGCGATTTTCCAGTTCATTGATTTTTGCAAGATTTATGTACCTTGTAACTTAGTCTCTGTAGCTGATTGATATTGCGGCTTGTGAATGCAACTCGTCCTACGTTTCTGACTGAATCTTTTCAAAACTTGGTCAATATCATTACTATAATGGGTAAATGGGCATGAAGCAGGGATTTTCCGGTTCAGCGATTTTTGCAATAGTTATGCCTTTCGAAACTTGGACTCTATAGCATATTCACTTGAGAACGCAACACAAGTTTCCAAACAGGTAGAAGTGCATAAAGCAGGGATTATCCGGTAGAGTGATTTTTGCAAGAGTTATGCTCAGAAGGAAAAAAGGATACATATCGACACTGCCATTTGACCTACTTTCATATCAGAAGCCTCTATAGGGTTCTATCTCTGTTTATATGTATCCTATTTTCTTCCTGACTGAAATAATTTGTTGAATGGGACATTAAGCTCCAACAATCCAATCCAATACTTTGTTTGCTGTTTCTTTTCCATTAAATGATTGTTTTACCATAATGGTAGTTTTGTGATTTTTTTTCATGAAATTACCATTTTTCGGTTCGGCCATTTTGATAGAGATTCCAATGGTAGTTTTGTGATACATGTTAAAAGCAATAATTAAAAGGACCAATCTTCATCTTTATATTTTGTGGCGGCGTATATTGTGGCGGCACTGGCACTCTTGTCTGGAATCTACCACACTAAACTTAGAGTGTTTTGCTTATGAAATTGGGCATACATGTCATATACAGATAAAATTGACTATTTGTTGCTACGGGTATTTTGTTTATTATAAAGTGTAACAGAGTCTCATTCGAACATGTTCACATGCTCCTGTTGCACAGACAGAAAATGAAGGGGAACTCACTGCAGAGGACTTGAAGGTCAAGGTCATATCCTACAAAGATTATATGCAAGTTTTTCTGGATTGCTGGATGCTGCACAACTAAAGGTAAATTTATGTGTCAAGTTTAATATGGACTGAACGAAAATTACTGCTTTAACCCTTGCCCACATACAAAAAATCTGCAGTAGAGAGCTTTAACCCTTTCCCTCATATAGACGCTTTCTGAAAACATAGTGACAAAAAAAGAAATTGCTCAAAATTGCAATTTCTCATTTTGACACAGTGTTTTCCACTTTTAGTCATAGGTTATCCATTCAATTATAGAGATTTTCTATTTTTAACAAAATATGTTCGAAGTCGTCTGCTGCAGAATTGTCATATGAGGGAAAGGGTTAAAACATCTTGGCATAAATATAGAAAATCCCTATTGACGAGAGTTTAATATTTGTTTCAGTTGAAAATATTGTTGCTCTTAAAGAGTCGTCTGCTGTGGATGCTTCAAATTGCATCTTCTATTGGGAAAGGATAGATTGACATAAACCTCAAGCTATTTTTCAAAAGCAATTTCTTCTTTTGCAACAATGTTTTCAAATATTATCTTCTGCAGAAGCGTCAGAAATCATCTATATGTGGGAAAGAGATAAACCTATCCCAAATATGATACATTCCCATTGGACTTCTTAGAACTCATCCAGGCAAAAACTTGGACAATCTGCAAATTTATTTAATATTGTTGAACACATTGTGACAAAAGGAGATTATTAGAAATTCCTCATTTTTAGCTCTACTGGCCAAAGGCCAGAAGGGCTTATGTCGTGGCGATGTGTCCGTCGTGCGTGCGTGCGTGCGTGCGTGCGTGCGTGCGTAAACAATTTCTTGTTAACACGATAGTCTTCACTTTTGATTGTATCTCAACCAAACTTATACAGTAGTTAGATATCCATGAGAGCTCGGTTCCTTTCGAAAACCAGCCAGATCCGCCCATGCATGACTGGATTATGGCCCTTGAAATGGTCAAAATTGCTATAAAAGAGCTTGTTAACACGATACAGTCTTCACGTTTGATTGTATCTCAACCAAACTTATACAGTAGTTAGATATCCATGAGAGCTCGGTTCCTTTCGAAAACCAGCCAGATCCGCCCATGCATGACTGGATTATGGCCCTTGAAATGGTCAAAATTGCTATAAAAGAGCTTGTTAACACGATACAGTCTTCACTTTTAATTGTATCTCAACCAAACTTATACAGTAGTTAGATATTCATGAGAGCTCGGTTCCTTTCGAAAACAAGCCAGATCCGCCCATGCAAGACTGGATTATGGCCCTTGAAATGGTCAAAATTGCTATAAAAGAGCTTGTTAACACGATAGTCTTCACTTTTGATTGTATCTCAACTAAACTTATACAGTAGTTAGATATCTATGAGAGCTCGGTTCCTTTTGAAAACCAGTCAGATCCGCCTATGCAAGACTGAATTATGGCCCTTGAAATGGTCAAAATTGCTATAAAAGAGCTTGTTAACACGATACAGTCTTCACGTTTGATTGTATCTCAACCAAACTTATACAGTAGTTAGATATTCATGAGAGCTCGGTTCCTTTCGAAAAACCAGCCAGATCCGCCCATGCATGACTGGATTATGGCCCTTGAAATGGTCAAAATTGCTATAAAAGAACTTTTTAACACGATACAGTCTTCACTTTTGATTGTATCTCAACCAAACTTATACAGTGGTAAGATATCCATGAGAGCTCGGTTCTTTTCCAAAACCAGCCAGATCCGCCCATGCAAGACTGGATTATGGCCCTTGAAATTGTCCAAATTGCTATAATTGAGCATGTGAACACAATAGAGGCTCCATTTACTATCTGATCTTCACCAAACTTAGATAGTAGTTAAATATTGATGAGAGCTTGGTTTCTTTTGAAAACCAGCTAGATCCGCCCATGCAAGACTGGATTATGGCCCATGAAATTGTAAAAATTGCTATAATACAGCTTGTGAACACAAAGGAGCCACCATTTACTATCCGATCTTCACCATACATACATGCTCTGGATTGAAAATGACCAAAGAACCATACCAGTAGAGCATAGGCCCTCGTGGGCCTCTTGTGTTTATTACCCCTTCAAAAGTTGGTTACTACAGATACATCAAAATGTGTCTGCATGTTAGAAAAACATGAAAGGAATAGTATTTTGATGTGTATTTACAGGAATTTTCTGCAGCAGGCATCAGTATTGAAACCAGAAGTCAGCTAACAGATGCATTGTATGGTGAACTGATGTCCTCCATTTTGATAATTCTTGGCAAACTTGATCTGAGTTCAGCAGTGGATAGTGCATCTAATGAGGTATGAACACACAGACGTGCTGATGTGGCTGAGCTAAAACATAAAAAGCTTATCTTCAGTTTGCTTAGAATTCAAGACATGTCAGATTAGTGACATAGCTCTGGTTTAACCCTTTCCCATATTCTTCTGCAGATTTGTTATATGTGGGAAAGGGTTTAGAAAGCTTAACCCATTCACAGTTACTGCTGTAGTTTTGTTGTATGTGGGAAAGGGTCTAGAAAGCTTAACCCATTCACAGTTACTGCTGTAGTTTTGTTGTATGTGGGAAAGGGTTTAAAAAGCTTAACCCATTCACAGTTACTGCTGTAGTTTTGTTGTATGTGGGAAAGGGTTTAGAAAGCTTAACCCCGTTCACAGTTACTGCTGTAGTTTTGTTGTATGTGGGAAAGGGTCTAGAAAGCTTAACCCCGTTCACAGTTTCTGCTTCAGATTTGTTGTATGTGGGAAAGAGTTTAGAAAGCTTAACCCATTACCACATTCAACATTTAATCTACAGAAGACAACTAAATAAGAAGATATCCAAGTAAGAATATTAAATATCTACATAAATGAAAGTAGAAGTATTGAAAGGCAATAATTTGGAAAATATTCATAAATGAAAGTATATTTATTTAATTGATGTAAAATTATTTTGGCAAAAGCAGAAATCTACTTGTGCAATTTTGTTTTCAAATATGGTCTGGTGCAGATGGGTCAAAACAAGGCTTTTAAATGTTACATTTGCAAACAGAAAAGACATTGTCCAGAGGAACAGGTTGATAAGAGGCTTTATTGGTTGAATAGATTTTCTACAAAGAACTGACTTAGCAGCAGACAACTTTGAAACATGTTTAAACAGAAATGGAAAATCTCTATTAATGAAGTTATATTGTTTGAGAATAAACATGTAGTACAAACAACATGCAGAAAAGAGAAAGCTCTAGAGTCTTTAAACTCATGAATGAAGACAGTTAGCCCTTTTCCACATACAGGAAATCTGCAGCAGTCGACTTTGAGTACAGATAGGCAAAAGTATGGAAAATCTCTACAAATGATGATATAGTTATTGAAAAGAGGCGTCTGCTGTTATTGTGTTAAAATGCGTCTGTATATTGGATAGCGAACGTTACGCCTAAAATGGTTGATACTAAAATAATGACCTTGTATTGACATTGGTGTTTCCCATATACAAGGAATCTGCATCAGACGTCTTTGAAAACACTGTTAGCAAAATCATGGACAATCTCTCTATAAATGAAAGTATAATTACTGAATCAAGTTGAAAACATTGTGGCAAAAGGAGAAATTGCTCATCATGAGCAATTTCTTCGTTTGCCACAATGTTTTCATAAGTTGAGGTGTCAGGAAGCGTCTGTATGTGGTAAAAGGTTAAACATCTTCTGCAGATGTGTCAAAATTGATCTGCATGTGGGATATTGTTAAGCCTAAAAGGGTTCATACCGAAACGACTGTTTTGACTGCTGGTGTAAAAATACTTTTGTACTTTGATGTGATTTATAGGAGGAAGGACCTTCCATTTCTGATATAGACCCAGATGAGCTTGGTGTTGCCAGTGCAGATCCATTGCTAGGTCAACAAGCAAACAAACCCAAGGACCATCAAGTATTATAAATCTTGTGGACTTCTGTAGTTAAGGGTCTGTTCATTTAGAGTGGAACATTAGTGGCTTCTGGCTAGTAATTTAAAATACATCAGTTGATACTGCTTTCTCAGTTAGATTCAGTATTAACCCTTTCTTACATACACCAAATCTGCGGCAGATCAATTTGAAAACGCCTGGGTAAAAATATGAAATATCTCTATAAATGTTGGTATTATTATACAATAGAGTTGAAAACATTGTGACAAAATAAAAGGAGGAAGCGCTCATATTTCCTGCAGCAGACCAATTTGAAAACGTCTGTGTAAAAATATGAAATCTCTATAAATGTAAGTATTATTATACAATAGAGTTGAAAACATTGTGACAAAAGGAGGAAGCGCTCATTATATTTCCTGCTTCAGATTTTTCGTAAGTGGGTAAAAAGGTTACCTTACATGTATTTTTCATCAAATTTGTAATTTATTTTATGAAAAATGCACATGGTGGGATAAAAGGCAACCAGATTAAATTTGATGTAAGCAAATTTATGTGATTATATTAATCATGATTTTTATCTGCACTGGCTCAGCCAGTCGAGCTAATGTCATGGCGAATTGTCCGTCGTGGGTGCGTATCATTTTTGCTTCAAATGATTTCTCCTCCTCAACTACTTTGCCAATTTGGATAAATCTTCATAGGAAGCATCATCTCAATGTCCTTTCCTAAATTCTTTCAGATTTATTGAATCCATGCAAGTTCTTAACAAATCTTCTCCTCCGAAAGTGTGTGTCGGGCTGATTTTCAAATAATTTTGTAGAAATGTTCCTTGGGTTACCCTCTATTAGATTCCTTCAAGCCAAGTTGATTGGTTGAAAAACATGGCCGCCAGGAGGCGACGCTTTATTGGCTTATATGGCTATAGTGAAAACTTAAAAAATCCTCTCCGAAAGTTTTTCAAATAATTTTGTAAAAATGTTCCTAGGGTGTGACCCTCTATCAGATTCCTTCAAGCCATGTTGATTGGTAAAAAAGCATGGCCACCAGAGGGGCGGTGCTGTTTGGAGATTTAATTTTTTCCTAATGGCAGTGGAGCGATACTGGCCCTCTTGGGCCTCTTTTTGTTTAACCCTTTCTAACATACAGACATTTACTGACACCTCTGCAGCAGTTGACTTTTGAAAACAGTGTAACGAAAGGAGAAATTGCTCAAAATGAGCAATTTCTCCTCAGGTCATAATGTTTTCAACTCCTTTTAATAATTAAACCCTTATTTATGGAATTTTTCAGGTTTTTGCCAAACATTTTCGAAGTCGTTTAAAAGGTCAGGACGAGGTCATTTTCAGTGGTAGTTTGGGGCCTCTTGTAACAATGGTCCTGGTTTTGAATCCCGGTGTGAGCAGTTTTTTGCTATTGGATGTTCCCAAACATGTGGAGCAATTAGTCCTCCAGTAATACTAATATAATATTGTCAAATATTACAATATTTGCAAATGATTAGACTATGTGAAATGTACAAGTTGACTTTTTGTTTAAAGTGTAGATCCAGGTCAGATCGTTTAGCCTATGCATCCACAGCCTTTTGTACATTCTTTATATATTAATCACACAAGCTTGTAGGAAGCTTCATTAAAATTATTTTGAAACTGAAAGGAGTGAGAAGATGTACAGGCTGTTTTAACCCTTTCCCACATACAACATATCTGCAGCAGATGGCTTTAAAAACATACCCGAAAAAAATTGAAAACTCCCTTTAAATGAAAGTACAATAATTGAATAGAGTTGAAAACATAGTGACAAAAGTAGAAATTGCTTGTTTTGAGCAAGTTATTCTTTGGTTGCCATGTTTTCAAAAAGCCGTCTGATGCAGTGGTGTCAGAAAGTGTCTATATGAGGGAAATGGTTAAACATACAAAGTTCTAGAATATCAAACCATTTTACAATTGTAGAGATCTGTTGCCTGTGAAGCATTATGAGAAGTTTGAAGAGTGGATGTTTACATATACTCATCGGTTAATTTTGATGTCATCAGAGTAAGTATGTAAATGTTTGGAGACACATCTCGCTATTTGCCTCTCCACTTAGGCATCATTTAACCCCCTTTCCAACATACAACAAATCACCACAGACGACTTTGCAAACATGGTGACAAAAAACCTGAAAAATCTCCATCATCTAGGCAAAATATGGAAAATCTCTATAAATTGAAATATGAAAAATTGGACGAATCATGGAGAAATTGCTTTTTTTGAGCAATTCCTTCTTTTTTCGCAATGATTTCAAGTCTTCTGTTGCAGGGGCGTCAATATGTGGGGAAGCGTTAATGTTACAATGGCGCACAACTATTAAAGATCACCTCTTTGTTGTCCACACAGACTGTACATAGCATTCTTCCCAGGCTACTTTCCCACATTGACCATTGGTGAAGGACAAATGATGCGAGTCACATATATTGACTTGTCAATCGTCAGAAAGAATAAATGTCCAAACTGGGTTTGGAAACCATGATCCTAGGATTAATAGCCTTAGTTGTGACTGACTGAGCTTTTATGCCTCAATATAGGAAATACATTGTACATCTGTATAGTTAATGTACCATAACTCAATATCTTTACCTCTTCAGATAAATATGAGACTTGGATAGATAGATAGATAGATAGATATTTTATTATTGACATAAGCTACTACAGCTTCTAGTCATATTACAAATTTAACAATAATTTACATGACATGTCACCTTTCAAATAAACAATAAGCAAAATGTTTATGGAAGAAAGATTGATAATATATAAACAATAAATTATATAAATACTGGTAAGGTTATATATAACTAATCATTTTTCACATTGTTAATGTAATTAATTCTTGTTTCTAAAGCGTATTTAACATATTTGGCCAAATCAAACAAAATTTTAGGACTTTTCCTTTGAAACAGTAAAACCATTTTGTGCATAGATGGACGTATATAGTAAAATTTCCTTAAATATAAATTTCTGATACGGTCATATCTGTTGCAGACAAAAAGGAAATGAAACTCATCTTCTATGTCATTTTCATTACAAATTAAACATAGACGTTGGTTTCTGTCGACTCTATTTACACCATATCTTCCAGTTTCTATTCGCAATGCGTGAGAGGATAGTCCTATTCTTGAAATGTAAATTCTAAGTTGATTTGGCAAAATATTCATATAATGTTCGAGTGAATGTTCATTTTTAATATAAATGTATGTAGATAGAAGGCTAGATTTATGTACATCGTCATACCAATTTTGTTTAAAAATGTCAATTAAACGACTTTTGAATGTGAAATGAAAAGTTTTTAAATTCATCTCATGTTGAGTAATCCATACATAACCAAATCCATTTTCTTCTAACAATTTCTTAACAATACTACACCAATTTGCATGACCATTTCTACAGTCTTCTAGTAATTTTTGATACATAGTCTTAATAAGAATATTTTCCGATGCAATTATTTTTAACCAATATTTAATAATGCTTGAAAATCTGTTTATGTATAAAGGATAGCGGCCTAATTTGCCATAAATAGCTAGAGTACTAGTTGTAGTTTTAACACCTAAAAGTTTTTTACAAAAAATAAGATGAACCCTTTCAATTTCTTTAGACTTAGAGTGGCCCCATATCTCTCCCGTATATCCTAATATTGACCCAACGAAGGAATCAAATAACTGGCAACTAGTTTTAGCCGTAAAGTTAAACTTTTTCAAATTAGCTAGGAGGACATTTAATGCTTTTATGCCTTTTCCATACAATGTCTTTTGGTTTAAAGAAAAATTACCAGTGTAATTAAAGACTGTCCCTAGGTAATTAAAATCGTTTAAAACTTCAACTTCTTTGTTAGCTCCACTGGCTGAAAGCCAGTCGAGCTTATGTCATGGCGAATTGTCCGTCGTGCGTCCGTGCGTGCGTTAACTTTTTCCTTTAAACGACTTCTTCTCCCTAACCACTTGGCCAATTTGGTTGAAACTTCATGGGAAGCATCCTCTCAATGTCCTCTACTAAATTCCTTCAATTTTTTTTGATCCATTCAAAATTCTGGTTTCCATGGCAACCGAAAGAAAAAAATAGTGAGAACTTAAAAAATCTTCTTCTCCGAAAGTGTCAGGCCGATTTTCAAATAATTTTGTAGAAATGTTCCTTGGGTGACCCTTTATTAGATTCCTTCAAGAAATTTTGATTGGGCGAAAAACATGGCCGCCAGGGGGCGGGGCTTTTTTGCCTTATATAGCTATAGTGAAAACTTAAATAATCTTCTTCTCAAAAAGTGTTCAGCAGATTTTCGAATAATTATGTAGAAATGTTCCGTGGGTGACCCTCTATCAGATTCCTTCAAGCCATGTTGATTGGTAAAAAAACATGGCCGTCACAGGGCGGGGCTATTTTGCCTATATGGCTAAAGAGCAAACTTAAAAAATCTTCTCCTCCAAAAGTGTCAGGCCGATTTTCAAATAATTTTGTAGAAATGTTCCTTGTGTGAACCTTAATTAGATTCCTTCAAGAAATGTTGATTGGGCGAAAAACATGGCCGCCAGGGGGCGGGGCTTTTTTGCGTTATATAGCTATAGTGAAAACTTAAAACATCTTCTTCTCCGAAAGTGTTCAGCCGATTTTCAAATAATTTTGTAGAAATGTTCATTGGGTGACCCTATATCAGATTCCTTCAAGCCATGTTGATTGGTCGAAAAACATGGCCGCCAGAGGGCGGGGCTATTTTGACTTATATGACCATAGTGAAAACTTAAAAAATCTTCTCCTCCGAAAGTGTCAGGCATATTTTCAAATAATTTTGCAGAAACATTCCTTTGGTGACACTCTACAAGATTCCTTTAAGCCATGGTGGTTGGTAAAAAAAATAGCCACCACGGGGCAGGGCTGTTTGGAGATTTTATTTTTGCCTTATGGCCGTGGAGCGATACTGGCCCTCTTGGGCCTCTTGTTTTTATAAACCCAATTCTCATTGTATTTAAGCGGTCCCCTTTTTCTAAAAACGATTATTTTGGTTTTATCAGTATTCACCTCTAAACCCCACTTTGTACAATACTCGTGTAAACTGTTCAAACTTGTTTGCAGGTCATGTGGGCTATTACCAAATAAAACCATATCATCTGCAAATAATAAAAGAATAAGAGTCATATCATTAATAGAGAGACCACACGATGAATTCTTTTGTAAATAGAGTTCAAGATCGTCTATAAATAGTGAAAATAAAATTGGCGAAGTTATTTCCCCTTGCAATAGTCCGACCGGGCTTTCAAAAAAATCGGAAAAGTTATTATTATATTTAACACTGGACTTAATTTTAGAGTACATATCACGGAAGATGCTCAACATCTTACCCTTAACTCCTAATCGTCCTAATTTAAACCAAAGTCCGTTCCTATATACACTATCAAATGCCTTTTTCATGTCGATAAAAGCACAATATAAACGTTTGTTTTTATTTAAAAACAACTGAATAATTGAATTTAGAATGAAAATTGCATCCGTTGTAGATCTTCCTGATCTAAAACTAAATTGGGCATCAGAAAGAATGTCATTTTGTTCTGAAAACAGTGTTAATCTACGATTTAAAACACCGGTAAAAATCTTTGCTAAACAGCTGATAAGGGTTATTCCGCGATAATTATTTACATCGTCGGGACTGTTTTTAGCTCACCTGAGCTTTGCTCAAGGTGAGTTATTGTGATCGCCTTTTGTCCGGCGTCCGTCGTCCATCGTCCGTCGTCCGTCGTGCGTCAACTTCTTCTCCTCAGTAACCAGTGGGTCAATTTGGATGAAACTTCACAGAAAACATCCTCTCAATGACCTCACCAGATTTCCTTCAAATATTTGGGATCCATGCAGAATTCTGGTTTCCATGGCAACGAAATGAAAAAAACTTCAAAATTCTTCTTCTCCCAAACTGGTTGGCAGATTTTCAAATAATTTTGTAGAAATGTTCCTTGGATGACCCTCTATGAGATTCCTTCAAGCCATGTTGATTGGTCAAAAAACATGGCCGCCAGGGGGGGGGCGGGGTTATTTTTCCTTATATGGCTATAGTGAAAACTTAAAAAATCTTCTCCTCCGAAAGTGTCAGGCCTATTTTCAAATAATTTTGTGGAAATGTTCCTTGGATGACCCTCTATCAGATTCCTTCAAGCCATGTTGATTGTTCGAAAAACATGGCCGCCAGGGGGGCGGGGCTATTTTGCCTTATATGGCTATAGTGAAAACTTAAAAAATCTTCTCCTCCGAAAGTGTCAGGCCGATTTTCAAATAATTTTGTAGAAATGTTCCTTTAGTGACCCACTATCAGATTCCTTCAAGCCATGTTGATTGGGCAGGGCTATTTTGCATTATATGGCTATAGTGAAAACTTAAAAAATCTTCTCCTTCCAAAGTGTCAGACCGATTTTCAAATAATTTTGTAGAAATGCTCCTTGTATGACCTTCTATCAGATTCCTTCAATCCAAGTTGATTGGTTGAAAAACATGGCCACCAGGGGGGGGCGGGGCTATTTTGCCTTATATGGCTATAGTGAAAAGTTAAAAATCTTCTTCTACGAAAGTGTCCAGCCGATTTTCAAATGATTTTGTAGAAATGTTCCTAGAGTGACCCTCTATCAGATTCCTTCAAGCCAAGTTAATTGGTCGGAAACTATGGCTGCCAGGGGGCGGGGCTTATATAGCTAAAGTGAAAAAAAAAAAAAAATCAGGTGAGCGATTCCAGGGCCATCATGGCCCTCTTGTTCTTATATAGAGGGATTATGATTCCCTTAGCCCACTGTTCTGGGTAATAACCTGAATTAAATATTGCGTTAAAAAGATCAGTCAGGTGCGATGAAATAATGTCGTAAGACTCGGTGAAAAATTCATTCATCAAACAGTCAAACCCTGTTGCTTTATTTGTATTAAGGTTGCGGATAACATATTCCACCTCCTGTACTGAAATAGGCCGATCTAATTCCTCAAAATTCGAGATATCATCAAAACTGAAACTGCTGCAAAATTCTTCGGCAATAATATCAGATACCTGCTGAATCTCTTGTGATAAATTAGAGAAATAGTTGAAAAAGGAATTAATAGAGATGTTATTACATTGCTCATTTTTCTTAGAACGAAATAGATTCCAAAAGTCCCGAGGTTTTTTATGTTTAAGATTTTCAATTGATTTGTATTTCTGACGGAAATATGATCTTTTCTTTTTAGCTCACTTGAGCTTTGCTCAAGGTGAGTTATTGTGATCGCCTTTTGTCCGGCGTCCGGCGTCCATCGTGCGTCGTCCGTCGTGCGTCAACTTCTTCTCCTCAGTAACCAGTGGGTCAATTGGGATGAAACTTCACAGAAAGCATCCTCTCAATGACCTCACCAGATTTCCTTCAAATTTTTGGAATCCATGCAGAATTCTGGTTTCCATGGCAACGAAATGAAAAAAACTTCAAAATTCTTCTTCTCCCAAACTGGTTGGCAGATTTTCAAATAATTTTGTAGAAATGTTCCTTGGATGACCCTCTATAAGATTCCTTCAAGCCATGTTGATTGGTCAAAAAACATGGCCGCCAGGGGGCGCGGGGCTATATTGCCTTATATGGCTATAGTGAAAACTTAAAAAATCTTCTCCTCCGAAAGTGTCAGACCGATTTTCAAATAATTTTGTAGAAATGTTCCTTGGATGACCCTCTATCAGATTCCTTCAAGCCATGTTGATTGGTCAAAAAACATGGCCGTCAGGGGGGCGGGGCTATTTTGCCTTATATGGCTATAGTGAAAACTTAAAAAATCTTCTCCTCCGAAAGTGTCAGACCGATTTTCAAATAATTTTGTAGAAATGTTCCTTGGATGACCCTCTATCAGATTCCTTCAAGCCATGTTGATTGGTTGAAAAACATGGCCGCCAGGGGGGGCGGGGCTGTTTTGCCTTATATGGCTATAGTGAAAACTTAAAAAATCTTCTTCTCCGAAAGTGTCAGGCCGATTTTCAAATAATTTTGTAGAAATGTTCCTTAAGTGACCCATTTTCAGATTCCTTCAAGCCATGTTGATTGGTCAAAAAACATGGCCGCCAGTGGACAGGGCTATTTTGCCTTATATGGCTATAGTGAAAACTTAAAAAATCTTCTCCTCCAAAAGTGTCAGGCTGATTTTCAAATAATTTTGTAGAAATGTTCCTAGGGTGACCCTCTATCAGATTCCTTCAAGCCAAGTTGATTGGTCGGAAACTATGGCCGCCAGGGGGCGGGGCTTATATAGTTAAATTGAAAAAAAAAAAAAACAGGTGAGCGATCCAGGGCCATCATGGCCCTCTTGTTTTGAATAAGAGTTTTATACCGCCCTTTACTTTCACACATTAAACTTCTGTTTTCGACAGAATTATATATATGAAAGTTATGCAATGCATGTCTATACACCTGTTTTGCTATTTTGCATTCATTATCAAACCATACAGCTTTTTTAGTTTGTGTTTCTTTGAAATTACTTGTATTGGAATATCTTATGTTGCGAGAGAATAAAGGGTCAGTAATGCCTCGGAAAGTTTCTACAAAAGCTTCTAGTGTGGAATTTAAATTATCCTTATTTAACAAATGGGAATTAAGGGTTAACTTGTTAAGTTCTGGTAAGCTTGAAATCAATTTACCCCTGAATTCATCCCTCAACTCATCTTTCCACCGAAAGCTTGTATATGTGTCATTTATTTGTTCATTTTAAGCTCCACTGGCTGAAAGCCAGTCGAGCTTATGTCATGGCGAATTGTCCGTTGTGCGCGCGTAAACTTTTTCCTTTAAACGACTTCTTCTCACTAACCACTTGGCCAATTTGGTTGAAACTTCATGGGAAGCATCCTCTCAATGTTCTCTACTAAATTCCTTCAATTTTTTTTGATCCATTCGAAATTCTGGTTTCCATGGCAACCGAAAGAAAAAAATAGTGAGAACTTAAAAAATCTTCTTCTTCAAAAGTGTCAGGCCGATTTTCAAATAATTTTGTAGAAATGTTCCTTGGGTGACTCTTTATTAGATTCCTTCAAGAAATGTTGATTGGTTGAAAAACATGGCCGCCAGGGGGGCGGGGCTATTTTGCCTTATATTGCAATAGTGAAAACTTAAAAAATCTTCTTCTCCAAAAGTGTCAGGCCGATTTTCTAATAATTTTGTAGAAATGTTCCTTGGGTGACCCTTTATTAGATTCCTTCAAGAAATGTTGATTGGTTGAAAAACATGGCCGCCAGGGGGGCGGTGCTATTTTGCCTATATGGCTGAAGAGAAAACTTAAAAAATCTTCTCCTCCAAAAGTGTCAGGCCGATTTTCAAATAATTTTGTAGAAATGTTCCTTGGGTGACCCTTTATTAGATTCCTTCAAGAAATGTTGATTGGTTGAAAAACATGGCTGCCAGGGGGCGGGGCTATTTTGCCTTATATAACTATAGTGAAAACTTAAAAAATCTTCTTCTCCGAAAGTGTTCAGCCGATTTTCAAATAATTTTGTAGAAATGTTCATTGGGTGACCCTCTATCAGATTCCTTCAAGCCATGTTGATTGGTTGAAAAACATGGCCGCCAGAGGGCGGGGCTATTTTGCCTTATATGACTATAGTGAAAACTTAAAAAATCTTCTCCTCCGAAAGTGTTTGGCTGATATTCAAATAATTTTGTAGAAATGTTCTTAGGCTTACCCTCTATCAGATTCCTTCAAGCCATGTTGATTGGTTGAAAAATATGGCTGCCAGGGGGTGGGGCTATTTTGCCTTATATGGCTATAGTGAAAACTTAAAATATCCTCTCCTCCGAAAGTGTCAGGCCGATTTTCAAATAATTTTGCAGAAACATTCCTTGGGCGACACTCTACAAGATTTCTCTAAGCCATGGTGGTTGGTAAAAAAAATAGCCACCAGGGGGCAGGGCTGTTTGGAGATTTTATTTTTGCCTTATGGCGGTGGAGCGATACTGGCCCTCTTGGGCCTCTTATTTAATGATGCAGTACATTTACAGTTCAATGCAAAAGACAAAGGTGCATGGTCCGACCACTCATTAAAATTTTCAACACAAAAATCAAACAATGAAGAAAAATCTTTCTCTTTCAAAATTAAATAGTCAATCACGCTTGACGAGTTACTGTGCACGTAAGTTAAATTACCATTTGTATCACTGCAAAGTCTACCGTTTGCGATTCGCATCGTAGTAGATTTGCAAAGATCCAAAAGTTTTGATCCGTATGCGTTACAAACAGTATCAGCAGATCGACGATCAATAGGCTGATCAGGGATGTAGTCGTCATAATTGATCGATCCAATATTCCTGTCATACTCAATATAATCAGGGCGAGAACCATTTCCTACACGTGAGTTCATGTCACCAATAACGTATACTTTTCCCATGCTATTATAACAGTTAATGTCGTCTTGTAATAACTGAAAAAGATCAACGTTATGCACATTGTATGCGGGGGAGTTCTCGCACCATATATAAACTCCTGCTAGATAAACATCGTGGGAAAAACCAAAAAAATCTTTATTTAGCTTTAACCATAATATTGTATCGTAGATATTTTTAACTATCTGTACACCACCCTTAATGCTCTGTTTATAGTAAACTGAAACACCGCCACTATTTCGACGGGCTTTTTTATTCTGAAATTTTCTGTAGAAATTATGACACACATAACCATTCAAATCAACGATTGATTCTTTATCTAACCATGTTTTATACAAAAATATAATGTCATTTGCTACTAGTCTATTTACAAAATCCGTATCCTCCCTTTTACTACTGGTAAGTCCATTCACATTCCACGAAAGTACCTTTAATCTTTTCTCAGCGCATCCCTATGTTGTCTTACTGTGTGCTTTCATTGGACGACCATTGACGTAAAGAGTATCGTAACTGATCCACGCGTTATTTCCTTTCCAGATCTCTTCCTTCATTATCGGTACTAACTCTTTCCTATTTTCAGCAATGGCTTTCGGGTATTGCTCAAACATAAAGTAATTAGTCTTCTTCAAATTCTTACTTTGTTTCCTGACCATTTCTCTGTCCTTATACAAGGTGAACTTTGCTATAATTAGTCTGTGTTTGCCAGCGACCATTTTTCCCATCCGATGTACACGTTTGAATCTCATTTCATCCACCAAACTCTGTGCCACTTTGAGGTTTTCCACAATAAATGAACGCACCTTTATCTTAGTTTCACTATTACTTTCTCCTTCCTTTTCCTCAATGTTTCCGAAAATGAGATTGTTCCTCATTGACTGGGATTGTACATATAACACTTGGACATTTGGAAAATCTCTGGAAATGTTAAGTTTGATATATAGGTGGAAACATTGTGTCATTATTAGCAATTTCTCCATTTACTAGAATGTTTCAAAAGGCGTTTGCTGCTGCATGTGGGAAATGATTAACAAATGTTTAAATAATAGTTCTGAGATTGTGGAGAAAATGTTAAATTTGTCCTTTCAATTTAAGTAACCCGTTAGCAAGCGGTTTCTACAAATTATTATCTGTATGCATGAAGATTGCCAACAAGCTGAACTATTTTCAGGTAACTATTGATATGCCTCTTCATCTTGTGATAGCTAACCCACTGACACATCTGCAGCAGACAACTTTAGAAAATATTGTGGGAAAAGAAGAAATTCAAATACATCTTTAAATGGGAAACCGTTAAAACAGTTATTATCTTTTGAGCCAGGCCACACAGAAATTGTTTGGTCACAGTTGCCCGTAACTCTTTCCAACTTGTAGACACATTTTGATGCATCTGCAGCAGATGACTTTTGAAAACATTGTGGCAAAAGAAGAAATTGCTCGTCTTGAGCAATTTCTCCTTTTGCCACAATGCTATCAACTCTATTTATTAGTTAAACTTTCATTTTTAGCTCACCTGAGCTTTGCTCAAGGTGAGTTATTGTGATCTCCTTTTGTCCGGCGTCCGTCGCGCGTCAACTTCTTCTCCTCAGTAACCAGTGGGTCAATTGGGATGAAACTTCACAGAAAGCATCCTCTCAATGACCTCACGAGATTTCCTTCAAATTTTTGGGATCCATGGAGAATTCTGGTTTCCATGGCAACAAAATGAAAAAAACTTCAAAATTCTTCTTCTCCCTAACTGGTTAGCAGATTTTCAAATAATTTTGTTGAAATGTTCCTTGGATGACCCTCTATCAGATTCCTTCAAGCCATGTTGATTGGGTTGAAAAAGATGGCCACCAGAGGGGGGTTGGGGCTATTTTGCCTTATATGGCTATAGTGAAAACTTAAAAAATCTTCTCCTCTGACAGAAAGTGTCGAGCTGATTTTCAAATAATTTTATAGAAATGTTCCTTGGATGACCCTCTATCAGATTCCTTCAAGCCATGTTGATTGGTCAAAAAAACATGGCCGCCAGGGGGGCGGGGCTTTTATGCCTTATATGGCTATAGTGAAAACTTAAAAAATCTTCTTCTCCCGAACTGGTTGACAGATTTCCAAATAATTTTGTAGAAATGCTCCTTGGATGACCCTCTATCAGATTCCTTCAAGCCATGTTGATTGGTCAAAAAACATGGCCGCCAAGGGGGCGGGGCTATTTTGCCTTATATGGCTATAGTGAAAACTTAAAAAATCTTCTTCTCCGAAAGTGTCAGGTCGATTTTCAAATAATTTGTAGAAATGTTCCTACGATGACCCTCTATCAGATTCCTTCAAGCCATGTTGATTAGTTGAAAAACATGGCCGCCAGAGGGGCGGGGCTATTTTGCCTTATAATTATGGCTATAGTGAAAACTCTTCTTCTCTGAAAGTGTCAGGCCGATTTTCAAATAATTTTGTAGAAATGTTCCTTAAGTGACCCACTATCAGATTCCTTCAAGCCATGTTGATTGGTCGAAAAAAATGGCCGCCAGTGGAAAGGCTATTTTGCATTATATGGCTATAGTGAAAACGTAAAAAATCTTCTTCTCCAAAAGTGTCAGGCCAAGTTGATTGTTAGGAAACTATGGCCGCCAGGGGGGCGGGGCTTATATAGCTAAAGTGAACAAAAAAAAAATCAGGTGAGCGATCCAGGGCCATCATGGCCCTCTTGTTTGAGATTTTTCATGTTTTTGCCAATATGTTATGAAAGTCATCTACTGCTGATTTGTCGTATGTGGGAAAGGGTTTAGAGGCTTCCATGCAGCCTCTATAGCTAGATGGCTAACAGAAAAGATCCTGATCAAATTGCCCTGAGGTGGAGTAAGGCCCAGCTGATCTTGATCTTCACATGTTATGACATTCCAAAGGTCAGTTTAGTGTGATGTTGACAGAGCCCCCATAGCTCAGTTGTAATGAAATGTAATGTAATTATAGAGACCAATTGCTCTGATTGAGCATAAGACAGTGCCCCAGATAATTATTTTAACTTTGGAGTAGTTTACCCCCAGTTTTTAGAGCTTGGGGGTAAATGACCAAAATTTGAAAATTTATGGGGTAGTGACAAAGAAAATGTACAATAAACAACAGTGTATATTTAACTGGTACACAATCTTTTGTATTATTAGCTCTACTGGCCAAAGGCCAGAAGGGCTTATGTCGTGGCGATTTGTCCGTGCGTGCGTCCGTCCGTCCGTAAACAATTTCTTGTTAACACGATACAGTCTTCACTTTTGATTGTATCTCAACCAAACTTATACAGTAGTTAGATATCCATGAGAGCTCAGTTCCTTTCGAAAACAAGCCAGATCCGCCCATGCATGACTGGATTATGGCCCTTGAAATGGTCAAAATTGCTATAAAAGAGCTTGTTAACACGATACAGTCATCACTTTTGATTGTTTCTCAACCAAACTTATACAGTAGTTTAATATTCATGAGAGCTCGGTTCCTTTTGAAAACCAGCCAGATCCGCCCATGCATGACTGGATTATGGCCCTTGAAATGGTCAAAATTGTTATAAAAGAGCTTGTTAACACGATACAGTCTTCACTTTTGATTGTATCTCAACCAAACTTATACAGTAGTTAGATATCCATGAGAGCTCAGTTCCTTTCGAAAACAAGCCAGATCCGCCCATGTATGACTGGATTATGGCCCTTGAAATGGTCAAAATTGCTATAAAAGAGCTTGTTTACACGATACAGTCTTCACTTTTGATTGTATCTCAATCAAACTTATACAGTAGTTTAATATTCATGAGAGCTCGGTTCCGTTCGAGAACCAGCCGGATCCGCTCATGCATGACTAGATTATGGCCCTTGAAATGGTCAAAATTACTATAAAAGAGCTTGTTAACACGATACAGTCTTCACTTTTGATTGTATCTCAACCAAACTTATACAGTAGTTAGATATCCATGAGAGCTTGGTTCCTTTCGTAAAACAGCCAGATCCGCCCATGCAAGACTGGATTATGGCCCTTGAAATTGTTCAAATTGCTATAATTGAGCATGTGAACACAATAGAGGCTCTATTTACTATCTGATCTTCACCAAACTTAGATAGTAGCTACATATTGATGAGAGCTTGGTTCCTTTTGAAAACCAGCCAGATCCGCCAAGACTGGATTATGGCCCATGAAATTGTAAAAATTGCTATAATACAGCTTGTGAACACAAAAGAGCCTCCATTTACTATCCGATCTTCACCATACATACATGCTCTGGATTGAAAATGACCAAAGAACCATACCAGTAGAGCATAGGCCCTCATGGGCCTCTTGTATCTATGATATCAACCAATCACAAATCATTAACACGATTTCAGTTTCTTTACAGTCCTACCACATAATGATACAAATTCATCAATATCATATTTCATCTGACAATATAAGTCACAAGTTTTATTTTTGACTGTATGTAGCCTCAATGATTTATAAACACATGTCATTACTGTCCTTAACCCTTTCCCTCATACAACAATTCTGCAGCAGACGACTTTGAACATGTTTTGTCAAAAAATAGAAAATATCTATAATTAAATGGATAACCTATGACTAAAAGTGGAAAACATTGTGTCAAAAGGAGAAATTGCATGTTTTGTGCAATTTCTTCTTTTGTCACTACGTTTTCAAAAAGCTGTCTGCTGCCTGGGAAGACTTATTCGTATCCCAGCTGCAGAGGCGTCATAAAGCGTCTATATGAGGGAAAGGGTTAAAAAAAAAACCAGTCAAACCTGTCCATTGCCTCAGTATATTTTAATTGGGGGAAAGCGAAACATGACGCATTTAAATATTTAAGCTATAAATACAGTGACTTTAGAAAAAAAAGAACACTAAGGACATTTCTCAAGATGTGTTTTATATTTAGACCAGTTCCAATTTATTTCATTTCCACATGTAATTTAAAGCCTTACCTATCAAGGGCCGATTTCTGGATATTCTTTGCGCCGTCATTGGCCGACACATTCGTACCATTGTGTTTCTTACACACATTACATTTAAATACAGTTTCTTCATCCTCGAAAAGAATATCCAGCCAAGGGTACGACGCGCACCATTCTTTTGCTTTTTATGCCCCCCCCGGAATCTCCGATTCGGGGGGCATATAGTTTTTGGCCTGTCTGCACGTCTGTCTGCACGTCTGTCTGCACGTCTGTCTGCACGTCTGCACGTCTGTCTGCACAAATTTTTTTTTAACCTTGACCACTACTTTTGAACCATAACAGGTACAGCATATTTCACATGTGTATTCCTTGTGACATTACCTTTCTGTCAGTACCAAAATGTTTGACCTTGCGACCTTGACCTTTGACCTAGATGTTGCCATTCTCGAAAAAAACTTTAACCTTGGCCATTACTTTTGAACCATAACAGGTACGGCTACCATATTTCACATGTGTATTCCTTGTGACATGACCTTTCTGTCAGTACCAACATTTTTGACCTTGCGACCTTGACCTTTGACCTAGATGTTGCCATTCTCGAAAAAAACTTTAACCTTGGCCATTACTTTTGAACTATAACAGATACGGCTACCATATTTCACATGTGTATTCCTTGTGACATGACCTTTCTGTCAGTACCAACATTTTTGACCTTGCGACCTTGACCTTTGACCTAGATGTTGCCATTCTCAATTTTTTTTTTTAACCTTCCCCACTACTTTTGAACCATAACAGGTAAGGCTACCATATTTCACATGTGTATACCTTGTGACATGACCTTTCTGTCAGTACCAAACTTTTTCACCTTGCGACCTTGACCTTTGACCTAGATGTTGCCATTCTCGATAAAAACTTTAACCTTGACGACTACTTTTGAACCATAACAGGTACGGCTACCATATTTCATGTGTATATCTTGTGACATGACCTTTCTGTCAGTACCAAAATTTTTCACCTTGACCTTTGACCTAGATGTTGCCATTCTCGAAAAAAACTTTAACCTTGACCACTACTTTTTAACCATAACAGGTACGGCTACCATATTTCACATGTGTATTCCTTGTGACATGAGCTTTCTGTCAGTACCAACATTTTTGACCTGGCGACCTTGACCTTTGACCAAGATGTTGCCATTGGGGGGCATCAGTGTTTCACAAACACATCTTGTTTATTTTGAGCAATGGTAAAATCTTTGCGTGCAAGGCCTTTTCTCAGACACTGTGTAAGCTGTTGCTTTGAAACTTCACACACTTAGTCAGGGTCATTATATGACCCAGTATGTCAAGTCTCATAACTCTGGAATGGATTTTAACTGAATTATGCCCCTTTTTGTACTTAGAATTTTGGTCAAACCTTTGCATGCAAGGCCTTTTCTCAGACACTGTGTATGCTGTTGCTTTGAAACTTCACACACCTATTCAGGGTCATTAGATAACCTTGTATGTCAAGTCCCATAACTCTGGAACGGATTTGACTGAATTGTGCTCCTTTTTAGTCAAACCTTCATGTGCAAGACCGGGAATTTTGGGTTATAGTTAGGCATTCAAGGCCATTTCTCAGAAACTATATAATTTATGCTGTTGATTATTAAAAGGTTTTTTTTCTTTTGTAAATTCAATTTCAACAGAATTATTCCACTTTTTGATTTTGGAATTTTACCAATGCTATAACTGTAAGCCCTGATAGACGATGGCCCTGATAGGCGAGCTATATTGTCCTCCGACAACTCTTGTTAAGTTATGGTGTAGGTCAAGGTGCTGTTTTGGGGGTATTTATCATCTTCAGTGATAGTTCTAGTTTGTATTGTAATAAAAGTCTTTACCAAGATTACAATTTACTGCCAGTTTTATATGTACCAATGTTTGAGGGTTGGTGATGGTTGCATCTGAGATTTTTGTATTGTTCCTAGGGTGACCATCTATCAGATACCATTCTGCCATGTTGATTATTAAAAAAAAAAAACATTGACACAAGGGTTGTTTTGCCTTATATCTTCTCCTGATCAGCCTTGGAAGTTGTGGAAGAGCATTCACCTTGGGTGCGGGAGGTTGCAGGTTTGATCCTTGCTGGGTCATACCGAAGACTTTAATAATGGAAGTAATGTCTGCACTCCTTCACGTTCAGGGTTGGCGGGTAAGCAATTCAACTGACTGGCTGGTGTCACGATAAATGGATCAGTAGTACTGCTAACTTGCCCAGGAAATGCTGTGATACAACTGAAAAGTTGTTGAAAGCGGCATAAAACACCAAACAATCAAACCTCTGATCAATTTTCAAAATAAATTGTAGAAATGTTCCTTCGAAATTCCTTCAAGCCAAATTGATTAAAGTCAAAAACATGGCCACCTTAATTGATTTAGTGAAATTTTTAGAATTATTCTCCTAAATGTATCTGACGGATTTTCAAGTCATTTTGTAGAAATGTTTCTTGTGTGAACCTCTATCAGATGGTTGGGCTATTTTCCCCATCATGCTAAAAGTGTAAGATTTAGAAATTAATCTCCGAAGAAAATGGATGTCTGATAATGAAAGAAACCCGTATTAGTACATTTCTTTGGTGACCTTTTAGTTTCCTAAAGTCATATTAATTTGACAATAGCGGACATCATAGGGTTGGGTTATTTCGCCTTGTGACGGTTGAGCTATGCCGGTACTCTTTTGCCATTTGTCTTAGCTTACCTGACCGCATCATTTTTTATTGTGGTTGACTGTGTGGTTGGCATGACAAATCACATTGCATGAATTAGGCGGGCTATCCAAGGCCAAGGCCAAGGCCATCATGGCCCTTTTGACATTATGTTTTATTCTAAATTTGTGTTCTATTCACAGGTTTTAGTCTGTATGAAACAGTACAGAGATGAACTGCTGGCTTCCTGCTTGACTTTCATACTGGCTTTACCTTATGAAGTAATATCTGAACAAATGCTTGATGTGGTACCAGCTATACAGGTATATTTTAGCCTGTTCCAACCTGCATGTTGGCATATGCATGATGCATGTGCAGCAGACATTGCGACAAAGGAAGAAAATGCTAATAATGCGCAATTTGTCTGGTTAGTCAATTTAAGGAATTTGATATAGTGCTCTAGATAAGGTCTTATTTCATTTTCAAAAATCCTAATATGGCCTCTAAATCATGAGACTATTCTTCTGTGTACCAGCAAGGTTAGATTTGAATGAGAAATAAGAGATTAGGGGGAGCAAAGAAAGCTTAGTTCTCCTTATCTAGGCTTCTATCTGAATGCTGTATAGTAGACCCTAGTTTATTTAAAAATAGAAACAAATTGATTCAAAATTTGTCTTATCTCTTCTTGAAGAAATTTTTCTATGCTCTTTAAAAAAAGCTGTACCAAGTAGCCAAGCTGTCAATAATCTCTTTTTCATATCATATGAGTATGCCATGTAGTTATTATGTCTCCTCCCTCCGGAGGAGACATATTGCTTTTGCCTGCGCCGTCTGTCCGTCTGTCTGTCTGTCTGTACGTCCACATTTCTTGTCCGGCCTTTATCTCACAACCCCTTGGCCACATTTCTATGAAACTTCACAGGAGTCATCAATACAACTTCTAGTTGCGCATATTACGAGGGCATTTAATTTGACCTACTTTTGGATGAGTTATTGCCCTTTTTAGCTCACCTATGCACGAAGTGCAAGGTGAGCTATTGTGATCACATTTTGTCCGGCGTCCGTCCGTCGTGCGTCGTGCGTCGTCCATCGTCAACATTTGAGCTTGTTAACACTCTACGGGCTACATTTTGCATCCAATCTTCATGAAAGTTTATCAGAACGTTCATCTCCATAAAATCTTGGACAAGTTCGAAACTGGGCGATATGAGGTCAAAAACTAGGTCACTAGGTCGAATTGAAGGAAAATCTTGTTAACACTCTGGAGGCCACATTTTCAACTTGAGCATATTGAAACTTTATCAGAATGTTTGTCTTGATGATATGTAGGTCAAGTTCGAACATGGGTCACGTTGGGTCAAAAACTAGGTCACTAGGTCAAATTGAAGGAAAATCTTGTTAACACTCCAGAGGCCGCAATTTTTGCTTCAGCAGTTTGAAATTTTGTCAAAATGTTTGTCTTAAAAATATCTAGGTCAAGTTCGAATATGGGTTATGCCGGGTCAAAAACTAGGTCACTAGGTCAAATTGAAAGAAAATCTTGTTAACACTTTTGATGCCGCATTTTTTGCTGCAGCAGCTTGAAATTTGGTCAGAATGTTTGTCTTAAATATATCTAGGTCAAGTTCAAATATGGGTCAGAAACTAGGTCACCAGGCCAAATTGAGGGAAAATCTTGTTAACTCTGTAGAAGCCTCATGTTTTGCTTCAGCGGCTTGAAATTTGTTCAGAATATTGAGCTGAATGATATCTAGGCCAAGTTTGAATATGGGTCATGTCGGGTCAAAAACTAGGTCACTAGCCCAAATTGAAAGAAAATCTTTTTTACACTTTGAATGCCGCAATTTTTGCTTCAGCAGCTTGAAATTTTGTCAGAATGTTTGTCTTAAAGATATCTAGTTTAAGTTCAAATATGGGTCATATTGGATCAGAAACTCAGGTCACTAGGCCAAATTGAGGGAAAATCTTGTTAACTCTGTAAAAGCTGCATTTTTTGCTTCAGCAATTTGAAATTTGGTCAGAATGTTTGTATAAATGATATCTAGGCCAAGTTCGGATATGGGTCATGCCGGGTTAAAAACTAGGTCACTAGACCAAATTGAAGGGTAATCATGTTAACACTCTGGATACTGCATTTTTAATTTCAGCATGATAAAACTTTATCAGAATGTTTTTCTTGATGATATGTAGGCCAAGTTTGAATATGGGTCATGCTGGATCAAAAACTAGGTCACTAGATCAAATTGAAGGAAAATCTTGTGAACACTTTGGATGCCGCATTGTTTGCTTCAGCAGCTTGAAATTTGGTCAGAATGTTTGTCTGAATTATATCTAGGTCAAGTTCAAATATGGGTCATATTGGATCAGAAACTAGGTCAATAAAGGAAAATATTGTTCAAACTCCGGAGGCCGCATTTTTACTTTGAGCAAGTTGAAACTTAAGTCAGAATGTTGTCTTGATGATATCTAGTCCATGTTGGAATATGGGTCATATCAGGTAAAAAATATAGATCACTAGGCCAAATGAAGGAAAGTATTGTTAACACTGTGGAGGTTGCATTCAGAATAATTGTCTTGATGTGTTTTGCATTGCAGTACATTGTATAATTAAGGTGAGCGATCCAGGGCCATCATGGCCCTCTTGTTTAAAATTGCCATTTCATTCTTGTCCGGCCTTCATCTCACAATCCCTTTGCCACATTTCTATGAAACTTCACAGGAGTCATCGGTACAACGTCTAGTTGCGCATATTACGAGGGCGTTTAATTTGACCTACTTTTGGATGAGTTATTGCCCTTTTTTTAAAATTGCCATTTCATTCTTGTCCGGTCTTCATCTCACAACCCCTTTGCCACATTTCTATGAAACTTCACAGGAGTCATCGGTACAACTTCTAGTTGCGCATATTACGAGGGCATTTAATTTGACCTACTTTTGGATGAGTTATTGCCCTTTTTTAAAATTGCCATTTCATTCTTTTCCGGCTTTCATCTCACAACCCCTTTGCCACATTTCTATGAAACTTCACAGGAGTCATCGGTACAACGTCTAGTAGTCTGGTTCCCGACTTCCTATGATAGTAAGTCTGGCACAACCGAATAAATGGCGACTACCGGCGATGTACCACCGATGTATACAATTTAAAGGTAATTATTTTATGAGCTGATCAACTGGAAGAAATTGTTGTATTCCTCTAGTAATTAATATAAAACACTTATAATGGGTATTTACGGGTGATTATTGCTCTTGGTAAGAAGATGTGAACGTTTGTTTTGACAAACTTGAAAGGAGGGGTGTTCGGACAGTTGAATTTCGGATATTTTATAAAAAAAAGTTTGCATTATTAATGTCCTGTGTTTTTCTTTGACATTTCATCTTTCTGATGAAACTACAATAATTTGGGATGTTCCTTAACCAAAAGTTTTGTAAATTTCTAAATCAACTAGAAATTAATCTTTGCCTTTTTCCATAATTTATATACTGTACATGTCTAATGTATTTTTTAAAGTAGCCCAGAAAGCAAGTAGATATATTTTTTTTTTATCTTTGTACGTCTCTCTTTCATTAAATGTAACTGTAATTGACTTGTATATTAATATTTAATATGCAATTGTAGAAATGTTTATGCTATTCAATGAAATAGATAATGTATAATATCTTTATAAAATTATTTTATCACTATCAGATGGATCATTCATACTTCAAGAAAGGAGACAGGTTACCTGGGTTTCAGGTAATTACTGATGAATGGAGGTCAGCACCAGACCACAGTTATGCCAGAGAGCCTCCAAAAACTCCTAAACATGAGAAAAGGAAAAGAGCCCTTTCCACACCTACTGGAAAAACGCCTCGACAACTTTCAAAAAAGATATTACTATTGGTAAGTAAAACAATATAATTATGTTTTTGCACAAAGAATGTCTTCATGTTTTTTTTCCACATACAACAAATCATGAGACAACTTTTAAAATATACCTGAATACATGATTGGAAACTCCCTTTAAATGAATGAAATTACAATAAATGAACTGAGTTGGAAACACAGTGACAAAAGGTGAATTTGCTCGTTTTGAGGCAATTTTTAGACACAGCATAAATACGGGATATTATGTTGTGGGGTGGATAAATGTCAGTTTGTATTCCACGACAAGTAGCGTGGAAAAATCGATATCTTACGAGACCGTAGGTCGAGCTACGCGAACTCATTTATCCACCCCACAACATAATATCCCTTTTATTATATACCTAAAATCTATGAGCAGCGAAAAGAATAACAAATATACACATTCAATTAATTTTTGATTTAGTTTACATTTTATTAAACGTAAATTTAAGATTATGAAGGGCGGATAAATATCGCTTCAATGATTACGCCACGCCCCATAATACATTTCATTACGTATGCCCCGCCCAATATCATCATCAAACAGGTTACGTCACTGTATGTCACAATCATGTATTTTACACATGTGTAGATACGGAATTTTAATCTGTCGAGGTGTATCTGCGCATGTCAATATGCATGTATTTGCACCGGAAAGTGTACAGGCATATAATAATAATAATTATTTGCATTTTGCCTTTGTCATTCAGGATGAATCAACAAAGCATATGACATGGAGCGAGGAGGAGAAAAAGTACTTGAGACACTTCAAGGGACAGCCAAGATTAGAGGGTGAATCAGAAACCAAGTTTTGGGAGAGATGTGCCTCTGCAATGAATGTAAAGGATCCTGATAAGAAGAGAACAGGCAAGTACACTATGATTTTTTTTCATTGAAACTTGCATTGTGTCATTCATAATTGGAGAAACAGCAATTGTCTAAATACACTTTGTTAACTTTATATTTATTACATATTTGGATTTACAAATCTGCAACAGACGACTTTAAAACAGTTGGTTCAAATTTATGTAAAGTTTTAATAAATGAAAGTATTTACTTATCATGTTTTCAAAACAATATTTTTTCTTTTTGCCACAATATTTTCAAAAGTCGGAAGCTGCGGAGACTTCAGAAAGTGTCTCTACATGTGAAAGAGTTAATTTATTAAATTTTATGAACAGGAAATTCATGTAAGAGTGCTGCCAGGAGGATGTGTTTGCTGACGAAGGACTTGGAGGATTCACTCGACTCATTTCCCAGCCTTGACAGTATTGACCAGAGTGGCAAGAAGTTTGCTGACATAGCTGTCCAAACTGATTGGTCATTTTCAGCTTCATTAAATAAGTAAGACACATTTTCTCAGTTATAATACACATGATTTCAAACAATAACCATAATTTATTTCAACAAGTATGGTAAGTTTTTATACAAATAAAACAGATGATATTTCTAGTTATTTATTTAAAAAGTTATCCTAAATTTTAGTATAACTTAAAGTATAATTTTGTTAACAGCATCTTTGAATACAATTAAGTTAACCATTTCCCTCATACAGACGCTTTCTGACGCCTCTGCAGCAGACGGCTTTTTGAAACATGCAATTTCTCCTTTTGCCACCATGTTTTCCACTTTTTGTCATAGGTTATTGACTCTGCAATGTTGACTGAAAAAGCAACATTTTCTTATTGAATGACTTAATGAATATAGAAAAGTGAAGGTTAATGACTCACATGATTGCCAATTAAAAAATACATAAATTATTGTATTTTGAATGCAAAAGATATGAATGATCTGCACTATGTAATGTTATTGCAATAAACATATACTGGTATAGTAAAAAATCTTCTTTTTCCACACCGATGACTGTGCATCCTAAAGGCTTACATTTGAGTTGAGCAGCTTGGAAACTTTACAATTTCTCGGAATACATTGTTGTTCTTGTTCTAAAACATCAGTACAAACAAAAACAAATGGCAGTGCATTATAATATCAATTTTAATATATTTTATAGGTCACAACCAAAGGAAGGGGAGTGGGTGTTTGTTGAGCCCCGAAAAACATTACTAAAGGTGAATAACACGTAATATTTGTTTATCAATGTTTTATAATTATTTGGGTGTTAAAATTTATACTTTCGTTGAAAATTTGCAGTCACAATGATTGAAAAAATAGCTCTTCTGATGTATCGGGATTCAACATATAAAACATGTATACATCTTGTTCTGCCTAATTTGAAAGTCTCATTGATTTATCTAGTTAAACTATCTACAACTAACATTATTTAAAGTGATTATCATGACTAATTCATTTGTATTAAAGAGAGATTGCACTGCATTGCCTGTCTTAAACCCTTTCCAAGTTATAGATACTTTCTGAAGCATTCAACTTTTGAAAAAGTTGTGGCCCAAAGTGAAATTGCTCTTGGCCATGTTTTCAACTTGATTTAACAATTAAGTTATCTTATTCAAAAGTGCTCTGCTTCAGAAAGCGTCTGTAACTGGGAAAGGGTTAAGACAGGCAATGCAGCAAAATAATGTTAGTTGTAGATATTTTAACCCTTTCTCACATACCTCAAATATGCAGCAGATGCATGAAAGAAAATGAAACATGTCCATTAATGAAAGTGTTATTGAAAAGAGTTGTATTTCTCCTTCGGTTTTAACATTTCCTAGTCATCAGCTGCAGATGTGTTAGCAAGTGTCTACTTTTGCGAAAGGGTTAATTTAATATTATATTTGAATTTTCAGAATTCAAATAAAAGTGTTGAAAGCCTCAACCAGACGGCACTCAAGAGGCTTAGACATTATGCTGACCTTAAGGCAGAGGACAGAGTATCATTGATTGAAACATTAAGTAGGTCCACTATGTTTCTTTTTCTTGTCAGCTAACTTCAACTATTTTATACAACTATTTACAAATTCCTGGACTACATTGAGACTACGAGACATTTTCTTGTCATGCTTGGCACCTTTCTGTTTCAATGTTTATTTTTTACTTATTTTTTTTAAAGCAGTATCTCATAAGTAAAAACTGGATGGCCCATGCAATAAGGGTGATACTATAGATGTAAACACCGTACTTTTTTTTTTTTCAATGGAGACACATCTTTACTATCTGATCAGGGTCCCCACTGTTTCTTCATAGACTTAAACATGTTGTTGAAGTTTACTGCAAACAATGTAGATCCTTCTCAAAAAGGTCAAATTTGCAGGCTGATCTGGATCTACGTTGACCAAAAATGTAGCAGAACATTTCTCAATGGAGGGTTAAAATGTCCTAAATAATACATGTAAAAAAAGAGTTTTGTTGATGTCACATTCGAGCCGCCTCACAAGAAAACCGACATTATGGACTCCTGTAAGTGTTGATTTTTCTGTTTCAGGAATCATTACTCTATACTGAGATGGTATGTGTCGGCCCGGATAAGTGTACGCGGATTGCGTAGTCTGATCTGGGTCGATACATTACACAGATGCCATATTGTTGATTTTCTCACTGAACAGCTCATTTGTTAAGAGTTTTTAATGCTCATAATTGGATCTAAGACATATGTGTTTGATATTACAGGTAGCTGTACTTCAAGAGATGCTGCTGGCAGACTTTTCTCATCAACAATCAGAGGAAATATTATTTTAGAAGTTCTTTATGACGTTGAAAATGATGCTAAGGAATGTTGTACCAAAGACAGTGCACTTTGTCAGAAACAATACTCTGATATTTCATGTTTTAATTGGGAAGGTATCATTACAGAACTTGTCAATCAGCAGCCCATTCTAGCAGAAGTTCTGCTAGCTGTTGCACTTCCTGCAGCTAAAATTGGAAACAGTCAAGCGCTTAAATCAGTTATGCCAGTGATAGGAACTGTATACTGTATGTTGATGAAGCAAAGATACCATGAGTTATCTGCTTTACAGAAAATTGTTGCAATAACACTTGCAAATGAACAGACAAATCAAAAAGTAACTACATGTGTTTTAATACTGTTTGAAGTTGCATATGCTGAAGAATGTCTTGTATTTCTTAACTGAACAAAGAAAAGAAAATATTTTCAACAAATACATAAAATAGTGACATTATATGTGTTTGTAACCTTCAATAGTTTGGTTTTTATTAACATATAACATCTTGGATTATTATGACTGACATTAAGTAAATTGATGAAAATATTAAGACATTTAGCAGCTAAACTGTTATCTAGTTTAAAATTTATATGTTGAAAAGTTCAGCCTTTACCAAATGCATACACTAATAAACACTTTATGAGACAATTTAAAAACATATCAAACTGCAAAGCTTTTTCAATTTGATAAGGTTTTTCAGTCTTCAAAACTCAAACTTTTGTTAAGAGTTAAACCAGTAAAAAATCTGGTTTTATACTGTTTGCCTATGTTTATCCTTATAGATCTCACTTGGTAAAGAATTGAATGGAAAGTTCAGTTCAGTTCAGTTTGTTAATGTACACTTGTGAATAAAGACCAATTCATAACAAAAAATGCATCCATTTATAACATTGTATGTGTTGAACTAGCTAAGTTATTAAAACGTACACCAATTAACCCTTTCCCACATACAATAAATCTGCAGCAGACGGCTAAAAATCATTAAAGTCAAAAATAGAAAATCTTCATAAATGATAGTAAGATTATTGAATAGAGTTGATATCATTGTGGCAAATGGAGGAATTGCTCATTATGCATTAGGCGTCGGAAAGCATCTGTATTATGTGGGAAAGGGTTAAGAGTAATCAAAAGAAATGGTCTGTATCCAAGTTATACTGTACTTATTGTTTTGCAAAAGTGCCTGTTGTTTCTGTAAACTGTGAATGCCTTTTGTACATGTGGGCATGAAATTTATATGTTGACATAAAACTGAATATTTCCATGTTGTTTTAACACTTGGAAATATCAATATTAATGGGGTTGGACCAAATAATCCATGCAAAGAAGTTTACCACAAAAATGAATGCATTCACAGTATGTTGATTGTTTCATGAATTAAAATGAATGAATTCATATGCTTTTTAGCTCACCTGAGCTTTGCTCAAGGTGAGTTATTGTGATCGCCTTTTGTCCGGCGTCCGTCGTCCGTCGTCCGTCGTGCGTCAACTTCTTCTCCTCAGTAACCAGTGGGTCAATTGGGATGAAACTTCACAGAAAGCATCCTCTCAATGACCTCACCAGAATTCCTTCAAATTTTTGGGATCCATGCAAAATTCTGGTTTCCATGGCAACGAAACCGAAAAAACTTCAAAATTCTTCTTCTCCCAAATTGGTTGTCAGATTTTCAAATAATTTTGTAGAAATGTTCCTTGGATGACCCTCTATCAGATTCCTTCAAGCCGTGTTGATTGGTCGAAAAACATGGCCGCCAGGGGGGGGGGGGGGGGGGGGGGGGGGCGGGGCTATTTTGCCTTATATGGCTATAGTGAAAACTTAAAAAATCTTTTTCTCCGAAAGTGTCAGGCCGATTTTCAAATAATTTAGTAGAAATGTTCCTTGAATGACCCACTTTCAGATTCCTTCAAGCCATGTTGATTGGTCAAAAAACATGGCCGCCAGTGGGCAGGGCTATTTTGCACTATATGGCTATAGTGAAAACTTAAAAAATATTCTCCTCCAAAAGTGTCTGGCCGATTTTCAAATAATTTTGTAGAAATGTTCCTAGGGTGACCCTCTATCAGATTCCTTCAAGCCAAGTTGATCGGTCGGAAACTATGGCTGCCATGTGGCGGGGCTTATATAGGTAAAGTGAAACAAAAAAATCAGGTGAGCGATTCCAGGGCCATCATGGCCCTCTTGTTTAGTAATTATGCCTTTATTTATAGAGCTTTCTGTGTTTTAAAAAGTTGTCTGCTGCAGATTTGTTGTTATAGATGCTTTCTGAAGCCTCTACAGCAGACGGCTTTTTGAAAACATAGTGACAAAAGAAGAAATTGCTGAAAACAAGCAATTTCTCCATCTGACACAATGTTTTTAACTCTTTTTTAGCTCACCTATGCACGAAGTGCAAGGTGAGCTATTGTGATCACATTTTGTCCGGCGTCCGTCCGTCGTGCGTCGTCAACATTTGAGCTTGTTTAGTAATTATGCCTTTATTTATAGAGCCTTTCTGTGTTTTAAAAAGTTGTCTGCAGCAGATTTGTTGTTATAGACGCTTTCTGATGCCTCTACAATAGACAGCTTTTTGAAAACATAGTAACAAAAGAAGAAATTTGACACTTCTGACACAATGTTTACCACTTTTAGTCATAGGTTATCCTTTCAATTATAGAGATTTTCTATGTTTTGACAAAACAACAAAGTCGTCTGCTGAAGATTTGTTAAATGCAGGAAATGGTTAAGAAAGGTGGATAGGCCATAGGGGGGCTTTAAACATTGATTGTTTATTGACGTTAACAGATATGTATAAAGTCACTCAAATCATTTCAATTCAATTATTTGTCCATTGTTGAGATAATAACTGCTGTGCCATCTAAAAATGTATCTTACCAGTACAATTTGTTTGTTAACCCAGTTTAGCTCAGTCGACCTGGGCTGTCAATCCAGAGGTTGTGAGCGCAGACCCGAAGTCCATTATCATTTATTTTCGATGTTTGTCATAAGTCAATGCAACAAGCATCATTCTTCTTCCACTAATTTGCTAGCAGTCTCTGTGAAAAAGCAGCCAGTTGCTTGGTAAGACTGGTATGTCAAAAACTAGTTTGAAATGGCCAGGAAACACGCAGGAAGTTCAACTGGCTGTCCACTGTGATATGATAAAAGATGATATACCCCATCCAATCAATCAATCACTCAACTTTAACCCTTAGACGCTTTCTGACGCCTCTGCAGCAGACAGCTTTTTGAAAACATAGTGACAAAAGAAGAAATTTCTCAAAACGAGCAATTTCTCCTTTTGTCACCATGATTTCCACTATTAGTCATAGGTTATCCATTCAATTATAGAGATTTTCCATTTTTTGACAAAATATGTTCCAAGTCGTCTGCTGCAGAATTATTGTATGAGAAAGTTAAGTATACCACAGCGTTTCCTTGGTTATTTACCAGTTCTATCAGAATAATTATACCCCGTTTCGAAGAAGAGGGGGTATATAGGAGTCACTGTGTCAAGCTGTCTGTCTGTCTGTCTGTCTGTCTGTCTGTCTGTCTGTCGGTCAGAAGCCATATTTTGTCCGGCCTATTTCTTACAAACCACTGGGTGGAATTCAATAGAATTTTATATGAAGCTTCTATACCAAGGATGTGCATATCCTAAAGGGGTTACAATTGCTTGTTATTTTACCCTTTTACTTATTAAGTTATAGTGTAGGTCAAGGTGCTGTTTATGGGGTATTTATCATCTTCAGTGATAGTGCTAGTTTTTAGCTCACCTGAGCTTTGCTCAAGGTGAGTTATTGTGATCGCCTTTTGTCCGGCGTCCGTCGTGCGTCGTGCGTCAACTTCTTCTCCTCAGTAACCAGTGGGTCAATTTGGATGAAACTTCACAGAAAGCATCCTACCAATGACCTCACCAGAATTCCTTCAAATTTTTGGGATCCATGCAAAATTCTGGTTTCCATGGCAACGAAACCGAAAAAACTTCAAAATTCTTCTTCTCCCAAATTGGTTGGCAGATTTTCAAATAATTTTGTAGAAATGTTCCTTGGATGACCCTCTATCAGATTCCTTGAAGC
The DNA here is from genome assembly GCA_031761405.1 of Serripes groenlandicus. Classification (NCBI taxonomy): domain Eukaryota; kingdom Metazoa; phylum Mollusca; class Bivalvia; order Cardiida; family Cardiidae; genus Serripes; species Serripes groenlandicus. The sequence continues at coordinate 256,386 of JASEVX010000034.1, read as the reverse complement.
CGTGTTGATTGGTCGAAAAACATGGCCGCCAGGGGGGGCGGGGCTATTTTGCCTTATATGGCTATAGTGAAAACTTAAAAAATCTTCTCCTCCGAAAGTGTAAGGCCGATTTTCAAATAATTTTGTAGAAATGTTCCTTGGGTGACCCTCTATCAGATTCCTTCAAGCCATGTTGATTGGTCGAAAAACATGGCCGCCAGGGGGGGCGGGCGTTTTTGCCTTATATGGCTATAGTGCAAACTTAAAAAATCTTCTCCTGCAAAAGTGTCAGGCCGATTTTCAAATAATTTTGTAGAAATGTTCCTTGGGTGATCCTCTATCAGATTCCTTCAAGCCATGTTGATTGGTCAAAAAACATGGCTGCCAGGGGGCGGGGCTATTTTGCCTTTTATGGCTATAATGAAAACTTAAAAAATCTTCTCCTCCATAAGTGTCAGGCCGATTTTCAAATAATTTTGTAGAAATGTTCCTTGGGTGACCCTCTATCAGATTCCTTCAAGCAATGTTGATTGGTCGAAAAACATGGCCGCCAGGGGGTGGGGGCTATTTTGCCTTATATGGCCAAAGTGAAAACTTAAAAAATCTTCAACATCTTCTCCTCAGTAACCAGTGGGTCAATTGGGATGAAAGCATCCTCTTAATGACCTCACCAGAATTCCTTCAAATTTTAGGGATCCATGCAGAATTCTGGTTTCCATGGCAACGAAACAATTTTTTTTTCAAAATTCTTCTTCTCCCAAACTGGTTGGCAGATTTTCAAATAATTTTGTAGAAATGTTCCTTGGATGACCCTCTACCAGATTCCTTCAAGCCATGTTGATTGGTCAAAAAACATGGCCGCCAGGGGGGCGGGGCTATTTTGCCTTATATGGCTATAGTGAAAACTTAAAAAATCTTCTCCTCCGAAAGTGTCGGGCTGATTTTCAAATGATTTTGTAGAAATGTTCCTTGGGTGACCCTCTATCAGATTCCTTCAAGCCATGTTGATTGGTCGAAAAACATGGCCGCCAGGGGGGGGGGGTCGGGGCTATTTTGCCTTATATGGCTATAGTGCAAACTTAAAAAATCTTCTTCTCCAAAAGTGTCGGCCCGATTTTCAAATAATTTTGTAGAAATGTTCCTTGGATGACCCACTTTCAGATTCCTTCAAGCTATGTTGATTGGTCAAAAAACATGGCCGCCAGTAGGCAGGGCTATTTTGCATTATATGGCTATAGTGAAAACTTAAAAAATCTTCTCCTCCAAAAGTATCTGGCCGATTTTCAAATAATTTTGTAGAAATGTTCCTTGGGTGACCCTCTATCAGATTCCTTCAAGCCAAGTTGATTGGTCAGAAACTATGGCTGCCAGGGGGCGAGGCTTATATAGCTAAAGTGAAAAAAAAATAAAAAATCAGGTGAGCGATTCAAGGGCCATCATGGCCCTCTTGTTTATTGAATTGTTCATGTCATAATTTGTACAATGTTATTTTAATGCAATCTGTATAAATAAGCATATATACTCCATTACAGAAAACATGAATTCCTTGTACCGACCAACAATGGATAAGATGATTAAATAGGCCTTTTTATGTATGTGGGACCAGTGAAAATCAGCATTACACATCCTTTCTGTCTAATACGGGCCTAAACTATGCATTTCTTCAACATTTCAAGGCATATCTATGTAGGAAAGGGGTCTAATGTCTTAATCCTTTTCCACATACAATACATCTTTCAACAGATGATGAAAATGGCTAATTTTGAGCAATTTCTCCTTTTGTCACAATGTTTTTAAAACGTTTTCTGCTGCAGATACATCATAATTATGTCTCCCCCTGTATACAGGGGAGATATATTGTTTTTGTCCTGGGCGTCTGTCTGTCTGTCCGTCTGTCCGAAATCGTGTCCGCTCCATATCTCCAAGACGGCTTGAAGGATTTTCATGAAACTTGGCTCACATGTTCACCTCATCAAGGCGACGTGCAGAACCCGCGTCTCGACAATATAGGGTCAAGGTCACGCTTGAAGGTCAAAGGTTTGAGGCTTTATTTCGTGTCCGCTCCATATCTCCCAGACGGCTTGAAGGATTTTCATGAAACTTGGGTCACATGTTCACCTCATCAAGGCGACGTGCAGAACCCGCGTCTCGACAATATAGGGTCAAGGTCAAGGTCACACTTGAAGGTCAAAGGTTTGAGGCTTTATTTCGTGTCCGCTCCATATCTCCGAGACGGCTTGAAGGATTTTCATGAAACTTGGGTCACATGTTCACCTCATCAAGGCGACGTGCAGAACCTGCGTCTCGACAATATAGGGTCAAGGTCAAGGTCACGCTTGAATGTCAAAGGTTTGAGGCTTTTTTCCTGTCCGCTCCATATCTCCCAGACGGCTTGAAGGATTTTCATGAAACTTGGGTCACATGTTTACCTCATCAAGGCGACGTGCAGAACCCACGTCTCGACAATATAGGGTCAATGTCAAGGTCACGCTTGAAGGTCAAAGGTTTGAGGCTTTATTTCATGTCCGCTCCATATCTCCCAGACGGCTTGAAGGATTTTCATGAAACTTGGGTCACATGTTCACCTCATCAAGGTGACGTGCAGAACTTGCGTCTCGACAATATAGGGTCAATGTCAAGGTCACGCTTGAAGGTCAAAGGTTTGAGGCTTTATTTTGTGTCCGCTCCATATCTTCCAGACGGCTTGAAGGATTTTAATGAAACTTTGGTCACATGTTCACCTCATCAAGGCGACGTGCAGAACCCGTGTCTCGACAATATAGGGTCAAGGTCAAGGTCACGCTTGAAGGTCAAAGGTTTGAGGCTTTATTTTGTGTCCGCTCCATATCTCCATGACGGCTTGAAAGATTTTCATGAAACTTGGGTCACATGTTCACCTCATCAAGGCGATGTGTAGAACCCATGTCTCGACTGTCTGTCTGTCTGTCCGTCCGTCTGTCTGTCCGTCCGCCTGTCCGTCCCAAATCGTGTCCGCTCCATATCTCCAAGACGGCCTGAAGGATTTTCATGAAACTTGGGTCAAATGTTCACCTCATCAAGGCGATGTGCAGAACCCATGTCTCGACTGTCTGTCTGTCTGTCCCAAATTTATAGGTTGGAATGTTTTGAGAGATTTTGACAGATATTTGAGGGGAGACATCTGTTTTTTGCAAAAACAATTCTAGTTTGTATAGTTGAGAAAGGGTTAAAGTAAAAATTTAAGCTAATTATGTCTCCCCCTGTATACAGGGGAGATATATTGTTTTTGTCCTTGATGTCTGTCTGTCTGTCTGTCTGTCTGTTCGTCCCCAAAATCTTGTCCGATCCATATCTCCCAGACGGCTTGAAGGATTTTCATGAAACTTGGGTCACATGTTCACCTCATCAAGGCGACGTGCAGAACCCGCGTCTCGACAATATAGGGTCAAGGTCAAGGTCACGCTTGAAGGTCAAAGGTTTGAGGCTTTATTTCGTGTCCGCTCCATATCTCCCAGACGGCTTGAAGGATTTTCATGAAACTTGGGTCACATGTTCACCTCATCAAGGCGACGTGCAGAACCCGCGTCTCGACAATATAGGGTCAAGGTCAAGGTCACGCTTGAAGGTCAAAGGTTTGAGGCTTTATTTCGTGTCCGCTCCATATCTCCGAGACGGCTTGAAGGATTTTCATGAAACTTAGGTCACATGTTCACCTCATCAAGGCGACGTGCAGAACCCGCGTCTCGACAATATAGGGTCAAGGTCAAGGTCACGCTTGAAGGTCAAAGGTTTGAGGCTTTATTTCGTGTCCGCTCCATATCTCCCAGACGGCTTGAAGGATTTTCATGAAACTTGGGTCACATGTTCACCTCATCAAGGCGACGTGCAGAACCCGCGTCTCGACAATATAGGGTCAAGGTCAAGGTCACGCTTGAAGGTCAAAGGTTTGAGGCTTTATTTCGTGTCCGCTCCATATCTCCGAGACGGCTTGAAGGATTTTCATGAAACTTAGGTCACATGTTCACCTCATCAAGGCGACGTGCAGAACCTGCGTCTCGACAATATAGGGTCAATGTCAAGGTCACGCTTGAAGGTCAAAGGTTTGAGGCTTTATTTCGTGTCCGCTCCATATCTCCCAGACGGCTTGAAGGATTTTCATGAAACTTGGGTCACATGTTCACCTCATCAAGGTGACGTGCAGAACTTGCGTCTCGACAATATAGGGTCAATGTCAAGCTCACGCTTGAAGGTCAAAGGTTTGAGGCTTTATTTTGTGTCCGCTCCATATCTCCCAGACGGCTTGAAGGATTTTAATGAAACTTTAGTCACATGTTCACCTTATCAAGGCGACGTGCAGAACCCATGTCTCGACAATATAGGGTCAAGGTCAAGGTCACGCTTGAAGGTCAAAGGTTTGAGGCTTTATTTCGTGTCCGCTCCATATCTTCCAGACGGCTTGAAGGATTTTAATGAAACTTTGGTCACATGTTCACCTCATCAAGGCGACGTGCAGAACCCGTGTCTCGACAATATAGGGTCAAGGTCAAGGTCACGCTTGAAGGTCAAAGGTTTGAGGCTTTATTTTGTGTCCGCTCCATATCTCCATGACGGCTTGAAAGATTTTCATGAAACTTGGGTCACATGTTCACCTCATCAAGGCGATGTGTAGAACCCATGTCTCGACTGTCTGTCTGTCTGTCCGTCCGTCTGTCTGTCCGTCCGCCTGTCCGTCCCAAATCGTGTCCGCTCCATATCTCCAAGACGGCCTGAAGGATTTTCATGAAACTTGGGTCAAATGTTCACCTCATCAAGGCGATGTGCAGAACCCATGTCTCGACTGTCTGTCTGTCTGTCCCAAATTTATAGGTTGGAATGTTTTGAGAGATTTTGACAGATATTTGAGGGGAGACATCTGTTTTTTGCAAAAACAATTCTAGTTTGTATAGTTGAGAAAGGGTTAAAGTAAAAATTTAAGCTAATTATGTCTCCCCCTGTATACAGGGGAGATATATTGTTTTTGTCCTTGATGTCTGTCTGTCTGTCTGTCTGTCTGTTCGTCCCCAAAATCTTGTCCGATCCATATCTCCCAGACGGCTTGAAGGATTTTCATGAAACTTGGGTCACATGTTCACCTCATCAAGGCGACGTGCAGAACCCGCGTCTCGACAATATAGGGTCAAGGTCAAGGTCACGCTTGAAGGTCAAAGGTTTGAGGCTTTATTTCGTGTCCGCTCCATATCTCCCAGACGGCTTGAAGGATTTTCATGAAACTTGGGTCACATGTTCACCTCATCAAGGCGACGTGCAGAACCCGCGTCTCGACAATATAGGGTCAAGGTCAAGGTCACGCTTGAAGGTCAAAGGTTTGAGGCTTTATTTCGTGTCCGCTCCATATCTCCGAGACGGCTTGAAGGATTTTCATGAAACTTAGGTCACATGTTCACCTCATCAAGGCGACGTGCAGAACCCGCGTCTCGACAATATAGGGTCAAGGTCAAGGTCACGCTTGAAGGTCAAAGGTTTGAGGCTTTATTTCGTGTCCGCTCCATATCTCCCAGACGGCTTGAAGGATTTTCATGAAACTTGGGTCACATGTTCACCTCATCAAGGCGACGTGCAGAACCCGCGTCTCGACAATATAGGGTCAAGGTCAAGGTCACGCTTGAAGGTCAAAGGTTTGAGGCTTTATTTCGTGTCCGCTCCATATCTCCGAGACGGCTTGAAGGATTTTCATGAAACTTAGGTCACATGTTCACCTCATCAAGGCGACGTGCAGAACCTGCGTCTCGACAATATAGGGTCAATGTCAAGGTCACGCTTGAAGGTCAAAGGTTTGAGGCTTTATTTCGTGTCCGCTCCATATCTCCCAGACGGCTTGAAGGATTTTCATGAAACTTGGGTCACATGTTCACCTCATCAAGGTGACGTGCAGAACTTGCGTCTCGACAATATAGGGTCAATGTCAAGCTCACGCTTGAAGGTCAAAGGTTTGAGGCTTTATTTTGTGTCCGCTCCATATCTCCCAGACGGCTTGAAGGATTTTAATGAAACTTTAGTCACATGTTCACCTTATCAAGGCGACGTGCAGAACCCATGTCTCGACAATATAGGGTCAAGGTCAAGGTCACGCTTGAAGGTCAAAGGTTTGAGGCTTTATTTCGTGTCCGCTCCATATCTTCAAGACGGCTTGAAAGATTTTCATGAAACTTGGGTCACATGTTCACCTCATCAAGGCGACGTGCATAACCCGCGTCTCGACCATACCGGGTCAAGGTCAAGGTCACGTTTGAAGGTCAAAGGTTTGAGGTGTTATTTTGTGTCAACTCCATATCTCCAAGACTGTTTGAAGTATTTTCATGAAACTTTGGTCACATGTTCACCTCATCAAGGTGACGTGCAGAACTTGCGTCTCGACAATATAGGGTCAATGTCAAGCTCACGCTTGAAGGTCAAAGGTTTGAGGCTTTATTTTGTGTCCGCTCCATATCTCCCAGACGGCTTGAAGGATTTTAATGAAACTTTAGTCACATGTTCACCTTATCAAGGCGACGTGCAGAACCCATGTCTCGACAATATAGGGTCAAGGTCAAGGTCACACTTGAAGGTCAAAGGTTTGAGGCTTTATTTCGTGTCCGCTCCATATCTTCAAGACGGCTTGAAAGATTTTCATGAAACTTGGGTCACATGTTCACCTCATCAAGGCGACGTGCATAACCCGCGTCTCGACCATACCGGGTCAAGGTCAAGGTCACGTTTGAAGGTCAAAGGTTTGAGGTGTTATTTTGTGTCAACTCCATATCTCCAAGACTGTTTGAAGTATTTTCATGAAACTTTGGTCAGATGTTCACCTCATCAAGGCGACGTGCAGAACCCGCGTCTCGACCATACTGGGTCAAGGTCACGCTTGAAGGTCAAAGGTTTGAGGCTTTATTTTGTGTCCACTCCTATTTCCTTAAAGGATTTTCATGATACGTGGGTCACATGTTCACCTCATCAAAGCGACGTGCAGAACCCGCGTCTCGACCATACCGGTTCAAGGTCAAGGTCACGCTTGAAGGTCAAAGGTTTTAGGCTTCATTTCGTGTCCACTCAATATCTCCAAGACGGCTTGAAGGATTTTCATGAAACTTGGGTCAGATGTTCACCTCGTCAAGGCGACGTGCAGAACCCGCGTCTCGACCATACTGGGTCAAGGTCAAGGTCACGCTTGAAGGTCAAATGTTTGAGGCTTTATTTTGTGTCCGCTCCATATCTCCTTAAAGGATTTTCATGAAACTTGGGTCACATGTTCACCTCATCAAGGCGACGTGCAGAACCCGCGTCTCCACCATACCGGTTAAAGGTCAAGGTCACGCTTGAAGGTCAAAGGTTTTAGGCTTTATTTCGTGTCCAGTCAATATCTCCAAGACGGCTTGAAGGATTTTCATGAAAATTTGGTCACATGTTCACCTCATCAAGGCGACGTGCAGAACCCGCGTCTCGAACATACTGGGTCAAGGTCACGCTTGAAGGTCAAAGGTTTGAGGCTTTATTTTGTGCCGCTCCATATCTTCAAAACAGCTTAAAGAATTTTCATGAAACTTGGGTCACATGTTCACCTCATCAAGGCGACGTGCAGAACCCGTGTCTCGACCATACCGGTTCAAGGTCAAGGTCACGCTTGAAGCTCAAAGGTTTTAGGCTTTATTTCCTGTTCACTCAATATCTCCAAGACGGCTTGCTTATGTTTAGCAACAGTTGTTAACTGTTTTGAAGAATACTTCAGTCTTGAATGTTACAGCTGCAGTAAAAATATGTGTTTCTGTAAACCATTTGAAATCATGTCCACTTTGTACCAGGTCAAGACAAAACATTAGTAATTAAAAATTGAGTACTGTCCAACTTGGTCAAATTTTTGTTTGTCTGCTTTATAGGTTGGAATGTTTTGAGAGATTTTGACAGATATTTGAGGGGGAGACATATGTTTTTGTCAAAACAATTCTAGTTTTGTTTTTTATTTAAATACAATTTAATTTCTTTTTGAGTAACATTTTTTATTACATTTGTATTTTTAGTTCTGGCATGAGTTATAATTTTTAGTTCTGGCATACTTAGAATTTATGGTTTGTTTAACCTTTTCCCTTATATATACGCTTCAATATGTTCAAAGTCGTCTGCTGTAGAATTGTCATATGCGGGAAAGTAATAGTCTCTTTATTAATTATATTCTAATGAAACTTATTGTATTCAAGATATTTTAGCAGAATTGTTCCTATATATCTTATTCATAATATGTAATAAGCCATATTGATAAATTGATAAAGGTAGCCGGAATCAGAAAAGGGATGAATTGAACTTAATCTTCAAAAAACATTTCCTAAACCATTGGACCAATAGCTACAATACTTCACAGACGAAAAATGAATTCCAAACTCGTAAACAAACGTGGTACCTAGGCTCTAATAAAGTTGCGGAAACTGATAAATATACGCATCTAGGTATAGAATGTAATAAATCTCTGAGTCTCGATGGTGTTGTGTCGCAAGCTTGTGCTAAGATTAGAAAAACATACTTTAGTTTTGCAGATATTCATGTTTACACCGAACGACTACATCCTTTAACTTGTAAACGTTTATATGATTCGATAGTTCTACCTACGGCATTATACGGATGTGAATTATGGAATGACATGACAAAACAACACATTCATTTTCTCGAAAAAGCTCATAGTCAGTGCATCAAACATATGCAATCACTCCCGTATTCAACTAGAACAATTGTCGCTCTTAGCTCCATCGCAATGCGTCCATTAGAATACGAAATTGACAAAAGGAAACTCTTGTTCTTCGGTCAGCTTTGCTATGTTTCAGAAACTAAAATGTTGAAAATCATGTTCATTCAAAGGTTTGTAAAATTCTTAAACTCACCTCGAAACGCCCTCGGTTTCATGCCAGACATATATCGTATATTTGGGAAATACAAACTTACTAAATATCTGTTAGATTTTGCGGAAAGCGCGACATTTCCTAAACTGCCATTATGGAAGAAAATCATAAATCGAGCAATAACTGACCATACAAATGAAGAATATAGGAACAGATTAATAGGAGACGAAACTCTTAACTAAATACCTTTTATTCCACAGCGAGTACACGCCTAGTAATGCATGGCGATTTGCACAGTTATATCGAGATTATCTCCCTTACTGTAAAACATTAATTTTACTTATTGGACGCTTATTTTCTCGCAAATATTTGACTTCATGCCCCAAATGCCATATAATTATAGATGATATAGTCACACACTTAGTATTATTTTGTATAAATAACAATCATCACCAAGATCGCCTCTGGTGCAGATTACATACTGCCTTAGGTAATAAGTCGTATAACGCCTTATGTCAGTTAATGCCTGAACAACAGATTATAGAAATAATATCAGGTTACCCGTCCCTACAAATAACAGCCGATATAAGGGTACTTTGCTTCAAGGTTACTCTAATACAACTACACAAGATGTCAAGCTTGTTAAGGTTTATAAATCCTGGTTAGTAGAACAAATAAGCTGTTATATGAATCACCATTTATTCTAAATGCGTTTTCTTTCAGCCATCACTTATTAACATGTACCTGTATGCTACGTTAACAGCGTATTACGGAACAGTTTGAGGAACCAAAAGTCCTTAAAATTAGCGAATATTTGTGAGTATGGAATATATAATCAACTGTGTTAGTGATTTATATTTTAAGCCTATTCCCCTGGTATCCAGCTATTTGTATCATCATGAGTGATTCTATCAAATTACCACATTGGTAAAGACTTGCTTTTGATATAAGTACTGTTTCATGGGTAACGAACAGTGTTGACAATGATAAGAATGCCCGAATGCACAGGCTGATCATTGTATTCATTACATGCAAATGTTATTATTTACTTCTAAACGTGTCTCATACACCTATCCATATATGTCTTCTCTGAGTTTCGTTTCGTCCGAGGAGATTTACGAATTGGACTATATTTTTTGCATGTAAATTGTACTACTGTAAATAACCTTTTTGTTTCCCCGTTTTCAAGGACTATGTGTGGATGTGTATATGTATATATGTATATATATATATATATATATATATGGATGTGTATGTGTATGTATATATGTGTGTATATATATGTAGGTTTATATGTTTGTGTGTATATATGTATTTATTTATGTTCTCACTTCTGTAATGTTTGTTATGAAATGTACTTACTCTTCAAATATGGAGGAAATAAAGAATATCTATCTTATTGTATTCAAGATATTTTAGCAGAATTGTTCCTATATATCTTATTCATAATATGTAATAAGCCATATTGATAAATTGATAAAGGTAGCCGGAATCAGAAAAGGGATGAATTGAACTTAATCTTCAAAAAACATTTCCTAAACCATTGGACCAATAGCTACAATACTTCACAGAATTGTTAAATTGGTGCTCTTTCGAATTGTTCAAACATTTCATGACTTATGACAAATGTTTTTTACTTATTAGCTTTCATTTACAGTATATACTTCTTGCAGTTAAATTCCCACTCTTGATCAATTTAATTTTTGCCTTCTTTTAGTAATTACACATTACAGACTATGCCATTACTCGCCGAGCCACTTAAGCTCAGTATGTAGCTATATGTAGTCTGGGTTGTCAATCCAGGGGTTGTGAGTTTGAACCCAAGCTCGGCCAACATTCTTTCTGACGTTTGACAAAAGTCACTGTGACAAGCATCATTCATCTTTCACCAATGGGCTAACAGTCTATGTTTAATCCTTTCCCTCATAAGACAATCTGCAGATAGAGACTTTGAACACATTTTATAAAAGAAAAGAAAATCTCTATAATGGAATGGATAGGATAACCTATGACTAAAAGTGGAAAACATTGTGGCAAAAGGAGAAATTGCTCGTTTTGAGCAATTTCTTCTTTTGTCACTATGTTTTCAAAAAGCCGTCAGCTGCAGAGGTGTCAGAAAGCGTCTATAATAGGGAAAGGGTTTGGGAGTTTGAAAACGGGGTTGAACCCCAATCAATCAATTAAGCAATCAACTCGGGTGATTGATTTAGGGCTATGTTAGACTTTTGTCATTGTTTAAAATAGCAAATAAAAAACAGTAATGTTCAAAGTTATTTATTCCTTAATTTCCAATTAAATAAAGTCCTGTGTAACTTTTTTAAATGAAATTATGCATAATGCCATTTATTTTTGTTTGCTAGATCTATGACCGGTTACAGCCTTTAGGTATAACTTTGAGCCATTCTGGGATGTTGTACACAATGGAAAAAATATCTGGACACTTCAATTCAGAGTTAATTGATTCTTTGAAAGAGGGTAAATCATTTCGATTAGTTGGGGATAATATAAACTTTCAAATAGGTGTTTCGCATGCAAGAAAGAGTGTTGGCAAAACTGGTCATATGGAGCACTGGTTTGGCTCAGCTGCAATTGTCCAAACCCTGACATTCAATAATCTTTGTGATCAGTCCCCGCAACGTGACCTGTTAACATTACCAGTGTCAAATGTCCTATTAGATAACAATGACTGGGGCATTCTCATAAAAGACGTGACTCATCTTGTTGCCAGAACGTTAACTGAATTTTTCCCCTGGTTGAAATTTGCACGAAGAGCAACTAAAAAAGACATACTAGGTGAATACAGCCAAGATCTCCATTTTAAAAATAAGGTCATACCAATGCCTATAATGGCCAAAAATGAACAGAAGTATTCTGACGTAGTCGATATTCTAGAAAGCTATGAGAAATTGGTGACATCTGTACATGAAAAAGCTGAACTTCAACCCAAGTATGTACATATTGGAGGAGATCAGCTCACACGGGAAAGATTCTCTGGTTCTAAACGCTTAAGAGCTTCAGCTTTAACACCACTTGAGAGGTTTACACATTTAAGCCCAATTACCTTTGAATTATTTCATCTACAAATGACAGTGCTGTCTTGTTTCTACCAGAATTTGTATCAAACAACAAGTAATGAGCCCTTCACTTTACATGCTCAAAAGATTCGGCTAATGCGCAAAGATGCTGACGGCAATGATGTAAAAAATCATTACAACCATTGTAAGGAGTTGGCGATTTCCTTTATTAAAGCATACATTGTAGAGGCAGCTTGTGATTACTTTAAAGTGGAGGACACAAGCACAGTACCAAATATTGATATTCCCGACACTTCAAATATGAGTGTAGATGATATACAAGAATGGTTGAGTAATTTACTGAAGCCGATGGTCACAGATATTTTTTCTACCAGTCGAAGTCATTTAGAAGGACATGATCATCACAACATACATCACAAAGGATGTGACCACGTATCTGACTGCGAAAATAGTTTTAGAACTGGGACTTGTCTACATGGAATTAAATGACATTGTGAAACTGCCAGACAGAAATCGTTTATTAGCAATTATGAAATTACTTATGCTAACTTTAAAAGGTCATAACAACAAATCTAAATATGCTCTTGAAATCTTGAGATTTTTATGTCAACAGTATGCTTTACTCAGTGAAAGAGTTGCACATTCGAGCTTGTATGGATTATTTGTCAATGTTGGGGGGGAAATGAACACACACATACCTGCAGACCTTCAAATGGAGTATTTGGTAAGGCTAACAAAAGGACATTTGAAATCAATGTGTTCAAATGTAACTGAAGCTTCAATGAAGAAAAGGAGCTCGGCATTCTTTGGTATGCAGGAAATATGTGATAATTTTGACAATGAAACACAAATTGTGAGACGAGCACAAAAACACAAAATTATATCATCATACGAAGATGAAAAGCACATTGTAAGCGACTTGAGGTCTTTGAGACCCTTCCAGCATAATTGTGGCAGACGCATTGACTCATTGAAAAAAGTACCAAAAAATCCTGTCACCAAAGTTGAGATTGAGAAAATTGTAAAGTGGATCGAAACCCACAAAGTCAACTTGTTTTATGAGTTAGGTCAGTAACAAATTTCTGTGGAAAAAGTAAAATTTAGTCTTAACCCTTTCCCGCATATAGATGCTTTCTGATGCCTCTGCAGCAGACTGCTTTTTGAAAACATAGTGACAAAAGAAGAAATTGCACAAAACGTGCAATTTCTCCTTTTGACACAATGTTTTCCACTTTTATTCATAGGTTATCCATTCAATTATAGAGATTCTCTATGTTTTGACAAAATATGTTTAAAGTCGTCTGCTGCAGAAGTGTCGTATGAGAGAAAGGGTTAACCCTTTCCCTCATATAGACGCTTTCTGACGCCTCTGCAGCAGGCAGCTTTTTGAAAACATAGTGACAAAAGAAGAAATTGCACAAAACGTGCAATTTCTCCTTTAGCCTCAATGTTTTCCACTTTTAGTCATAGGTTATCCATTCAATTACAAAGATTTACTATATTTCGACAAAATATGTTCAAAGTCGTCTGCTGCAGAAATGTCGTATGAGGGAAAAGGGTTAAGTGATCTAACATTATCTTGTTTATAAAATGTGAATTAAGAAACACATACAAGAAATCTACAGTGCTCAGACTAATTTGAAACAAGAGCGACATGATGGCCCTGTATCGCTCACCTGGTTTAAAATTACATAATAAGGAAAGTAAGCTACGCACCCTGGCAGCCATGTTTTCAACAGATCAGAATTATTTGAACAATCTTAGTTCTTACAGTTACCAAAGGAACATTTGTACAAAATTATCTTTCAATCGAGCCAGTACTTTTTTAAAGTTTAAACAATGCACATAATACTCAACATTGCTAAGCTTGGTCCAATTGTTTAAAGACATACAGATGATGATGTAACTTATTTTCAATAAACATCAATTAGACTTGTGTGAAATAAAATTCAATCGTAAACCCAAATCAACACATTTTCTGTTACTTTTAAGCTTAATCATTTCCCCCATATAGACGCTTTCTTTAGCCTCTGCAGTAGACAGCTTTTTGAAAACACGGTGACAAAAGAAGAAATTGCTCAAAACAAGCAATTTCTCCTTTTGCCACAATGCTTTCCACTTTTAGCCATAGGTTATTCATTCAATTATCGAGATTGTCTATTTTTTGACAAAGTAAGTTCAAACTCGTCTGCTTCAGAATTGTTGTATGAGGGAAAGAGTTAAATAAGCTAAAAAACACTAAATTGGCAAATATCTTTAACCCTTTCCCTTCTACAACATATCTGCAGCTAAAACATTGAAAGTCTATCAATGAATGTATAATTAGGTCTTTTTTTTTTAATTACTAAAGAAAGTTGAAACATTGTTGAAAAAGGAGAAATAACTCCTATTGAACAATCTTATCATTTGTCACAATGTTTTCAAAAGTTATCAGGCAGCGTCTTTATGAGGTAAAGGGTTAAGGCAGATGTTTTCTAACTATTTAATGTGAGACATTCTAATTCATAGCCAATTTATTGAAATCCCATTCAATTCCAAGATGTTGTGTGCAAACATCACAGCAGTTATGTGGTGTGTTAACAGTTTCAAAACCAAAGTAACCATTTATTGTTCTCCGCCGGCATGTATCGTTATTGAGACAATATTCCTTCATATCTTTTTTCACACTAGGGAGCCCAACGTCAGCTTTGTTGTAATATAAGATGGCATCAGCTTCACCACTTGATCTGCCAGCCCTCCCTATCTCTTGGACATAAGCTGTGAAAGAATTGAAGCAATTTAGATAACTTTCTGCATGAACATAACTTAAGGTGCAATCTGCTCAGTATCTGACCTTTTGGCTTATAGATTTTTCAGATTATTTCTGTTCAAAAGGTGAAAAATGTCATCTGGCTCTGAATTACTGCAACTAGTCCATACATCTGAATAAGGATTTATATTGTGCATGTTTTGAACAAATCAATATATTAGCCACAAATGCAGATCATGATCAGAATACACATATGTGATCTGGATTTAAACTTGTTTCACATATACATATCCTTTAAAACATGCTATAAGTATAACTAGTTTAGTACAGTCAGAAATTAATAATATAAAACTATTATCAGGATACATGTCAAGGCTTTAACAATTAACTCAATGCTTCCTCACCTTCTATGTGTGTTCAGTTTAGGCAGTTTAAAAATTCCATAATCTATTCATTTTTCAAAATATTATATGATGTTTTCGAGTGCCACACATTTTATAGTACATGTTTTTTTTACATGATATGAGCCTGTGCATGACAAAGTGTACAAGTTGGCTTTTGAGAACAGTATTATAAATCTAGATTAGACTGTGCATCTAGATTCTACAGTCTGATCAAGATATACACTGTTCACACATTACTTACACAAGCTTGTTATAATATTCTGGCAAAAGGTGATTCTTATAAGATAGAGTAGATGCACAGACTGATCTTATCCTACACTATTTCGGAAATGCCAACTTGTACCTTTTCTCATATGACATGTTAAGTTATAAATTGTTGTGTATATATTTAATCTTTTTTCCTCATATAGACGCTTTCTGATATCATTGCAGCAGACAGGTTTTTTAAAACATAATGACAAAAGAAGAAATTACTCAAAAAGAGCAATTTCTCTTTTTGCCACAATGTTTCCAACTTTTAGTTATAGGTTATCCATTAAATTATACAGATTTTCTATTTTTTGACAAAATATGTTCAAAGTTGTCTGCTGCAGAATTGTTGTATGAAGGATATGTGTGAAATGTGTCAATTATAATTCAAACAAATTTCAAATCTTTTAACATATTTAGATAGTATATATATATAAGATGTGATACTGAAATAAAAACTTGCAAACCTACTTTCTAGAGTTGTTTGTGGACCAGCATGGATGACACGCGATACATGTTTCAAATCAGCACCCATACCAAGAGCAACTGATGAAATTATCAGTCTTATTGTGCATTCACTGTCCTCTTTCTTCAAACAATCTAGGATGTAATCTTTCAGGTGTGGAATAAAAGTGTGTTTTATTATTAACACAAAAATTAAAACCCCTTAGCAGCAGAGGACTTTTGAAAATAGTGTTGCAAAAGCATAAATTGCTCAGTCATTTTGCAAAAACATTTTAAACTGTTCAATGATTATACTTTCATTTACAGAGATCTTCCATGATATATTGTGGGTATTATTTAAAAGTCTGCTGCAGATTCTTTGTATGAGGGAAAGCGTTTATGAAACAATGAGCATAAACATGGAATTAAATAAGTGTTAACAGTTATTGATGAGATAACTATGAAAATGAAACCTTAACCCCGGGGTTCGGCTCCAGTTGCAAAGGATTCATTTTAATAGAGATGAAAACATTGTGGCAAAATAGGAAATAATGTGCAACTTATCCTTTTGTTTAAATGGTTTTTAGAGTCGCCTGCTGAAAAGGTGTCAGAAACCACCTGTTTGTAGGAAAGGCTTATAATCCCCACCGCCCTAAAAAAACAGTTATCAAATCATAATGTCTGGCTTTCATTTTAGATTTTAAAATGATTTTTAAAAAGTTGATAATAATTTACAAGAAAATTGTATGTTCCTAAATTACAATAATAGATTGTTTGGTGTTTAAACGCAAATTTCAACAATTTTGTAGTTATATCACAGTGTTTCCTTGGTAATTTAACAGTACTACTCGTCCATTTATGTAACGACAAGGGATCTAACCCAAGGCGGATGGCTCTACCACCAGCGTGGTATGAATAACAATAAAAAAACCAAAAACAATAGAAGGCAAAATATATGTATACCTTTCCTTCCTTTCCCTCCATTGATGAGTGAAACATTACTACTCTCGCATTATTATCTGCTGGATCACCAACGTAGAAGTCGTCACCAAGAATTCTTTTTGCCAATTCATAGCCATACCCAATCCAATGTTTTGCAATAAATTATGGTTATTTGAAAGCACTCGAGTTCCTCTTTCAGTTTTTTTAACACTGGTTGAAAAACATAATCATACGGTGTGTGTGAAGAGTTCCCCTTGGTGTTTCCACTTGGCCTTTGCTTTACCATAAGCATGATATTGTCTTTAGACGGGCTGGAACACACAACCTTATATTCATTTAACTGCAAACTTTTGGCAATTTCAATTTGGCCTGATTTAGTAATGGTTGCAGAGAGAGCAATAACTTGGCACGAGAATAAAGATCTCAACTGATAAAGTTTCTTAAAGTCTGGTCTAAATTCTGTCCCCCATTCAATAATACAATGTGCCTCATCAACAACTAAATATATTTTTTTGTTTTGAACTTTTGAGGAAAAAAAGAATCTGTTCCTTTCTATTGAGTCCAAAACTTGCTCTGGATGACAAAATAAGAAGCTATAACTCATGGATTGAAGTCTTTCTGCATTGTTTTTATCTGAGCTGATTTGCATGGCCTTCTCTCCGAGTTTCTTCACTTGTTGCTGTATAATTGCATTGAGGGGTACAATAACAATGACCAAACAGCTCTCGTCTATAAATGGTAAGAGCTCATATATCAGAGACTTTCCATAACCAGTTGGCAATGAGCATATACAGTCTGTCTTGGACAAAATAGTTTGAAGCGCCTGTTGCTGTAATGGTTTTAATTCTGGTATTGCTATGTTGTATAGTTTGCAGTACTCTGATAGGGCATAGTAGACTTTGTCACCCTGTAAAAAAAAACCAATACATTTTTTAAAAAAAGAACAAATTAAATTGACTGTTATGTTGAAATTTATAGAATGCTTGTCTTTTGACTTGTGATAAATGGTGAGATTAGTCATCATTACTTATAATTCTCATTTTGCCACAATGTTTTCAACTCAGAAATTTTAGTCTCTATTCAATTATTAATCTTTCATTTACAGAGATTTTTACCAAGCTGTTTTCAAAGTCATCCACTGCATATTTACTGTATGTGGGAAAATGTTAAGTTAACCAAAGTTTAACCCTTTCCCATACAAATTAACCCTTTACTTTATAAATATATGTTTGCCTTTGATTATAATTGCACATCTGTGGTAACTGTTAGATTCAACAGGGTTTATCTATCCTTTAATAACCCTTTCCCACTAAGGTACATATAGAAGTGTTTTGCCAACTGTGCAGCAGACGACTTTTGAAAAGAAATTTGTCCTTTTGTCACAATGTTTTCAATTTTCTTTTACAGTGATTAAATTGTCATTTCTAGAAATCTTCAAGATGTTTTCAGTTGTCTTCTGCAGATTTGTTGTATGTTGGAATATGTAAAGTGAAAAGTTTGATCAGCATTATCCATGCAGGCTGATCTGGATCTAAGCTGCAGGAACATGTGATATATATATATATAAGGCATTAAGCGCTTGATCCAGTATAACTTTCAATTGTCAATAGAAATCATTTGACTTGAGAAGTCAAATAAACAGTTAAAAATTTAAATGTTTTGATAATTGTTCGAAACAGAGCTTAAATCTGGGACTACTCAAACTTATTAAACATTTTTTAAAGGAAACATTTGAATAGTTCTTATGAGACCCTGCGTATCCGAAATTCATATAGATTTTCATCTATCCGAAAATTATGCAACTCGATATCAAATTATTTTCTTCCAAATAGAACAAAGCATCATAAAATGAAAACATGGAATCCATTTATGACCTAATTTTAATAGATGGATTGTTATCCAGTTGATTATCAAAATAAGAAATACATATATTACCTGATAATCCATTGCGTCCGCCATTTATTGGTTTGTGCATGACTCCTTTAGGTGGCAGGGGACCCCTAAACTTGCAACTTTTCAGTTTGTCCGGACCAATAAATGTTATTTGAGAAATTCTCCAAAACAGCATCCATCACAATGTCAAAACTATATCTCAATATATGGCATATAACAGTTTTTCAAAATCATGTAACATTTGAGCAACTCGATAGAACTGAACACAATTTCAAACCCTGTGTATTCTATCCCACCTACCCAAAATGAGGGCTAAAATGACACTATTTCAGCAGATTTTCTAATCATGTCCTTACTTCCTGGAAACATGCAAAAGAAAATTGAAGCACACTTACTTAATAATCAAGTAATGCATAACCAGGAAATGTATGCAAAATACCATGTCATCCGTATTCTTCTAGTAGAAAAACTTATTTGAAATACCTGAATTCTCGTCACACAACAGTCTCAAATGATACTGAGATTGACCTCCCCTTGGAAAGCTATTCAACATGATATGAGCTAGCATATACAAATGCTCGTATTTTCTCCACATTTTGTATGCATCAATTGATAGAAGTCAATAAAGAAATCAATGCCATATAGTGTTATATAGTTAAGCTAAGAAATCAGTTCATTTTCAAGCACACAGGGGCCAAATCCGAATCAGGGGCCAAATCCGAATGTGTCCCCTGCCACCTTACATAGTAATAAGGGGAAGGAACTCCAGACTAGATTATTGGCGGTTGCTGCATCACAAAAAGAGAGTGCTATTGGAATAGTAACATATCTGCATCAAATATGTGTCCAAGAGCTAACAGACAAGGATATAGGTTGGTGACACAGCCTGATTTTCAATATAAATAAGTCTATATCACGACAAATCTCGTCTGCAATTCGAAATGATAATTTTAGATGTTTAGGCTGCATTTGACGGGTAAAAGGCGCCTTCAACTAGTTGAAGATTCTGCTTTACATGGTATCTATGAGAACATTTTAACATTTAAAAATCCGTAATTATCTTGATCTGCCTTGAGGACTTGTTTTGGTGTTTCCTGTATAAAGAAAGCATAACAGTCTCATTAATGACAGTTTATTCCAGTAAAGAGAACTGTATGTTGGTGCGTTACCACCAGGGTGAGTGTATTACATTAAAACACTCACCCTGGTTACACAGTACACAGGTGAGCAGGTTGTTGGCACAGATCACTGGTTAACTCTTTGGGTAATATGTTACCCAGCTGAAAGAGTCCGACTGACCAGGGCTCGAACTCGGGACCTCTCGTCCCGGAGGTGAACAATCTACCATGTCACTATAAAAGCTAGCTCTATAGCAAGGCAGTATAAGTATCCCCTGCAGAATTGTCGTATGAGAAAAAGGGTTAAGATATCCTTGAATTGTAATTTTGAAATTTTAACCATTTTGTCCCCAGTTTTTTTTTACCTTATATAAAAGGGGCTGTTTAACGGCCCCTTCCCCTCGGAAAATAAGCATAGTTTTTCCCTTCCCCTCGGAAAATAATCATAGATTTTCCCCTAAAAATATAAATTCCCCTCTGCTAAAAAAAACTTCAGATTTAACTTTTGAACATTAAAGCTTAAATCATTATTTATCTTTCTTGATATTCTGATGAGAATTAAAGATAATTGGAGCCAGAAATTGAAATACGGTTTCTAGACTATGCTGTATATCTGACAATCTCAGCAGCTTCTTTTCACAGCATGGTTTGGACCATGTTTACATTACATTCATGATTGACCATAACAGTGTATTGCACTATTGTTGTTCACATTGTGTTGCTTAAAATTAAAGTTCTAATAAGTTCTCAAAAAAGTTGTTTTCTCATTTAGCAAGTAACAAAAAATAGCACTTGCGAAAAAATGCAAGTAGAAAGTCTTGCTAATTCGACCCTTGACAGTGGTATAGTTTGAGTGAACTGGATTATGACAATCTAGTGGAGGAGTTCAAGAACATGAAAAATAGAGAGATGGCCTTGTAATGACAAAAGTTAAACATGCACATTGTACTAGTTTACAATTTTCCCCCTTTTTTCTAAAACACCGCAAAATTTTCCCCTTCTCAAAGGCTCCAGGCCCCTTCCCCTTTTTCAGAAAAAGACCCTGGTCCCTCACATTAATCTAAAGGATGAAACATGATCAAGATGTGTAATGGAAGAATATTGATAATTGCAGAAAATATCTTTGTTATTGTCATATGTTCAATAGTTTTTTAGCTTTTAAATACTTATACATCCCTGACTCAGATGCTGATAACAATAGTTTATGGTTTTCAGAATCATCAAGTCGTCTGTAACTAGATGTGGGTTAAAATTATTTTACCACACAGCAAGAAGTTCGACGCTTCCATCAATAAGGCATTGCCTGAACTGCCATAGTATAGCGACAGTAATCGTTGGTTGCTAAACAAATCACTTTATGCTAAGCAAACTTTGAAAGTGTTAAATACTCATGGAAAAGGTAGCTGTGAATTCCTGTAAATTTTTATAAAGAGAAAGAAACAAATATCATGTGTCTGAACAGAGCTCTAGATAAGAATTTTATTTCACATCTCCAAATCCTTATTTGGCCCTCAAACCCTATGTCAATGAGACAATTATTTTGAGCACACACAACATAAAGTTTAGTAGAGAGATATGGATGGGAAAAGACCAGTCACTCCTCTGTGTCTGTTTGTCACTTTGATCAATGTCTACTAGTAACTAAGGAATCCGCTGTGGTCGAGTGGTTAGCGTCGGGGATTTCGAAACCGGGTGTCCCGGGTTCGATCCCCAGTCGCGGCAATTCGGTCATGGTGGAGTGCCCCTGGGCAAGGCACATTTTCTAGCCTAGTACTGGTTTGTTCACCCAGGAAACATGAATAATAAAATTTAAATGCGCGCTAAATGACCTTAGCTGTCGATGCACCATAAAACAATATACATTCATTCATTCATTCTACTAGTAACTATGTAAATCAATAAGCTCCCCAGTAGGGAATGGTTAACCTTTTCCCAAGTACAACAGTTTTGCAGCAGACGATTTTGAAAACATTTTAAGCAGTAATATGGTTTATCCCTACAAAGGAATATATTATTATAGACTAGATTCGGAAACATTGTTGCAAAATTAGAAAACATTTTTTTTGGAGTATATTCTTCTGCAACAGTTTTTGAAAAAGTCTTTTGCTGCAGATGACTGAAAATGAGTCAGCATGTGGGAAAGGGCTATTGAGGTGTGGAAGTCTTGAAGTTGCATTCTCTTGTCACAAACTAGAATAGCCGTATTAATTAGATATCCAATTGTTTAAGAATGATGTTTATGACTTTTGATTTTGCTTAATCCTTTCCCAGTTGCAGATGCATTTTGATGCAACTGCAGGAGATGAGCTTTGCCAAAATACTTTAACCCTTTCCCACATACAACATATCTGAAGTAGACGCCTTTGAAAACATCTAGGCCAAACTGTGAAAAATCCCTATAAATGAATGTAGTCTTTTCCCTTTCCTTCATAAAGACACTTTCTGACGCCTCTGCAGCAGACATTTTTTTGCCACAATGTCATAGGTTATCCATTCAATTATAGAGGTATTCAATTTTTTGACAAAATATGTTCAAAGTCGTTTGCTGCAGAATTGGTGTATGTGGGAAATGGTTAAAGGTTCGCTTGATACATTCTATTGGTATGGTTTTCTTGCCTCTGTTCCATGTACAAACAGGTGAATAGCACTTTTATTCATAACACGTTTAATCCAGGAATCTTTACCATTGTTTTGTCGAGCCTCAATAACCCTGTCGACAATAACTATCAATCAAAAGGTTGTGAGTTTGAACCCCAACTTTGCCATTTATTCTTTCTGATGATTGACTGTAATACATAGGCTGTAAGAAAAGTAGCCATATGTTTAGAATAAGGTAGGAAACACATGTTAAGTGAACTGCATGGCAGCCATCATATAACTGAAATATTTTTAAAACGACTAACCCTTTCCCAGATACAAGAAATCTGCAGCAGACAACTTATTTAAATGAGTTGAAAACATTGTGACAAAAGGAGCAATTTTTACTTTTGCTGAAATATTTTCAAACATCGTCTGCTTCAGTTATCAGAAAGCGTCTGTTAACACCAATCATTCAATCTACCATTTTGTCTATTACAGGATATTTGTGTGTCACTAGCTGTTTAGTAGAGACAGATTATGCCAGAGTTAAAAATGCTGCCATGCCCGTTCTTACCAGGGTAGGTATAGTTGCCTAGATAAAGGGTTTTATCAGATCTGCAGCATACGCCTTTCAAACCAGGGTGACAAAAACCTGAATAATCTCCATAAAAGATAGCTTAATTGTTAATTCATCATGAGCAATTTCACCTTTGGCCACAATGTTTTCAAAAGTCGGCTGCTTCAGAGGCGTCAGAAAGCTTCTTTTTGACGGAAAGGGTTAATTGTTTTTTATCTCTATAAGCACTTTCCCACATATTTTCACACATGTACAGCAGAGGACGCTTGAAAAAATTGTGGCAAAAGATAGATTTGATCATAATGAGCAACTTGTCCTTTTGCAAGTATTTTTTGAACTCTTTTCAATAATAATTAAGACATTCGTTTTTCAAAAGTTTTTTCTTAAACCTTTCTCACATACTACAGATACGCAGCAGACAAAATATCTCGCCAAAAGTTAAAACATCTCTTTAAATGAAAGGATAATCATTGAATACAGTTGAAAACATTGTGTCTAAAGGAAAAATTGCCTGTTATGAGTAATTTCTTCTTTAGTCACATTGATTTCAAAAGTCGTCTGCTGTTGAGGCATCAGAAAGCATCTATATGTGGGTAAGGGTTAAATTTTGATTATTTGAATTTTCAACAATATTTCAGTTATTATTTCATGATCTCTTGGTGACTGCTGCGAGCTGGGATTAAACCTCTGATGCTTTGTCACAAATTCCCCACGCTAAACACTTGATGAAAAATACCGCCTTAGTGGTGTAGTGGTAGAGCATTCGACTCAGATGTAGGAGGTCGCATTTGATACCTTGCCGGATCATACCAAAGACATAACAAATCATAGTAAGAGCTGCCCTTCTAGGCACTCAGGGTTGTGGGGCTAGCATTACGACTGACTTGCTGGTGTCAGTTTAAATGGACTAGCATTACTAGTAACTTAATTAGGAAATGAATTATCTGAAAAATTGTTCAAAGAGGTGTAAAACACCATAAACACAAAAAAACCTTGATGAAACAAATGTGAGGGCGCTCTAACATGAGCACTCCTTACCAAATCTTTAACAATATTGATCACACATTCTCTGTATGTGGTAAAAAATATCTATCTAAATAAATCTGGTTTTCGCTATGAATTCTAGCTCAATAAAATTACTCATCATGCGGAATTTCTTCGTTTGCCAAAATGTTTTCATAAGTTGAGGTATCAGGAAGTGTCGGTATGAGGTAAAAGGTTTAACATCTTCTGCAGATGTGTCAAAATTGATCTGCATTTGGGATATTGTTAAGCCTAAAAGGGTTCATACCAAAACAACTGTTTTGACTTCTGGTGTAAAAATACTTTTGTACTTTGATGTGATTTATAGGAGGAAGGACCTTCCATTTCTGATGTAGACCCAGATGAGCTTGGTGTTGCCAGTGCAGATCCATTGCTAGGTCAACAAGCAAACAAACCCAAGGACCATCAGGTATTTATAAATCTTGTGGACTTCTGTAGGTAAGGGTCTGTTCATTTAAAGTGGAACATTAGTGGCTACTGGCTAGTAATTTAAAATACATCAGTTGATACTGCTTTCTCAGTATTAACCCATAACATACACCAAATCTGCAGCAGACCAATTTTAAAATGTCTGGGTAAAAATATGAAATCTCTCTATAAATGCACAGCGTGGAGTGCTGTCCCTAAATAAATCAATAAATAAAAAATAAAAAAATCTAAAATATAGTAAAGGTATGGGACTCTTTGGTCCAAACATCACGAAAAATTACACAAGCATTCAGGGCCTCCGCTGTCGGTCGCCAAAGTCGCCAATTGCGAAGAAATAATAAAAGTGGCGCAAGAAAAAAAGAATTTGCGAAACAGCTTGCGAAAGAAAATTCTTGGCAAATTGAGCCGCCATTTTGTTTTATAAATGCTCTTAGCGGCATATATTTTCAATGATACAAGCATTCTATTGACTTTTGTATCTCTGTGTATGCGACTCGTGGTAACTTTAACAGGTAACCAGTCTTGATATTTGACAATGTGAAGGCCAAGCGACTGTTGTTTTTCACACGTTTTATCAATATATCGGACAAATTAGTGTTATGAACAATTGATCGATGTTGTTATTACTGATTGAAGAGGGACGATCGTTAACAGTTTGTTTGTTTGTACTTTGATGTTTCTGATAGGATCTACTTTTTAATTTGAACACCGTGTTTGGTCCGTAATCAAGACCTGTTTTAGAAATTCGCTGTCAGTTTCTGCCCTTGTTCATTTGATGCGGATTTCAATTGATTGCCCCAGTGTTGAACATTTTGATTTTAAGGCTGCCTTTAAGGTTTGGGCTGGGTTAAAGACTCGCGGAATTCTGGTTTTAGACTGATGTTGTTGTATATATACTGTATGTAAATATAATCATGTTTTAAATGGAACAGAAATGAAAAATATGTGCTTTTTATACATCTTATGTTATTTTATAAATAATGCATGTGATATTGCTAAAGACATGAATGAAATAAAAGAGAAAAAACAATACATTTCGTTTAACTGTGTTTTTTATACCCCTTTTTAGCTCACCTGAGCTTTGCTCAAGGTGAGTTATTGTGATCGCCTTTTGTCCGGCGTCCGTCGTGTGTCAACTTCTTCTCCTCAGTAACAAGTGGGTCAATTTGGATGAAACTTCACAGAAAGCATCCTTTCAATGACCTCACCAGAATTCCTTCAAATTTTTGGGATCCATGCAAAATTCTAGTTTCCATAGCAACGAAACCGAAAAAACTTCAAAATTCTTCTTCTCCCAAACTGGTTGGCAGATTTTCAAATAATTTTGTAGAAATGTTCCTTAGATGACCCTCTATCAGATTCCTTCAAGCCATGTTGATTGGTCGAAAAACATGGCCGCCAGGGGGGGGCGGGGCTATTTTGCCTTATATGGCTATAGTGTAAACTTAAAAAATCTTCTCCTCCGAAAGTGTCAGGCCGATTTTCAAATAATTTTGTAGAAATGTTCCTTGGGTGACCCTCTATCAGATTCCTTCAAGCCATGTTGATTGGTCGAAAAACATGGCCGCCAGGGGGGGCGGGGCTATTTTGCCTTATATGGCTATAGTGCAAACTTAAAAAATCTTCTCCTCCAAAAGTGTCAGGCCGATTTTCAAATAATTTTGTAGAAATGTTCCTTGGGTGATCCTCTATCAGATTCCTTCAAGCCATGTTGATTGGTCAAAAAGCATGGCCGCCAGGGGGCGGGGCTATTTTGCCTTATATGGCCAAAGTGAAAACTTAAAAAATCTTCTCCTCCGAAAGTGTCAGGCTGATTTTCAAATAATTTTGTAGAAATGTTCCTTGGATGACCCTCTATCAGATTCCTTCAAGCCAAGTTGATTGGTAGAAAAACATGGCCGCCAGGGGGGGCGGGGCTATTTTGCCTTATATGGCTAAAGTGAAAAATTAAAAAATCTTCTCCTCCGAAAGTGTCAGGCCGATTTTCAAATAATTTTGTAGAAATGTTCCTTGGATGACCCACTTTCAGATTCCTTCAAGCCTTGTTGATTGGTCAAAAAACATGGCCGCCAGTGGGCAGGGCTATTTTGCATTATATGGCTATAGTGAAAACTTAAAAAATCTTCTCCTCCAAAAGTGATTTTCTAATAATTTTGTAGAAATGTTCCTAGGGTGACCCTCTATCAGATTCCTTCAAGCCAAGTTGATTGGTCGGAAACTGGCTGCCAGGGGGCGGGGCTTATATAGCTAAAGTGGAAAAAAAAAATCGGGTGAGCGATTCCAGGGCCATCATGGCCCTCTTGTTTATACCCTTTATCCATTGATTATTTTTGGAATTGGCTTTAAAGTTGGCTCAAAATTTTGGCTCCAACTTTTTTATTTTGGCTCCTTTTTTTACAATTTTGCGAAAGTGTTGGCGAAAGAAAAAAAATAGCCAGGGGAGGCCCTGAGCATTTTTCAACAAGGCTGTGTGTTCGTAATTTCCGTTCGTTCTCAAAAACTTGGTCTTGTTCGACGGAGCAATAATTGGTTTATAACATATCGTCTGTATTAAATCCACATATAGCTCTCGCTAAATACAGCAAGGCAATAAACTAGCAAAATGTTTGTCTTGACTCCGATGTGACCGAAGTAGAATTGGTTCGTTTAAGAACAAAATTCTTTAACGGCTGATGATGCCTCGTCCAGAACAATGTGAATGAACGAAAAAATAATGTTGTAACTACTTGCCTTCGACGAATTTATTACAGCGAGGTAAATATCACACTACGCTTGTATTTTCCACAATCTTGATTGGTTTGAATACCGCACAGCCATTTTGACAGCGTTGACCCGGAAATGGTTATTTTATTTTCCGTACGATTCCGAAGAGCTTTGGTTCACCAACTCCACTATAAGAACCATGTATGAAGCCGGTATTAATTTTCCCTCCAAGATGTCAGTTGTCAACAAACAACGTGACTCTATAGAGTTTGTGGCGAAAGGCTATAATTTAGTATTAATTGGAAAAGCGGGCACAGGAAAAACATTCACAGTAAAGAATATTGTACAAAGGTGCAATTCATTGGGAAAAACATGTGCTGTTACAGCAACTACTGCTATAGCATGCGGTTTGTATGGACCTTCGAAAGCAATGACAATTCATCATTGGTCCGGCATTGGTGATGGGCGCTATGAACCCCTTGAAATAAAAGCTATTGTAGAAAATAGTCCTAAATTTAAGAGTGCACTGGACAGAATATTTCAAACCGATGTTTTGATAATTGATGAATTTTCAATGCTAAGTAAACGTGCTCTGGAATGTTTAAATGCAGTTTGTTCTTTAAAAAACCCATTACTATATTTTGGTGGTATGCAGGTTGTACTTGTGGGTGATATAATTCAACTGCCCCTAGTACCATGTGCCAGGTATAATGAAGAAGGGGCATACTGCTTTGAAAGTAATATTTTCAGTAAAGCTTTTCCTCATCGAATTCGCTAACTGAAGTTCATAGACAATCAGACATGCGCCTTGTTAAAGCTATTGAGGAAATATCTATTGGCAGTGTGACTGATGACACTTTTATTTTTATGAAGGATCTTTCAAGGCTGTTAGTTGATAGTATTGATGCAAATATCGCTGTCAGACTGTTTGCAACCAATGACTTGGTTGATGATTTCAACCGTGACGAAATTCTAGATTTCCCAGGGCCATTACATGAATACTTATCTATAGATACTTGAGAAAAGAAATGTTTGAGTGAGATGATGGCATGTCGAATGCTGTGGCTAAAAATTGGCATTCCAATTATTTTGATCAAAGATCAAAAACTTGCCTGACCAGCTAGGAAATGGACTAAGGGTTTCTGTATATGACATTCTGGGTGATGGCAAAGTTCTTGTAGAATTCCCAAAGATGAAGGAGATAATATAAATAGAGAAAGTCAGATTTGAAGGTAACTATATGTACATACTTTTCAGCATTATTTAGTAATAGTATTTATTAGGGATGGCAACGAATATTCGAATATTCGAATATTCGATCATACGGTCGAATATTCGAATACTTTATCATGGTTCGAATATTCGATGAAATCAGGATTTTCAACGCTAAAAAATAAAAATTTAATTTCTGCTTGTTTATTTTTTTCATAAACTGTAGGTAAAGGGTTATCGATGGTCTATTTTACGCATTGTTTATAAAGTGTCAATATAGTGTATAACATGTCAAACTGATAATCCCTGCTTTAGGCTATAAGTGTGATCGATATAATACAGATGTTTTCGTTCCAAAACATCGTAACTTCACAGTTGATTCTATGTAGTTACCGCTTTTTAGAATGAGGCATCAATCAGACAATATTTGAGGTGTTATTATCCGGTTTCGTTAATTGTTTTGATAAACAAACTGTAAATAATTAAGTAGCGTTGTATTTCACATTTTGTATAATAACAGAAGCCTTGATTGGTAATTGCGAACATGCAGATATGTAGCAAGTATCAAACTGTGCAAAGAAAACCTTTTATTTGCAGATAATTGTTGCTATTCATTTTGTTCATAAATACTCGAAAATTCGATCTGCATAGCCACATCAGTTTTGAAATATCTTGACATTAGTACGTAACATGTACTCTGTGTAAGGCGGAGCTGTCCTACCACAACCAACCTCCGCAATAATCTACAAAACAAACATCCATCTAGATACATAGATAACCCTTCTGTAACTACCGAGCAAAAGAAACAAACATCAATATGTCATTTACAACAGCATTTCAACAATAGTTCAGTTATATGCAGCAAGAGAAAGATTAAACCTCAGTTGCAAACAGGGTAATCAGAGCTAAATGTTTCGAACAATACATTAAGAATGGGATCAATTAGTTAAAATCTGCGACTTTACCAACGTATTTTTTCATACGAATTCATCGGTGTAAAGGAAACGTCAAATGAGAGTACACTGGACAAATAAAGAATTAAAAAAGTCTTTGTTTGGTAAGCATGCGCAAATGGGTCGAATATTCGAATATTCGAATATCTTGTGATCGAATATTCGAATACTAATTTTGGTATTCGTTGCCATCCCTAGTATTTATACAGTCAAACCTGTACTACCGACCACCTGGTATAACCGACCACATTGAACTCCCCCCGATGCTTTTTAGTCATAAATTAACCTGCAATAAGCGACATCCTGCTGTCTGCGACCAACGGACACTAAAACCATTCCCTTTTTTATAAAAATCCACGGTTCAGCGACCTTAAATCTAACAGTCAAATAATTCTAACACAACTGTCGCGTGTAAACCACACAGGTTTAAATTATCATCAAGCTAAAGGTGTTACATGTAAAATTACCCGAGGTCAAATTCTGCAGACGTGTATTAGAGTGGGTAAAAGCCGACAATTGCATGTTTATCAGTTTGTACTTAATACACTTTAACGTCAATTATTGACCGTGTTAAATCACCCCGTGGATTGTTTGTGGATTAATTATGACAATTTTGGTCCGACTTTTTAATCTCTTTAATTGGATTTGTGTTTGTTTTTTGCTTTCTAATGGTGATAGCACGTTTATTTAATCGGATCTTTTATTAGATTTAATTAGCAAATCTGTGGACACTCAAAGATTTTAAACCTGACAATGTCTTTAAATGGCTCCTTAAATAATTTGTTTTTAGATGGACAGTCTTTGAAACAGAACACGATCAGTGACTTTTTTAGTAAGAAGTAGTGCTCTATTCTTCTACTGAACATACATGTATATATCCTTTTCATGTTATAGTTAAACAAAAACATCAAATAATAGATAACAATCAAGTTTGTGATTAAATTTATATATGTTTTATTTATCAACTTACACTTTTGCAAATAAATATTATTAATATTGAAATAAAATATAAAATTAGAAGAACAACATAATGTTTATTGTTATTTATTCTTTAATACCAATACATGTACATGTATAATGTAGTATACATAAGACCCAAAAAAAGAAAAATACATTTGTACCTCAACAAGAGACCACCTGTCTTAAGAGACCACTTATAGCATTTCCCTTGGGTGGTCTCTTAATACAAGTTTGACTGTATATATACATGTTAATAGTTATCAACATAAATTCACTAGTAGTACTTTATTTACAAAACACTTTATTTGTGCTTAAACCATTGACCCTCATTTTTGCTGAAGCCCGACATCTTAATCTTTCTCATATATCGATGCCTTCTGACAACTCTGCAGCAGACAAATTTTGAAAACATTGTTTTAAATAAATAAATTGCTCATCATGAGCAGTTACTAATTTAGCATGAATGTTTTCAACACTATTAAATATTATTACTTTAATTTACATAAATTTTGCATATTTTTGCCTATATAGTTTCCAATTTGTCTTTTGCAGTTTCAGATAACTCATACAGTTAGCAATCTGACATGTGCGACCATGAATCTGGCTATCACACTGATAAATTTTCTTTTACAAACAAGACAGTGTTTAGTCATGACATTTATTTTAATATATATCTTCGAAATCATGCTGTACAAAAACATTTCATACACTCAACCAGCATGGTTCATTCTAGGCCACAAACTTGCGCGCCAATGAAACATGCTTTTTTATATTGTCAATGCACCCATAAGTGTTAACCCTTTCCCTCATACGACATATCTGCAGCAGACGACTTTGAACATATTTTGTCAAAACATAGAAAATCTCCATAATTGAATGGATAACCTATGACAAAAAGTGGAAAACATTGTGGCAAAAGGAGAAATTGCATGTTTTGTGCAATTTCTTCTTTTGTCACTATGTTTTCAAAAAGCCGTCTGCTGCAGAGGCGTCAGAAAGCGTCTATATGAGGGAAAGGGTTAAGGGACAATGTCCCTTAACAATTATGGGTGCACATTGGTTCCAGTAACACGGTTAAACTCATGAACCATGATTTGAACGGTTTGAATGTTAATAAAATGTTCTTCTATATGAGTTTTACAATCAAAATACAAATTGACTATATACATAAACATTGGAGGACAGGGTATAGAACAAGAGCATGGAATTTTAAGGTATTTAAAACAAAAATCATACATGGCTATTCTTGCTACAGGCAATGATAGCCACATTATTCAGCTCAATTACGGCCAATTGATGCCAGTTATTTAAGAGCTTGAATTCAGGTCGCTGTCATCTTAACTATATTTATTAAAGGATGTCCACATAGCAGCAGATAATTTTTATTCACAATAATGAACAATATTTTTGTATGCTAATCTTGAATATATTTTTTCTATCAGTATTTGATCCCAGAAGAAATGTTGTTGTTGCAGTAAGAGAACAGATTCCATTGAAGGCAGCATTAATTTTGCATTGACGATTTATAAAAGTCAAGGAATGACTCTTGACAGGTTTGAACATTTTCATAACTTTTTTTTGGTCACACAAATATGTTGATTCTTCATTAGCAAAAGTACATGTGGTAAGATTATTAATTATACTAAAGCAACTACATCTTGTTCTTAAACATCATTTTGCTCAGGACATGGGTGAATCTGTTTATAATTATAAAATTTGCTTACCATTTATCAAATATATAATATTAAAAATCATTCATGTATAGAAATGAAAAATGAATAGCCTACATGCAAAATGAACAAATATTTCCTTTCCATGAATTAATAAGGCTTTAAAACCTATTGTAGTTCAATTCCTGTCTGTCTTATAAAAATCTACACAAAGTCACAGTAGGTTCTAACATGCTTATGTAAGAAATATGTGAACAGTCAGGGTTCACCCTGGACATTTTTTTTCTTGCGCCATCACTTTCGCCAAATGAGAAAAGTTGGTGCCAAATGAAAAATTCTGGAGCCACTTTTGGAGCCACTATTGGAGCCAGATTTTCCTCAGACACTTTTTGACGTACACTGAGCTATAAATCCTTTTACCACAGTGTTTCAACAGAAAATAGACAAATAACAATGATCTTACTATATAATTCACTTTATTAATCTTTATGATTATATTAATATTAAAAATCATAAGACATAAACATGTACAGTAATGTTCACAGTTATTTACATGACAAAGTGTTGTTTAGACTCACAACACTTAAAATACGTCTACTTTTCTGCCTGGCCCAAACTTTGAAAGCTCTGCTAAAATCATAATCTTTGGAATTCGGTCCATCGATATTCATTCTTAGCAAGTGCTCTAGAGTGTTAATGGACATACGGTTTCTTAGGGAGGTCTTCACTAGATTTTGCCGACTAAACCCCCTTTCTTATTCCACTGTTGAAACAGGAACAAGCAGGTACCGCCTAACAGCTTCAGCTGTTGCTGGGAAGGCATCATTATTCTTGATGGCTAGGTTAAACACATCTCTCACAGAACAGACTAGCTTAATTACTCTTACTATTGCACAGACTGGATATATATTCCGAAAACTTAACAACTTCCTCCCTATAACCACAAAGCCCAACTGTCCCAAGATACTCTGACACAACTTCAATATCAATACCTTTTCTATCAAACCAACCTCCAAATCCTGTGCAATAGCAGAAAGAAAGTCAGCAATGCTACTACTGTGAGAGTAGGTAGTGTGCTTGTGAACCTGCAGGTCTTTCAGTTGTTCTCCCCCCTAAAAAGTAATAAGAAAAAATAAGTTTTATGATTTTTTTTAACCTTTTCCCAAATCTGCAGCAAATGACTGAAAACGCAGGAAAGATTATGGAAATTCTCTATGAAGGGAAGTATTTAATCGAGTTGAAAACAATGTAAAAAAAAGAGCATTTATAAGTTAAAAAAATCCCACATACAACATTTCTGCAGGAAATAATATGGTAATTCTCTATGAAGGTTTACAAGTATAAATATTTCATCTAGTGTAAAGCAATGTAAACAAAAAAGCATAATCGTAAGTCAAAAATTGCTTGTAATTACCTGGTCTATACAAAGTTGATTCAGAGATGGAACCAAGGATAATGGGATATCGCTCTTAGCTGCGAAAAACACATTCTTCATTGCTGATGTCACTGCAGCTTCACTTTAGCTTAAAGCACTCTCGCGAGCAGTTACCATATGCTGTGACTGCTTTACACTGGCAATAGCACTGACATGTTCTGAAAATTAATAACAAGCCTTTATGAGTATTTTGAAAAATTAGATTTCAGGAAGTAAAGCAGATGCAAATTATAAGATTGACAAATAAGTCAATCATATTAGCAGATGAAGTTTTGAAATTTATCTGACCAAAATTTTAATGGTAAAAAAATAAACCATAGAGCTAAAAAAAATATATTTTTACCTTTATTTGAAGCATGTTTTGTGACCGATTCTTTTTCATAACCGCGGTGCCTGTAGTGAACGAGTTATTTTTTTGGGATTTTACACATATGTCACAAAACATTGATTTTGTAGAAGCATCATAACGAAGCCAAGTATTTCCAATTTTCCATGTTTCTTTAAATAATCTTTTATGAAGATCGCTACACAATTTTGCTTTTTAGCTCACCTATGCACGAAGTGCAAGGTGAGCTATTGGGATCACATTTTGTCTGGCGTCCGTCCGTCGTGCGTCGTCAACATTTGAGCTTGTTAACACTCTACGGGCTACATTTTGCATCCAATCTTCATGAAAGTTTATCAGAACGTTCATCTCCATAAAATCTTGGACAAGTTCGAAACTGGGCCATATGAGGTCAAAAACTAGGTCACTAGGTCGAATTGAAGGGAAATCTTGTTAACACTCTGGAGGCCACATTTTCAACTTGAGCATGTTGAAACTTTATCAGAATGTTTGTCTTGATGATATGTAGGTCAAGTTCGAACATGGGTCATGTCGGGTCAAAAAATAGGTCACTAGGTCAAATTGAAGGAAAATCTTGTTAACACTCCAGAGGCCGCAATTTTTGCTTCAGCAGTTTGAAATTTTGTCAGAATGTTTGTCTTAAAAATATCTAGGTCAAGTTCGAATATGGGTCATATTGGGTTAAAAACTAGGTCACTAGGCCAAATTGAGGGAAAATCTTGTTAACTCTGTAGAAGCCGCATGCTTTGCTTCAATGGCTTGAAATTTGTTCAGAATGTTGAGCTGAATTAATATCTAGGCCAAGTTTGAATATGGGTCATGCCGGGTCAAAAACTAGGTCACTAGGCCAAATTGAAGGAAAATCTTGTTAACACGTTGGATGCCGCATTTTTTGCTTCAGCAGCTTGAAATTTAGTCTGTTTGTCTTAAAGATATCTAGGTCAAGTTTAAATATGGGTCATATTGGATCAGAAACTAGGTCACTAGGCCAAATTGAGGGAAAATCTTGTTAACTTTGTAGGAGCCGCATGTTTTGCTTCAGTGGCTTGAAATTTGGTCAGAATGTTGAGCTGAATGATATGTAGGCCAAGTTAGAATATGGGTCATGCTGGGTCAAAAACTAGGTCACTAGGTCAAATTGAAGTAAAATCTTTTGGATGCCCTATTTTTGCTTCAGCAGCTTGAAATTTAGTCAGAATGTTTGTCTGAATGATATCTAGGCCAAGTTTGGATATGGGTCATGCCGGGTTAAAAACTAGGTCACTAGGCCAAATTGAAGGGTATCTTGTTAACACTCTGGATACTGCATTTTTAATTTCAGCATGATGAAACTTTATCAGAATGTTTTTCTTGATGATATGTACATGTAGGCCAAGTTAGAATATGGGTCATGCTGGGTCAAAAACTAGGTCACTAGATCAAATTGAAGAAAAATCTTGTGAATACTTTGGATGCTACATTTTTTGCTTCAGCAGCTTGAAATTTAGTCAGAATGTTTGTCTGAATTATATCTAGGTCAAGTTCGAATAGGGGTCATATTGGATCAGAAACTAGGTCAATAAAGGAAAATATTGTTCAAACTCCGGAGGCCGCATTTTTACTTTGAGCAAGTTGAAACTTTGTCAGAATATTGTCTTGATGATATCTAGTCCATGTTGGAATATGGCTCATATCAGGTAAAAAAAATACAGATCACTAGGCCAAATGAAGGAAGATATTGTTAACACTGTGGAGGTTGCATTCAGAATAATTGTCTTGATGTGTTTTGCATTGCAGTACATTGTATAATTAAGGTGAGCGATCCAGGGCCATCATGGCCCTCTTGTTTTGATGTAGGTGACTGACAAATAGTCTCCAAACTATCAAATGATCTTTACGAAGCCATAATAACAACTGTCAAAGTTCCGCGAAATTATCTCCATTTTATACAAAAAAAGAAGAAGTGGGGGGTGTCGCTGCTATTTAAGTTAGAATATTTCTTTCTAATTAAAGCCGTTGTTTTACTTACACACTGTTAACATACTCGTTATCAAAAGCAGCCGACATCGTAAATGTGTCTCATTAGCATAACATACTCTCGGAGTCTTGTGGTTTGCAAGTGTAAATGACTGTGCATATCGAGCAAATTGTTTAAGTTACGTGTTTATACTCTATCTTTGATCAGCACACTTTATTAATCCCTTTATCGATTTTTATGGGAGATTAAAGGTCACTCGACAGTCAACACCTGCTGTGATAAACAACACATTGCCGGTGTACAGACTACATATGCTCGATTAATTTGCATACTGTTTATCGACGTTTGTCCTGCCGTTATAAGCGGCGAAGGAAAAATTGGGAACCGTTATAAAATACCAGTTTATTATGCGGCGCTATTTACGAAATATGTTGTTGCCAACCATTTTCGCAAGTAAGAAATTTCTTGCGCAAATTTTTCATTTTCTGCGCCATTTGCGACAATGGCGATCGCCAGCGGGAACCATGACAGTATAGTGCTATATCAGACTGGGGAAACACAGGCTGATCTGTATCTACACTGTTCAGATATTTCCACCTCCAGTTGACTGTTTGAATACATTTGACAATTAACAAAACTATAACATTAACTGGGATCACATATCTATTTATAGGGTTCAAGTTGACTGTCAAGTGATATTTAAACAGTGTAGAGTAAGATCAGACTAGGGAAACACTGGGTGATCTGTTTCTTCACTGTTCAGATATTTCCACCTCCAGTTGACTGTTTGAATACATTTGACAATTACCAAAACTATAACATGAACTGGGATCACAGCACTTTGACTGTCAAATGATATTTAAACAGTGTAGAGTAAGATCAGACTGGGGAAACACAGGCTGATCTGTTTCTACACTGTTCAGATATTTCCACGTTCAGTTTACTGTTGGTATACATAATACAATTTACAAAACTATAACATTAACTGAGATCACATTTCTATTTCTAGTGTTCAAGTTGACTGCCGGGAAATATTTAAAGCTAGTCAACTTGGCGTGGCAATTGGTCGGACTCGCACCTTAGCTGGTTTGAGAGAGATAAACTGTTCAAAAAGAGCTTGTATGAAACAGCCAGAGAAAATTATTAAGTTCTGGGCTGGAGATGACAGTCTGAATACAAAGGAAGACAGAACCTGCTGCAATGGGTTTGCAGGGTAAATGTTTTTACTATATTCATTGATCATACAATCAATTTTAGATATTTTTCATATTTTTGCATAGATGTATTCAACATTAACTGCTGCAAATCTTTTGAATGTGAGAAAGGGATAAAATAAATTTCTCCAGGTTTCATGATTATATTTTACCCTTTCCCACATACAACAAATCTGCAGCAATCAAATTTAAATATATCTAGGCAAACATAATGACAATCTCTATAAATGGAAATATAACTACTGAAGAATGTTGAAAACATTATGGTGCAGACATTAGTCATTTTGGGCAACTTCTCCTTTTGTCACAATATTTCAGAATGTCATCACTGCAAAGGTGCCAGAAAGCATCTATGTGTTGGAAACAGTTAAAAAAACAACTAACTGCAGTCAACTTAAATAAAGTTTGCACCAATGGCAGTATAGTTTAATTTTTAGCTCACCTATGCACAAAGTGCAAGGTGAGCTATTGGGATCACATTTTAATCGTCGTCCGTCCGTCATCCATCGTGTGTCGTCAACATTTCAGCTTGTTAACACTCTACAGGCTACATTTTGCATCCAATCTTCATGAAAATCTTGTTAACACTCCAGAGGCTTCAGCAGTTTGAAATTTTGTCGGAATGTTTGTCTTAAAAATATCTAGGTGAAGTTCGAATATGGGTCATATTGGGTCAGAAACTAGGACACTAGGCCAAATTGAAGGGTATTTTGTTAACACTGTAGAGGCTACTTTTTCAACTTGAGCATGTTGAAATTTTGTCAGAATGTTTGTCTTAAAGATACTAGGTCAAGTTTAAATATGAGTCATATTAGGTCAGAAACTAGGTCACTAGGCCAAATTGAGGGAAAATCTTGTTAACTCATAACTTGTCAAGCCGCATGTTTTGCTTCAGCAGCTTGAAATTTGGTCAGAATGTTTGTCTAAATGATATCTAGGCCAAGTTCGAATATGGGTCATGCCGGGTCACTAGGTCACTAGGCGAAATTGAAGGGTAATCTTGTTAACACTCTTGATACTGCATTTTTAACTTGAGCATGATGAAACTTTATCAGAATGTTTTTTCTTGATGATATGTAAGTCAAGATTGATCATGGGTCATGTTGGGTCAAAATATAGGTCACTAGGTCAACTTGAAGGAAAATCTTGTTAACACTCTGAGGCCGCATGTTTTGCTTCAGAAGTTTGAAATTTAATGAGAATGTTTATCTAAATGATATCAGACTGTTTGTCTTAAAGATATATAGGTCAAGTTCGAATATGGGTCATATTGGGTCAGAAACTAGGTCACTATGCCAAATTGAAGGAACATCTTGTTAACTCTGTAAAAGACGCATTTTTTGCTACAGCAGCTTGACATTTAATGAGAATGTTTATCTAAATGATACCTAAGCCATTGAAGTTCGAACATGGGTCACTAGGCCAACAAATTGAAGGAAAATCTTGTTAACACTTTGGATGCCGCATTCTTTGCTTTAGCAGCTTGAAATTTGGTCAGAATGTTTGTCTGAATTATATCTAGGTCAAGTTCGAATATGGGTCATATTGGGTCAGAAACAAGATAAATAAAGGAAAATATTGTTCAAACTCCGGAGGCCGCATTTTTACTTTGAGCAAGTTGAACATTTGTCAGAATGTTGTCTTGATGATATCTAGTCCATGTTGGAATATGGATCATATCAGGTAAAAAAAATATAGATCACTAGGCCAAATGAAGGACAATCTTGTTAACACTGGAGGTTGCATTCAGAATAATTGTCTTGATGTGTTTTGTATTGCAGTACATTGTATAATTAAGGTGAGCTATCCAGGGCCATCATGGCCCTCTTGATCTAGAAGCCATAGGAGAAAATAATAAATCTGACTGTTTTACCCATTCCAACTTGTAGACACATTCTCACTATTCGATACAGATGACTTGAAAACATTGTGGCAAAAGGAGAAATTTATCCGTGTCTGCT
Organism: Serripes groenlandicus; assembly: GCA_031761405.1. NCBI lineage: Eukaryota > Metazoa > Mollusca > Bivalvia > Cardiida > Cardiidae > Serripes > Serripes groenlandicus. The sequence continues at coordinate 217,689 of JASEVX010000034.1, read as the reverse complement.
GCAGATGTTTTTGTAACCAGGAAATGGCAAATAGCTGTACAATTCAAGTTAAATTACATGAAAGTGACAAGTTTACTCTTTCAAATCTATAGCAAATGTGCAGCAGATTTTTAGAAAAACCACCAATTTCATAATTTCCTACATTCATGTTACTGTATTGAATGATTATTGTGGAAAGCATAATTATTGGTCAAAATATTATGGTTTTGTTTTCATCATCTATTTATCAAGAAGCTTTTGTCTTTTTGCTGGATAATTTTTCATAGAAAAGTCATAGGCCATGGCAGCATCCCTCCCTTTTCCAGCATTTGCTTTAGTAGACAAACATTTTTGACCAATAATGATGCTGTTTAAAGAGCGCTTGTACTGCAATGCATTAGGATTTGAATTTGCCCCATTATATGTTGAACGTTGCTGGTTAAAAATGTTTTCAACAACATCAGAGTTCACCAATCCAGGGGTCACAAAAATGTGTTTACTGCATTTTATTACCATTTTACAAATATCAATAAATCCTACTATGCATGTTGTAAATCCTCGTGGCATTGGAAAGACATGCACACTTTTGGGTTGTCTTTACTGTCTATTTACCATTTTTCAAACCGGACACTAATTTCATGCAAGTCTATTAATCGGTTATCTTGCAAGTGCATAATGGGTCTCATGTCCCTAAAAATATCAATCAGTTTGGAATTATGCTTCAGTAATTCTATGGTACCATTTAAAACACTCCCTTTTGGACCAAGATATAATTGGTATTGGGATATGCAGTGCAACATTTAGGAATTAAGGATGTCTTCAGCAAGGTGATTGCGCATTTTCAAATGACAGGAAAGGTTTACATGTTCATTCGTTAATCTTTGATGAAGTTGGAATGAATTCCCTTTGTCCCATTGAAAACAATCAATGAACATCTGCCACTGAATAGTGTCATTAGAAGAAAGGGTGTGCTTTTCATTATTGCCACTTGAATAAATACTGTTTCTTATTTTTTTTACAACAGTGAATTGACCACAAAGATTGTATTTCACAAAATTTCTGTTACTTTGGGCTCCATCTAAGCTTGTGTTTACTACTTTGAATACAAACATCTGAAGTTCATCGACTGCTATCCAAAATAAAGTGTAAAGCTCTGTACCTTGCACTCCTTTAAGATAAAATGAGCAAATGGGAAGCGAAAACCTGTCAGCCCCTAGAAAACAAATTGCATTGCATATGTACCTATTTTTTTTTCATTTTTGCCTGTACGAAGAATAGCACAATTGTTCCCCTCCCCCCCAACATCAGCAAAACCACACAGTTCTACTACATCACCATTTTTGGCTATCTGCAGGTCAGCTTGTATTGCCATTTCATCAATAACTATACCTCCCATTCGTCCATCTTCATGTAGGCCTTTTGTAACCGCTCATGCATGCATCCACTCTAAAATTCGTCCATCAAATCCGACTTCTTGTTTAACTGTATTTTTATAGAGTACTAATGTTGAGGGAGATGGCAAGATTAGAAGTTTTGTTGCTCTAAAAGCTTGGTGTGCCTTAGGACTTCTGCAATACCATTGCAAGCACGCAGTAATAATTTTCTGAGACCATCTTCTACCGATCGGATCGTGAGATGGTTTTCTTCGGAATTGGTAAATCACTTATATGTTTGGCTGGTGAAATAGTTTTCACAGTTTCAGATTTACAATGTCATGGCGAATTGTCCGTGCGTGCGTGCGTGCGTGCGTGCGTTAACTTTTTCCTTTAAACGACTTCTTCTCCCTAACCACTTGGCCAATTTGGTTGAAACTTCATGGGAAGCATCCTCTCAATGTCCTCTACTAAATTCCTTCAAATTTTTTTGATCCATTCAAAATTCTGGTTTCCATGGCAACCGAAAGAAAAAAATAGTGAGAACTTAAAAAATCTTCTTCTCCGAAAGTGTCAGGCCGATTTTCAAATAATTTTGTAGAAATGTTCCTTGGGTGACCCTTTATTAGATTCCTTCAAGAAATTTTGATTGGGCGAAAAACATGGCCGCCAGGGGGCGGGGCTTTTTTGCCTTATATAGCTATAGTGAAAACTTAAATAATCTTCTTCTCAAAAAGTGTTCAGCAGATTTTCAAATAATTATGTAGAAATGTTCCGTGGGTGACCCTCTATCAGATTCCTTCAAGCCATGTTGATTGGTAAAAAAACATGGCCGTCACAGGGCGGGGCTATTTTGCCTATATGGCTAAAGAGCAAACTTAAAAAATCTTCTCCTCCAAAAGTGTCAGGCCGATTTTCAAATAATTTTGTAGAAATGTTCCTTGTGTGAACCTTAATTAGATTCCTTCAAGAAATGTTGATTGGGCGAAAAACATGGCCGCCAGGGGGCGGGGCTTTTTTGCGTTATATAGCTATAGTGAAAACTTAAAACATCTTCTTCTCCGAAAGTGTTCAGCCGATTTTCAAATAATTTTGTAGAAATGTTCATTGGGTGACCCTCTATCAGATTCCTTCAAGCCATGTTGATTGGTCTAAAAACATGGCCGCCAGAGGGCGGGGCTATTTTGACTTATATGACCATAGTGAAAACTTAAAAAATCTTCTCCTCCGAAAGTGTCAGGCATATTTTCAAATAATTTTGCAGAAACATTCCTTTGGTGACACTCTACAAGATTCCTTTAAGCCATGGTGGTTGGTAAAAAAAATAGCCACCACGGGGCAGGGCTGTTTGGAGATTGAATTTTTGCCTTATGGCCGTGAAGCGATACTGGCCCTCTTGGGCCTCTTGTTTTACTTTCTTTTTCTGGATGGTGAAGTGTCATCTTAAGGCATTTCTTGCATGTTTCTTTAAAAGTGTTCAAAGCAACAATTTGATCACATAAAATAGATCTTACTACTCTTTTTTTTATTTCATTATTTTTTTCGATCCGTTGATAAAGGTGGAATTGTGTCACAATTGCGGAGGTATTTATTGTTACAGTGACACATGTTTTCAAAATGTTCACGGTTTGGCAAACTATATGAATACTTTCTTTGGTAAATTGGAACTTTCATGAAGTCTAGTTAACATCCTGAAAAATAAATTGTATGTGTAAATAATAGGAACATATCTAATTACTTGGCAATATATAGATTTCCTTACATGAGAGTTTAATTATTAATTAACCCTTACCCACATACAACTAATATGCAGCAGATGACTTTGAAAACATACACATCAAAAAATTTGAAACTCCCTCTGAATGAAACTACAATATTGACTAGAGTTGAAAACATGGTGACAAAAGGAGCAATTGCTTTTTTTTAAGCAATGTCTTCTTTGTTGCCTTGTTCTCAAAAAGCTGACTGCTGCAGAGATGCCAGAAAGTGTCTATATGAGGGTAAGGTTTAAAAACAGTTGAAAACGTTGTAGCAAAAGGAATAATTGCTCTTTTTAGCAATTAATTCTTTTGCCACAATGTTTTCAAAAGTCATCTGCTGCAAATGTGTCAAAATGCGTCTACAAGTGGGAAAGGGTTAATAGGTGGCATAGATTAGGTGACTCACCTTTTTAGATTGGGGGCTATTAACCTATTTTAAATATGGAAGATGATATCACAAAATAGCACTAAAAAGTAAGATGTATGCCCATATTAAAAGGAGCTATTTCTCCCCCTTTCCACAATATTTTCAAAGCATATCTTCTTCAGATGCAAAATGTGTCTGTAAGTAGGAAAGGAAAAGATTGTGTTTGTATTTTTGATACATTACTCCACAAGGATAACTAAATTTTTAATATTCTATTTCTAGGCACAAGACTGATGCAACAATTTTTACAGTGGAGGATCTACAAGATATATCTTTAATGCCGGAGACTTACTGTCAGTCAGATTCTGAAGATGATTTAGATGATGATTTTAATGAAGTGATTGCTTCAATATCTGATGATGAAGAGTGCAAAGACATTATTTTACCAGAAGACTTAAATATTAAAGAAATAATTTGCAAAATAAGAGCACCAATATGAAAACAATGAAATACTGTCACAAATGATTTGGGCAAAGGTGGAAGTTTTTGCTAAACAGCAATACAGTCAAATCACATCTTTGCTCAATGAATGTAAATGCTCAGAAACTGGTAAAATAGTGTCTAAAGACCTTGGTGACTTTTACACTAAACAACACACATATACTGTTGGCTCAAAGTTCTAAATGCAATGTTTTAAATTATTTGACTATGAAGATAGATATTCCTTCATACACCAGAGGATATCATGTAATATTCTTGTTGGTATCAGAGAATATCTGATACAAACTAAGGCAAAACATGTTCACACCCCAATCAAGCCAATTAATAAAAGAACAGTAACAGAAGCATCAAGGGCACGGATAAGATATGTCGGGGGTTACTGCATAGCTAAAGTAAGACATAAGTTTGTAACAAAAAAGGCTACCCATAGATTTTCCTTTATAAAAAAAAGATAGTTTGTAACAAAAAAGGCTACCCATAGATTTTCCATTATAAAAAAAAGATAGTCTGGAGTATGAAAAAGCAAAGTGTGCAATTGATATCTATATTATGTCTTAAAGAAAGAAAACAAAGTGTATTTGAAAAAACAAGACGAGCCTGATTCCCTTTTAGATATTTCTAGAAGAGAAAATTTAAATAGAGGACTAACAAACATTCAAGACTGTGTTTTCAAATTTTTCATTCGATTAACTGAAAACTGTTTAGATATTTTTTTAATAAACAACAATTTAAATTAAATGAGTGGTAAAATGTTCACTGAGTGTCAAACAATTTTGGAAACATCTGATCTGTATGATAAGTTTGTTGAGCTATGCAGTGGACCACAAGAAACCTACACAGAATTTGAGGAAGACCCTTTAAAATGTTTAATAAGTTTCATGACATTGCAGGTTTCTATGATAGAAAGTATCTTTCATCATATAATTACATACCACCTAATAATGGTTATGTTTAACCAATTTAGAAAGGATACCTTAGATAGCTTTCAAATTGGGAAAAAGATGGCACACAGGAAACAATTAAGGGTATCTGTTTCTTCAGACTGTAAACAAATTACCTCAAATGGTTCCATTAAAGGCAGAAAACAAAGCAATTCAGCAAACCAGTTTAAAGAAACAGAACCTATTGTTGACCATGTACAAACATCTGTTGATCTGGATAGTGAACCACAACTAGGTACATCAGCTCAACATGAGGTTGATAATACAATTTTACAATCAAGTTTCAGTACCATATGTGACCCTGATTCGGATTCAGATGAGATTAAGTGTAAGGTTTGTGATACAGCTGTCAAGGAAACATTGTGGATACAATGTGAAAGTTGTAATTCTTGGCTACATAGAAACTGTGCAGGGCTAAGGCATCACATGAAGTGGAAAAAATACCAGAAAAAGTCTTCTAAATACTTTTGAAGGGAATGTCAGTAGTATCATCTGGTAATGTCAGTAGTATCATCTGGTAATGTCACTTTTTGAATGTTAGTCCTGTATTTTTTTCTAACAGTAACACAAATACAACATATTTGCAGTTCATCACTTTGAAAACATATAGACAAAATATACAAAAGCTCGAAAAATATATTTTTAATTATTAAAATGGGTTGAAGGATTGTGGCAAAAAGAGTAATTGCTTGTTATAAGCCATTTCTCCCTTTCCCAAAATGTTTTCAATTTTCATCTGCAGAACATGCATAAAAAATATATGTATGGGGGAAAGGGTAGAACACATTTTAATTAAAATGCTTAATATAAAATGATTGGCACATTATGTAATTTAATGCATATGTAGAAGATAGATTTTGTAACATTGAGAAAAAAAGAGAAATTGCTGTTAATGACCAATTTCTCCTTTTGTCACAATATTTCAACTCAATTCAATGATCATATCCTCTTTTAAACCTTTCCCTCATCTCATGTGTTAGTGTTTAGTCTTTTTGTATAATCATTATGTAATCTAATACATCTGTAGAAGATATCCTTTGAAACATTGAGACAATAAGAGAAATTGCTGCTAATGAACAATTTCTCCTTTTGTCACAATCGTTTCAACTAATTTCAGTGATCATATTTCATTTAAACTTTTCCCTCATCTCATATTTTAGTGTTTACTCTTTTTGTACATACATTTTGTAATTTAATACATTTGTAGGAGATATGCTTTGAAAGAATAAGAGAAATTGCTGTTAATGACCAATTTCTCCCTTTATTATCTTTCAAGTACATTCAATCATCATATCTTCATTTAAACTGTCCCTCATCTTATATGTTAGTGTGTACTCTTTTTTGACTTACATTATGTAATTAAATACATCTGTAAAAGACGTCTTTAATTAATTACCAATTTATCCATTTGTCTCAATCTTTTCAATTAATTTCAATTATCATATTCATTTCAGCCTTTTCCTCATCTGCAGCAGATGACTGTTGAAAACAAAGGAGAAATATTACATGATAATCATTGTGAAACAATGTGGCAAAAGGAGGAATTGCTCAAAATGCTGCCTGCTGGCTCTGTTTTTAGCTCACCTGTGCACGAAGTGCTCAGGGTGAGTTATTGTGATCGCCCTATGTCCGGCGTCCATCGTCCGTCGTCCGTCAACATTTTCTCCTCTGTAACCGGTGGGTCAACTGGGATGAAACTTCACAGAAAGCATCCTCGCAATGTCCTCACCAGAATTCCTTAAAATTTTTGGGATCCATGCAGAATTCTGGTTTCCATGGCAACGAAATGAAAAAAACTTCAAAATTCTTAAAAATCTTCTCCTCCCAAAGTGTCAGGCCGATTTTCAAATTATTTTGTAGAAATGTTCCTTGGGTGACCCTCTATCAGATTCCTTCAAGCCATGTTGATTGGTCGAAAAACATGGCCGCCAGGGGGGGCGGGGCTATTTTGCCTTATTAGGCTATAGTGCAAACTTAAAAAATCTTCTCCTCCAAAAGTGTCAAGCCGATTTTCAAATAATTCTGTAGAAATGTTCCTTGGGTGATCCTCTATCAGATTCCTTCAAGCCATGTTGATTGGTCAAAAAGCATGGCCGCCAGGGGGCGGGGCTATTTTGCCTTTTATGGCTATAGTGAAAACTTAAAAAATCTTCTTCTCCATAAGTGTCGGGCCGATTTTCAAATAATTTTCTAGAAATGTTCCTTGGGTGACCCTCTATCAGATTCCTTCAAGCCATGTTGATTGGTCGAAAAACATGGCAGCCAGGGGGCGGGGCTTTTTTGCCTTATATGGCCAAAGTGAAAACTTAAAAAATCTTCTCCTCCGAAAGTGTCAGGCTGATTTTTAAATAATTTTGTAGAAATGTTCCTAGGGTGACCCTTTATCAGATTCCTTCAAGCCAAGTTGATTGGTCGGAAACTATGGCTGCCAGGGGGCGGGGCTTATATAGCTAAAGTGAAAAAAAAAACCAGGTGAGCGATTCCAGGGCCATCATGGCCCTCTTGTTTCAACAACCAATACATCTTGAAATTTAAAAACTCTGCACATAAACAATAAAGGATGAATTTTGCAAAATTATCATAAAATTAAACCAACTTTATCAGAGTAAAAGAATTTTGTTATCATTTTGCCTCTTTTTTATGACGCCTGACTGCCAGTCTTTGAACCAATCAACGTGTCTTGTAGAGGGTAACATAACAAACATTTCTGGCAAAAATCTTACAAAACGGATGAGAAGATTCAGAGAAAAATAATATTTATTAATTTACATTTCCCCCTTTCCGATGCTGCCAAAACAGAAGTTATTTCAACAGGTATTAAATTTTTCACCATTTTACTCGGTTTATGTAATAAAAAAAATGTACATATATATCAACAATGTAAGGTATCGAAAGTGATACTAAAATATTTATTACCAAGTGAGGATTGTCATCTTGCGAGTTAATTTACCGTGGACGGCTACTTGTTTATAATAATAAAATAAAAAGCATCCTTATTAGACGGGCGTTAACAGTCCCACTTTCTTTCTTGATATAATTAATTTCATATTGAAATTAATATATATATATATATACATGTAAGTATGTGTATGGGTATGTGTATATATATATATAATTATATAGTTACTTGTGTATATATGTGTATTTATACATATGCATATAAACTTGATTTTAAACTTATTTAAACTTATTTAATTTAAACTTAGTTAAGTACTATTTCTCAACTATTTCATTGTCTTAACCATTTCTGTATGTATATTTGTGAATATCAACCATGGGCTGTATATGCTTAAGTTGAAAATAAAATTTCTGTTCTGTTCTGTTCTGTTAATATTTGTATTGTAATTGTTGTTTTCATAAAGTTGGTTTCTACAATTTAAATGGAGATGAGAGTAAAGGCTGGGGACCGAAGGCGAAGGTCGCCACACCTCCGCATTTTAACCAATAATAAACAGTTACCTTTTCGGAGCTTGGCGGAATCGTTCGGAATCACACGGAATCGTACGGAAATTAAAAGAAGCACTTCTGGGTCAAATCTGTCAAAATGGTTGCGCCTTATTCAAAGCAATCAGGATTGTGGAAAATACACGCGTAGAGGGATTGGATATATACCCCGCTGTTATAAATTCATCAAATTTACAAAATTAATTTTCTGTTCAATCTCATTGTTCTTGGTCGGGCATCACAAACCGTTAAAGAATTTTGTTCTTAAACTAACACATTCTACTTCGGTCACATCATAATCGAGACAATCATTTTGCAAGTTTATTGCTTCGCTGCATTTAGCGAGGGCTTTGTGTGGACTTAATTTGGCCGATATGTTATACACCAATTATTGCTTGGACGAACAAGACCAAGTTTTTGAGAATCAAACGAAAATTACAAACACACGGCCTTGTTGAAAAAGGCTTGTGTATTTTTTTGTGATGTTTTGACCCAAGAGTGCTATACCTTTACTATATTATGTATTTATAGTACGGTAGTGTATATTATACGATAGTGTTGGAAAAATATAGGTATTGTTATACAATAGAGTTGAAAACATTGTGACAAAAGGAGGAAGCGCTCATTATATTTCCAGCTGCAGATTTTACGTAAGTGGGAAAAAAGGTTAACTTTCATGTATTTTTCATCAAATTTGAAATTTATTTTATGAAAAATGCACATGGTGGGATAAAAGCAAATTTGATGCTAACAAATTTATGTGATAATATTAAACATGATTTTTAGCTGCACTGGCTGAAAGCTAGTCGGGCTAATGTCATGGCAAATTGTCCGTTGTGTGTGTGTAAACATTTTGCTTCAAATGACTTCTCCTCCCTAACTACTTGGCCAATTGGGATAAAACTTCATAGGAAGCATCCTCTCAATGTCCTCTCCTAAATTACTTCAAATTTGTTAGATCCATGTAAAATTCTGGTTTCTATGGCAACCGAAAGAAAAAAATAGCGCAAACTTAAAAAATCTTCTCCGAAAGTGTCCGGCCAATTTTCAAATAATTTTGTAGAAATATTCCTTTGGTTACCCTCTATCAGATTCCTTCAAGCCAAATAGATTGGTCGAAAAACATGGCCACCAGATGGGCGGTGCTGTTTGGAGATTTAGTTTTTTCTTAATGGCAGTGGAGCGATACTGGCCCTCTTGGGCCTCTTGTTGTTTAACACTTTCCAACATACAGACATTTTCTGACACCTCTGCAGCAGATGACTTATGAAAACAGTGTAACAAAAGGAGAAATTGCTCAAAATGAGCAGTTTCTCCTCAGGTCATAATGTTTTCAACTCCTTTTAATAATTAAACCCTTATTTATGTAATGTTTTCATCTTTTTGCCAAACATTTTCGAAGTCGTTTGAAAGGTCAGGACAAGGTCATTTTCAGTGGTAGTTTGGGGCCTCTTGTAACAAAGGTCCTGGTTTTGAATCCCGGTGTGAGCAGTTTTTTGCTGTTGGATTTTCCCGAACATGTGGAGCAATTAGTTCTCCAGTAATACTAATATAATATTGTCAATTATTACAATATTTGCAAACAATTAGACTGTGAAATGTACAAGTTGGCTTTTTGTTTAAAGTGTAGATCTAGGTCAGATCGTTAAGCCTATGCATCCACAGCCTGTTGTACATTCTTTATATATTAATCACACAAGCTTGTAGGAAGCTTCAGTAAAATTATTTTGAAGCTGAAAGGAGTGAGAAGATGTACAGGCTGTTTTAACTCTTTCCCACATACAACAAATTTGCAGCAGATGGCTTTGAAAACATACCAGAATAAAATTAGAAACTCCCTTTGAAGTAAAGTCAAACTTGTATTAAGCGACCACCCAAGGGAAATGCTGTAAGTGGTCTCTTAAGACAGGTGGTCACTTATTGAGGTACAAATGTATTTTTCGTTTTTTTGGGTCTTATGTATACTACATTATACATGTATTGGTATTAAAGAATAAATCTTCTAATTTTATATTTTATTTCAATATTAGTCATATTTATTTGCAAAAGTTTAAGTGATAAAAAGCCGATTAAATAAACGTGCTATCACCATATCCACGGGGTGATTTAAAAGGGACAATAATTGACGTTAAAGTTTATTAAATACAAATTGCTAAATCTGGCATTATCGGCTTTTACGACTGTGATACATCTGCAGTATTTGAGAGTCGTAACAAAGACAATAATTGTAGCTAAAGTGTATTAAAATACAAAATGCTAACACGGCAATTATCGGTTTTTTTCCACTGTAATACATGTCTGCAGAATTTGACCTCGGGTTATTTTACATGTAACATCTTGCTTGATTATCATTTAAACCTGTGTGGTTGACACGCGACAGTTGTGTTAGGATTATTTGACTGTTAGATTTAAGGTCGCTGAACCGTGGATTTTTATTAAAATGGTCAGGATTTTAGTGTACGTTGGTCGCAGACAGCAGGATCTTCCTTATTGCAGGTTAATTTATGACTAAAAAACATCGGGGGAGTTCAATGTGGTCAGTTATACTAGGTGGTCGGTAAAACAGGTTTGACTACAATAATTGAATAGAGTTGAAAACATAGTGACAAAAGTAGAAATTGCTTGTTTTGAGTAATTTATTCTTTGGTTGTCATGTTTTCAAAAAGCCGTCTGATGCAGTGGTGTCAGAAAGTGCCTATATGAGGGAAAGGGTTAAACCTACAAAGTTCTATAATACCAAACCATTTTACAATTGTAGAGATCTGTTGGCTAGCTGTGAAGCATTAGAAGTTTGAAGATTGGATGTCTACATATTTTCATCGGTTAATTTTGATGTCATCAGAGTAAGTATGAAAATGTTTGGAGACACATCTGGCTATTTGCCTCTCCACTTAGGCATCATTTAACCCCCCTTTCCAACATACAATAAATCAGCAGCAGACGACTTTGCAAACATGGTGACAAAAACCTGAAAAATCTCCATCATCTAGGCAAAATATGGAAAATCTCTATAAATTGAAATATGAAAAGTTGTGACGAATTTTTTGAGCAATTCCTTCTTTTGTCACAATGATTTCAAGTCTTCTGCTGCAGGGGCATCAGAAAACGTCAATATGTGGGGAAGGGTTAATGTTACAATGGCGCACAACTATTAAAGATCACCTCTTTGTTGTCCATACAGACTGTACATAGCATTCTTCCCAGGCTACTTTCCCACGTTGACCATTGGTGAAGGACAAATGATGCGAGTCACATTGACTTGTCAATCGTCAGAAAGAATGAATATCCAAACTGAGTTTGGAAACCAAGATCCCAAGATTGATAGACCTAGTTGTGACTGACTGAGCTTTTATGCCTCGATATATGAAAGACATTGTACATCTGTAAAGTTGATATACCATATAACTCAATATCTTTACCTCATCAGATAAATATGAGACTTGGAAATTTGGAAAATCTCTGGAAATGTTAAGTTTGATATATAGGTGAAAACATTGTGATATTATGAGCAATTTCTCCTTTTACTAGAATAGAATGTTTCAAAAGGCGTTTGCTGCTGCATGTGGGAAATGATTAACAGATGTTTAAAAAAAGAGTTCTGAGATTGTGGAGAAAACGTTCAATTTGTCCTTTCAATTTCAGTAACCCGTTAGCAAGCGTTTTCTACAAATTATCTGTATGCATGAAGATTGCCAACAAGCTGAACTATTTTCAAGTAACTATTGATATGCCTCTTCATCTTGTGATAGCTAACCACCTGATGCATCTGCAGCAGACAACTTAAGAAAATATTGTGGGAAAAGGAGAAATTCAAATACATCTTTAAATGGGAAAGCGTTAAAACGGTTATTATCTTTTGAGACTGGCCACACAGAAATTGTTTGGTCACAGTTGCCCGTCATCCTTTCCAACTTGTAGACACATTTTGATGCATCTGCAGCAGATAACTTTTGAAAACATTGTGGCAAAAATAGAAATCGCTCGTCTTGAGCAATTTCTCCTTTTGCCACAATGCTATCAACTCTATTTAATTGTTAAACTCTCATTTGTTGAGATTTTTCATGTTTTTGCCAATATGTTATGAAAGTCGTCTGCTGCTGATTTGTCGTATGTGGGAAAGGGTTAAGAGGCTTCCATGAAGCCTCTATAGCTAGATGGCTAACAGAGAAGATCCTGATCAAATTGCCCTGAGGCGGAGTAAGGCCCAGCTGATCTTGATCTTCACATGTTATAAAATTCCAAGGTCAGTTTAGTTTGATGTTGACAGAGCCCCGATAGCTCAGTTGTAATGAAATGTAATGTAATTATAGAGACCAATTGCTCTGGTTGAGCATAAGTTTTTTAACTTCTAAAGGTTCATTTTATAGCATACACTATCATGTACAAGCATCTGACAGGTGCAGATAAGTTCAAGAGATAGTTGGATACAAGGGAGTCCGGGTGCGATACCATAGCTCTTTCCAAAAAGCCTCTTGGTTCTTTAACGTGCTCAGTGTATAGCACCGATTCACATGTGTCACCTTTTCCTGGAAAGGACCAGTTCTTGACCCCTAGTTGGTAGATACCAGGGCTATCGGTTTTCACGCTAGATTGGTCAACATTCTTTTCCGACGTATGACTTATGTAAATGCCACAAGCATCATTTCTCTTACACCAATCTTACAACAGTCTATGTTGAAAAGCAGCCAGTTGGTTGAATATACTTGTATGGAGCACTGGTTTGGATAGCTAGAAAACAAATGGGTAGGTGAACTGGTAGACTTCAATGACTGCAGCAGAAAACTTTTGAAAACATTGTGGCAATTTCTCCTTTTGCCACGATGTTTTCAAAAGCCATCTGCTGCAGATGTATCAAAATATATCTTATTTGTGATAAAGGTTAAGCCAGCTTGCTTGATGGCACCAGACAACACATGAACAACTTGTTTCTGGTTTTCCTTTTCAGGACATTTCTGGAACTGGTTTTTCACCAGCTATAAAACAGGAATCCATGGAGACCGACAGTCCTCAGTCAGTTGGACAAGCCCAGAAACATCCCTGTTATCTGCTCTTGATGAAATTTTCTAAAGAGGTACAGTTTTGTTTAATCAGTTATATTTGACATAGTACAAAGAACATTAATTTCAAGACCTCAGAAGGTCTGATTCCAATGTATGTGGCTCATTTTATCTTTTCCCATCATAATAAATCTTTCTGCTTTTATTAAGGCACTCAATCTAGGTTGGTGCTTGAATCCTGGTTTAACTATTTATTATACCCCCTTCGAAGAAGAGGGGGTATATAGGAGTCACTGTGTTGGTCGGTCAGAAGCCATATTCACTGTGTCGGTCGGTGGGTTGGAAGCCATATTTTGAAGTAATATTTTGTCCTGCCTATTTCTTACAAACCACTGGGTGGAATTCCATAGCATTTTACATATAGCTTCTATTCCAAAAGAAGATGTGCATATCCTAAAGGTCTTACACTTGCAAGTTATTTACAGAGTTATAGCCCTTTTACTTATTAAGTTATGGTGTAGGTCAAGGTGCTGTTTTGGGGGTATTTATCATCTTCAGTGATAGTTCTAGTTTGTATTGTAATAAAAATCTTTACCAAGATTACAATTTACTGCAACTTTCTATGTACCAATGTTTGAGGGTTGGTGATGGTTGCATCTGAGATTTTTTTGTTGTTCCTAGGGTGACCATCTATCAGATACCATTCAGCCATGTTGATTATTAAAAAAAACAACATTGAAACAAGGGTTGTTTTGCCTTATGTCTTCTCCTGATCAGCCTCGTGAAGTTGTGGAAGAGCGTCCACCTTGGGTGCAGGAGGTTGCCGGTTTGATCCTTGCAGGGTCATACCGAAAACTTGAAAAAATGGTAGTAATGTCTGCACTCCTTCACGTTCAGGTTGCCAGGTGAGCAATTCAACTGACTGGCTGGTGTCACGATAAATGGATCAGTAGTACTGCTAACTTAACCAGGAAACGCTGTGATAAAACTGAAAATTTGTTGAAAGCCACGTAAAACACCAAACAATCAAACCTCTGATCAATTTTCACAATATATTGTAAAAATGTTCTTTCGAAATTCCTTCAAGTCAAATTGATTAAAGTCGAAAACATGGCCACCTTAATTGATTTAGTGAAATTTTTAGAATTATTCTCCTAAATGTGTCTGACAGATTTTCAAGTAATTTTGTAGAAATGTTTCTTGTGCGAACCTCTATCAGGGGATTGGGTTATTTTCCCTATCATGCTAAAAGTGTAAGATTTAGAAATTAATCTCCGAAGAAAATGGATGTCTGATTATGAAAGAAAGTACATTTCTTTGGTGACCTTTTAGTTTCCTAAAGTCATATTAATTTGACAATAGCGGACATCATAGGGTTGGGTTGTTTTGCCTTGTGGCAGTTGAGCTATGCCGGTACTCTTTTGCCTATTGTCTTAGCTTACCTGACCGCATAATGTTTTATTGTGGTTGGCATGACAAATCACATTGCATGAATTAGGTGGGCTATCCAAGGCCATCATGGCCCTCTTGTCATTATGTTTTATTCTAAATTTGTGTTCTATTCACAGGTTTTAAGCTGTATGAAACAGTACAGAGATGAACTGCTGGCTTCCTGCTTGACTTTTATACTGGCTTTACCTAAGGAAGTAATATCTGAACAAATGCTAGATGTGGTACCAGCTATACAGGTATATTTTAGCCTGTTCCAACCTGCATGGTGATGCATATGCAGCAGACATTGTGACAAAGGCAGACTCAGTTATTTACCCCTGGCAATGGTTGCCATGGATGCGCTGGAGTCCTGGTCAAAGACACTGCCACTTCACACTCTTCAACCTTACTACAAAGTGATCCTACCTAATCTTGATAACTTTTTGAAAACTGTGGACCAAGGTGAGTTGCCGACTTGTTTGCTTACCACTTTCCCACATACAACAAATTTGCAGCAGACGACTTCTTAAAATGTTTTGGCAAATAGAAAAACATGGGTATAAGGTATAAAAATAAGGGGACACTTATACTACCTTGCTAGAAAGCTAGATTTACAGCAATGTGATAGAGTGTTCACCTTGGGCTGTGACAGCACTGCCTGGTCAGTCAAACAGTGCTTGCAGTGTGTTTTAAGTCATACATGGCACTATAGTTCCAAAATTGGAGTAGACATTTACAGTTAAGAAGCACTGTATGTCGCGGTTAGAACTTGTACAAAATTGGAGAGATTACATGTAAGCAGCCTGGTAAGCTCGGTCAGTTAAGTAATTGCCCTGAAAGCACAAAGTCTAGGGTTTGAGCCCCGGACTAACTTCATGGCCCTCTTGTTTTGAGTAATTTCTTCTTTTGTCAACATGTTTTCAAAAAGCCGTCTTCGCAGAGGCATCAGGTTAATGTAAATTAATCTTTCATATTTCGGCTTAGATGTTTTCAAAGTCATCTGCTGCAGATTTGTTGTATGTCGTGAAAGGGTAAATCAAAATTCCAAAATATAAGAATATCTTTTAATGATAGTTTGAGTATTAAACTAGAGTTTAAATCATTGTCGCAAATGGAGAAATTGATCATATCATCATGAGCATTTTCTCCTTTTGCCACAATCATTTCAAAAGTCGTCTGCTGCAGAGGCATCAGAAAGCGTCAATAATTGCGTCAATCCATGTGTCAATTATTTCTGTAAACGCTGTCTCACAAGAATGATTTGATCTGAATCCAGATTGAGTGTTATGAATGAGAGATATATCTTCAAGTGATAACTCATATGTCTTTCTAGAATTTTTGATAATACAGATAATATTGAAATTGGGCGGTAGTTACTGGTGTCAGTTTTAGTTCCCTTCTTAAAGATCGGTATAACCTTTGCTTGTTTAAATAATGAAGGGAATTTACAGTTTGAGATACCTTGGTTGAAAATGTATGTTATAGGCTTTGATATGACCTTAGCACTTAATTGTAGAAATTTGGGCCCTATGCTGTCAAGTCCTGTGGATTTAGTTGTGTCTGAAGTTGTTTTAGTACAACATTTTCTTTTATTGGGGGAATATGAAATTGTGTTGGAAATGGCATGCGATCTTGTACAAATTTTTGTAATTTTGATTTATCGATTGGAGATAGTGCAGAAGACGGAGTATTTAGTGCAGACGACGGAGTATTTGGTGCATCTTTGAATACATTAGTAAAAAAAGTATTGAACATTTCTGCTGTTAACTCAGCATCCTCCACAGGATTTCCAGACTTGTCTGTAATGATGTTTGACTGGTGGGTTTTTGTCTTTCCCGAAATATCTTTTAGGTTTTTTCAATTTTTTTTTGGATTTTGTTTTTTTTGGTTTATTGATTTTGTATAGAATGACTGTTTTGCTTCGTATATCAGAGTTTTTGTTTTGTTGCATCAGTATTTGAATTCACTGATATTTTTTTGTGTTTTTGCCTTATCACGTTGTCTTGATGCATATCCAATTTCTGCATTATACCAGTCTGGGAGGTTATTGTGTTTGACACGCTTTTGTTTGAGAGGTGCATGTGTGTTAAGAACATCTGTAAACATAGAGATAAAACAGTCTAGAGAATCGTAAACATCATCATAAATTTCAATAATGGACCAAATCTGGTTGTTGAGACAAGTATTAAATTTGTTTTCATCCAAAGTTTTAATATTTCTTTAATTTATAATATTATGAAGAGGTCCTGAAGTATTACTGCAATTCAACTTCCGAGTGAAACAGACTGGATAGTGGTAACTGAGAGATATTTTTGGTACTTTAACATTTATAATATTACAAGGTGTATTTGTATATAAATGATCTATTATTGTTAAGGTGTGATTGGTTATTCATGTTGGAATTTGCACAAGTTGTTTTAAATTAAATGCATCTGTAACAGCATTCCTAAATGAATTTGAACATTTTGAGTTTGAAAAGTTAAAATCTAATATAATTTCTTTATTTTCAGTGTATACAGTTTCTAGTAATATTTGCATTTCATTTATCCAGTCATTGTTTGCAGATGGAGGTCTATATATATTACCAAGTATGAACGGTTTTTGTTTGGTGTTTTTGATTTCTAGCCAAATTGCCTCTATGTTATCTCTCTTTAAGTCATGTCTTTGTATGCTATGGTATTTGCAATTAACATAACATATTACACCACCTCCATTTGTAGCTCTGTCTCTTCTGAACAGATTATAATCATTCAGCTGGAACTCACTGTCTTCAAATTTATCATTTAAAAATTTCTCACCAAAACACATAATGACAAGGTTGTTGTTATGTACAAAGATTTTTATTTCATCAAACTTTGGATGGAGATAGTGGATATTGAGATGAAAAAAGTTCATGCTTTGGTTTGAAAATAAAGATTTGTCAGAATGATTATTAACATCTTGGGTGTCATGATTTTGTGATTTATTTATTTAAATTAAATAATTTTATACTGACAGTATACTGGTGATCAGTATTTAGAAGTATGGTGGGTTGTATCGTTGCCATGGAGGCACTCCCCACATCATGATGGTTCATGGATTTGGTTTGTTGATAACCATTGGGTTGTCTCCTTTGCGATCAAGCCTGGCGAAAATTTACATCACTGGTATTACTGGATGTGAACCCTTATATTATATATAGTGAGTTGTCTATATACATGTAGATGTAGTTATTTTGTGAGCAAATTTTTTGGATTAGTGTGTTTGTATCTTGTACAGTTTTCAGTGATAATTTATCATACTTCTTTTTGAGAATTGATGAAATTGCTATTTTTGTTCTTCCATTTATTTGTTTAATTTCATGAGCTAATTGTTCATAGTCTTGTATTATTGACATGCAGTTGTCAGCATTAGATATGTTGTTTATACCGGTGTGGATGCTGATCATGTCGTACTTGGCAAGATCTTGTTTGTTCTTTGATGTGAACATGTTTTTGTAATGTCATTGATATATAGCCTCTCACCTGACATTCTTGAAGGATCAATGGCTCTGGTTACAGAATCCCCTAGGATGTACACTTTTGGTTTGTCATGTAGGTTTGTCTTGTTAACTGATTTTTTTCAAACTTGGTAACAAGGTTAAATGCTTTAAGGGTTAGGCCAAGTTCGATCTCACTTCGGTTGACTTTATTTGGTGGAGTTATGGCCCCTTATTTAACAAAAAATGTCATTTGTTGCTGTTTCTGTCACAAATGTGAACCATTTTTTTTTTTCAAACTTGGTAACAAGATTAAATGCCTTAAGGGCTAGACCAAGTTCGATCGTCACTTTCGGCGGACTTTATTCGATGGAGTTATGGCCCCTTAATTAACAAAAAATGTTGTTTGTTACTGTTTCCGTGCAATAACTGCCACAAATGTGAATCTTTTTTTTTTCAAACTTGGTAACAAGATTAAATGCCTTAAGGGCTAGACCAAGTTTGATCGTCACTTTTGGCGGACTTTATTCGATGGAGTTATGGCCCCTTAATTAACAAAAAATGTCGTTTGTTACTGTTACCGTGCAATAACTGCCACAAATGTAAACTGGTTTTTTTTCAAACTTGGTAACAACCTAGGCCAAGTTCGATTGTCACTTTTGGCGGAGTTATGGCCCCTTAATTAACAAAAAATGTTGTTTGTTGCTGTTACCGTGCAATAACTGCCACAAATGTGAACCGTTTTTATTTTCAAACTTGGTAACAAGGTTAAATGCCTTAAGGGCTAGTCTAAGTTTGATCATCACTTTCGGCGGACTTTATTCGATGAAGTTAATTGCTGTTTCCGTATAATAACTGCCACAAATGGGAACTGGTTTTTTTCAAACTTCGTAACAAGGTTAAATGCCTTAACAGCTAGGCCAAGTTCGTTCATCACTTTTGGCGGACTTTATTTCTACAATATTTCCTGCAAGCGGGAGATATAAATTTCATGAATTTGCTTGTTTTTCCTTATTTATTGTTTTAAGTCCAATATGTCAGAATGTTTAGCTGTAAGCAGAAGCTTTTCATGAATTGTTTAGAGTTTGCTAGTGAATGTTGCCATATCATCGCGTATATCAGATATGCATGTATTGATGGCTTTGATCTCTAGATTATTAATATCATTTTTTGTACTTTTAAGCTCGAAGGCATGTTACGTTTGATCCACTCATTCTTCAATTGATCGAGTAAACGACTAGAGCACTTGCAACTTTGGCAGGACATTTTAGATGATCCAAAAGTTAAACCATTATTGGTTCATCAAGTTAGGTGGCTTAGCTTTACAAATTGTGGGACTAATGTACGCAGAACACTGCTTAAATCTCTGCAGAGCGACAGTGAGGAAGACCCAATGTCAGATTCTCTATTCCATGCTATGACATCTTATAATTTTCTGTACCTAACTCACTTTTTCAGTGACATAATGGAAGATATTGCAAAAGTGTCTCGCAAATTCCAGACACGTGATCTGAATTACATGAAACTCTAACCGCTCTTTGCGATTCTATAGAGCAGCAGTACTTGGTTGAAGATGCTTCATATGGCGTAATTTATGTGCATTTCTGGACACATATGAGCATTGCCCATACTTCACAAATGGCGTGCTGGATCCTATGGCAATAGTAAAGGAAGGCATATATTCAAAAATATAACTAAGCAAACAAAGCTTATATAAATTTAAGTAGGATTGGCGAACCGACTGAGTTAGTATGTTGGGCTGGCAACTCAATTCATACCATCCGGCCTGGGAAACCGTTTGATCAAATGGGTAAAAGTAAACGGGTTGCGTTTTTAATCATGAAAAACAGATCGGTACATGAGAAAAAGGGATAAGAGAGAAAAAGAAAGTTTAGTTGTGGGGCTTCCACCGAACAAGCTATGTGGAATATTTTGTGCGACTTGTATAATATTTAATTTATTATTTATGTATGAACTCGGTAATAAATAAAATGAAACCCCTGTCGAAGCCGGATGTGTTGGGCCTCGATGTGGCACAGGGGTGAACTCTACTTCATTTGATGACTTGCATAATTGAGAAAAGTAGTGATAAGCGTACAAACAAAGCAGTAAATAAGATAAAAATGTATCTTCTGTGCACCACCAATCATTTTCTAGTAAGTATTAAGACTTGCATAATTGAGAAAAGTAGTGGCTAGCTGCAACATAACGCAAACTTTACCTTTGAAGACAAGTGCATAGGCATACTTGCCTAAAAATAGAATTATTGTATATACATATTACATGGTAATTCAAAAACTGCAAAGACATTTTTTATAGTAAAAGGGTTATTTGTATGTAGACAAAGCAATGATAAGTGTACAAACAAAGCAGTAAATAAGATAAAAATGTATCTTCTGTGCACCACCAATCATTTTCTAGTAAGTATTATATTGGATTACGGGTCGAACATTTTTAAGTACGAACGAGCAATGTAAACATGCGTTGTTGTATTCGTCTTCAAATTTTGGTGAATTATGATTTGTAAAGTACTTCTATATTGACATTTAAAATTTCATGTATTTCAAAATTTCTGGAGCCCTGATAGCGAGGCTACTTTGACTCATTTTTAAAGCTGAGAAGTAACTCTTTTCAATGATATATAGTTTTCTTCCTGTTAAACCTGAAGATAGTGTGACAATTGAGGTTTGAAACTTTCTAATGTACATAGAAACAACGAAGGAATTTTATTTGTGTAAAACCTTAGGTATGACATTTTTATGTATCTTAAGAGTTTCAGTGAAACGTGTAAGTTGCCTCATTGTTCGTGTGTGACTGTCTTGTTTCATGCCATGGCTATTCCTTAGTCACCGCTATTTGACATTCAATAAAACTCTATAGGAAGATTCTTTATCAGAAGGGGATGTGCACAGATTGAATAATAGATTTTTCTGTTTCCTCCACTACTGGAGTCATCAAAGTCAGTGCTATGAGGTAAAGGGGTAAGTTATCTTTTATCTTTTGTAGTTGTCAGCCAAGGAAACTGATACTGGAACCAGACGCTGTTGAAATCTACAAATATTGTTCACCTGATGATGAGGACTGGCTCAAAATAAAGTATGGATTATTCTCTTAACCTTTACCATATATAAAAACATTCTGGAGCAGACGACTCTAGATAAATATATGAAAAATTACTATAAATGAAAGTATAATTATTGAATGAAGTTTAAAACAAATGTTGCAAAAAGGAGAAATTGCTCACTTGGAGCACTTTCACACTTTGCACAATGTTTTCAAAAGTGGTTAGCTGCAGAGGCGTCAGAAAGAGTCTGTATGTGGTTAAGGGTTAAATAGGTATTTTTTTCCTGATACAAACACATTTTGATTTCTACAGCAGACTATTGAAAATGTAGGAAAAGAAGAAAATGAACCTGATAAGCCACATCTACATTTTTGCATCGCTTCCATAGGAAGGGTGACACTAAGGGTTCACTTCTCCATTGTCTGTCTGTTACATTTACATATGAGCCCTCCTGCGAGAAAACCAACATTGTGGACTCTGCGTAAAGTATCGATTCGGATCAGCCTAGGCATGCTGCGCAGGCTTACCGGATAGATACTTTTCGCCTCCTGTGGATTTTCTGTTTCAGGAATCATTGCTCTATACCTCTATCCTCCTGAGACTGAATGTGTCTGCCCGGATCAGACTATGCAGGCTGATCTGGGTTGATACATTATGCAGAGGCCATAATGTTGGGTTTTTCGCAGGATGGCTCATATATGGTGTATTACTGACAGGTGACACATGTGTTCCTTCAAAAGAATTTAAAAATAATGGAATTAACCCTTTCCCTCATATAGACGCTTTCTGACGCCTCTGCAGCAGACGGCTTTTTGAATACATAGTGACAAAAGAAGAAATTGCTCAGAACGAGCAATTTCTCCTCTTGCCACAATGTTTTCCACTTTTAGTCATAGGTTATCCATTCAATTCTGGAGATTTTCCATATTTTGACAACGTTTGTTCAATGTCGTCTGCTGCAGATTTGCTCTATGTGGGAAAGGGTTAATGGCTTTCAATCCTTGACACTCAGGTTTGTATGATTAGCATTACAGCCTACTCGCTGGTGTCCGGATAAATCAACCAGTATTACTGGTAACTTAACCAGGAAATTGAAAAAATGTTGAATGCAGCGCAAAATACCATACAAACAAACAAATAGGTCCTTCAAACAAATTTGGGCCTCAGTATTTTTAACCGAGTTTCAATATTAAAATTATGTTTAATGTTTTTAGCTCACCTATGCACGAAGTGCAAGGTGAGCTATTGTGATCACATTTTGTCCAGCGTCTGTCCGGCGTGCGTCGCCAACATTTGAACTTGTTAACACTCTAAATGCTACATTTTGCATCCAATCTTCATGAAAGTTTATGAGAACATTTATCTCCACCAAATCTTGGACAAGTTCGAAACTGGGCCATATGAGGTCAAAAACTTGGTCACTAGGTCAAATTGAAGTGAAATCTTGTAAACACTCTGGAGGCCACATTTTCAACTTGAGCATGTTGAAACTTTATCGGAATGTTTGTCTTGATGATATATAAGTCAAGTTCGAACATAGGTCATGTTGGGTCAAAAAGTAGGTCACTAGGTCAAATTGAAGGAAAATCTTGAAATTTTGTCAGAATGTTTGTCTTAATTAAAGATATCTAAGTAAAGTTTGAATATGGGTCATATTGGGTCAGAAACTAGGTCACTATGCCAAATTGAAGGAAAATCTTGTTAACTCTGTAGAATACGCATTTTTAGTTACAGCAGCTAGACATTTGATGAGAATGTTTATCTAAATGATATCTAAACCAAGTTCGAATATGGGTGTAGGGTCAAAAGCTAGGTCACTAGGCCAAATTGAAGGAAAATCTTTTTTTAACACTTTGGATGCTGCATTTTTTGCATTAGCTGCTTGATATTTGGTCAGAATGTATGTCTGAATTATATCTATGTCAAGTTAGAAGGAAAATCTTGAAATTTTGTCAGAATGTTTGTCTTAATTAAAGATATCTAAGTTAAGTTTGAATATGGGTCATATTGGGTCAGAAACAAGGTCAATAAAGGAAAATATTGAGGCCTTATTTTTACTTTGAGCAAGTTGAAACTTTGTCAGAATGTTGTCTTGATGATATCTAGTCCATTTTGGAATATGGGTTATATCAGGTAAAAAATATATATCACTAGGCCAATTGAAGGAAAATCTTGCTAACACCAGAATAATTGTCTTGATGTGTTTTACATTGCAGTACATTGTATAATTAAGGTGAGCGAACTAGATCCATCATGGCCCTCTTGTTATATGTGCCTAACCTAAGAAGACTACTGATAATGGATGGGTCATACATGTATAATTGAACGAGTGCAAGAGAAAAGTTTCAAGTTGGCAGTTCTGAACAGTGTAGAAATGTTTTTGTTTTTGTTGCCAGCCTTTGCTTGTCATCTGTCTGTCTGTCTGTCACTGTATTTATTTGGTTATAGTCATTGGTAGGCCACATGTTTGTTTCTTCAAACACACTAATTCATTTATTTATAAAAGAAATTATTTTTCTTTTCTCTTTTTTATTAATATGGAATTTTAGATATCAAACAATTTCAATGCAAGATCTTTGATAGCTGGACATGAGAAGACCCAGTAGTTTTTATCGTCACTGCTTGTCCGTGATGTGATCACACATAACAAAAAACGCCTTGACATTGATGTAAGTCTTGTATGTGTACTACACAAGAACTTTAATCATTTCCTTGACAACTTTGAAAAATATGAAAATTCTCTTAATAAAAGCATGATTATTGAAATAATAGAGTTCAACACATTGTGGGGAAAAAAGCTATTGCTCCTGTTGTGGAATCTCTCTTTTCTATTACAATGTTGTCAAAATGTTCCTGCTACAGAGGTATAAGATGTCAATATTGGGGAAAAAGTTAAAAGGGACACTGTGGCAGTCAAAGCTCATGAAACCAGTTTGTTCGTATTTGTGTCACATGCTTTGGCACTTCTTCATCTGTCTATTTATATGATTTTTACTTGATTGTCAATTTGCACTGAGATACGTTAAAGTTTAGTTTTTAGCTCCACTGGCTGGAAGCCAGTCAAGCTTAGGTCATGGCGAATTGTCCAGCTATCAAACTTTAAAAAATCTTCTCCTCCCAAACTGATTAGCTGATTTTCCAATAATGTTATAGAAATGTTCCTTTTGTGACCCTCTTTCAGATTTATTCAAGCCATGTTGATTGGTCAAAAAACAACATGGCCACCTTTTATGGCTAAGATTATTTTCAAACAATTTTGTAGAAATGTTCTTCAGGTGACCGTCTATGAGATTCTTTCAAGCCATGTTGATTGGTGAGAAAACATGTATGCCAGTGGTTGACTGTTTCGTTTTATATGGCTGAAATGAAATCTTTGGGGGCGGGGCTGTTTTGCATTATATGGCTATAGTGAGAACATTAAAATCAATTCTCCTCCAAAAGAATGTAGCCGTTTTTCATATAGTTTTGTAGAAATGCTGCTTTGGTGATCCTCTATGAGATTCATTGAAGTCATGTTGATTGGTGAGAAAATATGTATGCCAGTATTTAACCGTTTTGTTTAATCATTGCAAATCATGGGCCATCAGGGAGCAGGGCTGATTTACATTATATGGCTATAGTGATTTAATTTTAGCCTTATGACATTGGAACGATACTGGCCCTTTTTGGTCTCTTGCTCAAATAATTTTGTAGAAATGTTTGTTGCGAGACCTTCTATCAGATTACTTCAAGCCATTTGTTGAAAAACATAGTCATATTCCTATGATAAAAACTAAAGTCTTCACTTTTGAAAGAATCTGGCTATTTTCCAAATAATTTTTAATTAATTAATTGCTGGGTGTTTGGTCCAAAATATGGCCCCCAGCATCTCCTCATATGGCTATAGGGAAAACTCTGGGTGACTCAGATTCCACCAAGTCATGTTGATTGGTCTAAAACGATGGCTGCCAGGGGCTGGGGGTGTTTTGCCTTGTAGGGCTATGGTAAAAACTTGGGTATTCCTCAATCAGATTTCTTCAATCCATTTTGATAAGTCAAAAAACATGGCCTTCACAGTTGCTGTTCTGCTTTATATGGCTATAGTGAAAACTTAAAAAATCTTCTCCGAAAGAAATCTTGACTGATTTTCAAATAAATTTGAAGAAATATTCCTTGGGTGACCCTATAACCGAATCCTTCAAGCCATGTTCATTGGTTGAAAGACATAACCACCAGGCTTAAATAAAGTCTGATTTTGATATTCTAACTTCTCCATAAACAGTTCCTTGGTGACCTATGAGTTTCCTCAAGCCATATTTTTTTGACAAAAGACACACCAATCGATGGGGTTATTTCGAATTTTGTCAATGGAGCTATACTCGGGTCCTTTTGTTTTAGCTGACCTGATGTAATGAGTTATTTTGGTTGACTGTCAATGGCATGTCAAATCACATTGCATAAACTCAGGTGAGGAATCCTGGCCTGTCATGTCCCTCTTGTTTACTTTTTAGAGATTACCTATGATTTATTGCGATCACTCAACGTCTGTCGTCCATTCAAATCTTCTTCTCTTAAACTCTTGGCCCAATTTCAACCAAAGTTAACAGGAATGTTCCTTAGGTGGCCCTAATAAAAACTGATCAAATATTTAATTTCTATGTAGATCTTAAGTTGCTTCAATCAAAAAGAGGGGAAATGGCAAAGCTTAAATATTCTTCTCCTCTGAAACTGCTTGTCAAGTTCTACGTAAATTTGGTAGAATTGTTAAAAAACATTGCAGCAGTGTACAGACCTGAATACCATGTTTCACAGCCTGTCTGTCCATCTGTATGCTCGACTGCTTATCAAACTTTTTACTTGATTGGTTATGTTCACTGAGCAACACATGGGTTCCTTCTAGCAAGCATGTATTATGGTGTATTGTGAGATTTTGTCCTATATTTCTACAGCTGAATGCAGAATCTGGAGTGCCAGTGTTCAACATGTGTACTGACCTTTGCATACCTTGCGACACAATCTGTCAGTTTATGTTTATGCACATAATAGGTGATAATAGTTGTTAGGGTGATAGATTCCGGACTGAAAGTCCTGTGTGCAATCTCAGCTTGGGACAGTCAACTAAGAAACCTGGGTTCTATCTAGGCAGTCAGCTTTGGACTGTCATGATGGAATGCCCTTTGGCAAGGCTCATTTCCCAGGGATTATGAATAGTTGTTCTTTCACTGTAGTACAACTGAAATAATGTTTAAAATGGCATATCACTCTCAAAAAAACAAAATAATTAATCTTTCTCCAATATAGTCAAAGCACTGACAGCTGATTGTTACCATTAAGAATATGATGGACTTGTTGCAAACTGTTTTTGAATGTACAAAGTTTACAAATTATCGACACAGATTCTGAAAGAGGGAAAAAAGCAAACAATTCAAAAATCTTCTTGTTAGATCCCCTAAGCTCAAGGTGATCTATTCTGATCACTCTCTGTCTGCCGTTGTAGTCGTTAACTTTTACCTTTACTTAGCCCTTTCCCTCATATAGACGCTTTCTGATGCCTCTGCAGCAGACAGCTTTTTGAAAACATAGTGGCAAAAGAAGAAATTGTCAAAACGAGCAATTTCTCCTTTTGACACACTGTTTTCCACTTTTAGTCATAGGTTAGCCATTTAATTATAGAGATATTCTAGTTTTTGACAAAATATGTTCAAAGTCGTCTGCTGCAGAAATGTCGTATGAGGGAAAGGGTTAAACAACATCTCCCCCTAAATCACTGGACTAATTTCAAAAGTATTTCACTGGAATTATCCTTTGGTGGTACTCTTTCAATATTCTATGAAACACTTTGGTTGCTTCGGCGATAGATAGGAGGAGAAACTGCCAATCTTTAAAATTCTTCTTCTCTGAATCCACTTGTCAGATTCCAATAAAGTTTTATAGAAATGTTCCTTGGGTGACCCACTACAAAATTGTTCAGGCCCTCAAGTCTTAAAGTACTGGCTCAATTTGAAGATAATCGGCACAAATGTTCCTTAGGTTAGCTATTAGGTTAATTGTTTAAATTATTCGGATCTGTTGAGCTATTAAAATCACTTGTCGTCTGTCTGTCCACATTTTTCTATAATCAACTTCTCCTCCTAAACCATTGGACAAATTTCTAAATGTTTCTTAAGTGGTTCTCTTCCAAAGTTATTTAAAGAAATAAATTCCATGCAAAACTTTGGAAAAGTAGGAATTGAAGAACATTGTGGTAAAACTAGAAGGAGAAATTGCACATGATGAGCAATTTCTCCTTTACGTCAATGATTTCTAGATTCATCTGCTGCAGAGGCGTCAGAAAGCATCTGTATTATCGAAAGGGTTAAATTATATGATATAAATGTCATTTATTTTGTTGTTTACAGCAATGCCGTTCCCAGATGTAACTTGACGTTTGTTGCAGCAAGGGGAGAGAATTATATTATAGATTATAAGGCAGGCGATTCTACAGAGAGGAGAAATACATTTAGACTTTGTGGATTAGATAGGGAAGATTATCGTAAGTTAACCCGTAATATACAACTTCTAAAAATGTTACTTTCATTTATTTAAGAGATTTCTATATTTTTGCCCATTTCAAATGTTTTCTAATTTGTCTGCTGCAGATTTATTTATAGGGAACAGTTACACAAGGAATGTAATTGTTTGTCAGGTGTTTAACGCTGCTTTCAACAATTGTTCAATTATATCTCATCATTTTCGGAGTAAGTTACCAGTACTACTGAACACCAGGGAGTCAGTCGTAATGCTAAAGCCATTGCCCTGAGCACCAAGAAGGGAAAGCCATTACTAACAATTTTAAAGTCTTTGGTTTGACCTTGCCAGGGACCAATCCATCTAGACACTTTACCACTACACCGATGACGTGGTTTAAGGGAAGTTAACATCATTGGAAATGGAGTCATAATGAACATTAATACTGTGTACTCATGCTTTGATCTTAATTAACTTGTTTGACCTTTGTTGCAGGTCGAAAGATTCAAGAAGAGAAACTTGCAAAGGTAGTTGAAATTGAAAGACAGAATAAGGTCGCTTTAAAAGAAGCAATGGATACAAGTTGAAACAACTCATTTCAACAAGATGATTTGTAAAGACATTTACCATGCTGAAGAGTTAAGCTTAAAACAGGCAAATCTTGTTCCTGAGACAGCCTTCTAGCACTTATCCAGTTAAATCCTGCAATTGGTGCCGTCATTCCAAATTGTTGACACAAAATTGCACATTTATAAGCAGTTGTTGTTTTTTATTGATAGATGAGTAGCGAACAATGTGAACCAAGATTAGACTGTATGAATGTACAGGCTAGTCTTGGTCTACTATATCTGCACCCTTAGTATACAGTTTTGCATATCAGGATAAGCAAAAGGTGTTTTAAAGTCATATATATCGGGATTATGGTTATCATGTACATGAGGAATAAAGGGAGTTGCTCCACATGTTCAGGAATTATAAAAATCTATGTAAAGTGTACATGTATAAGTACATAGATTTGGAATTTAGAATAAAATCTTTCACAAAGCGGACTGGTACAATTAAATCACCACTAATATAGTGTCCCTGATTTTACATATAATCCCTCTTCGCCCACGGGCGGCGTCCAGTATGTTGTCAGCTCAATAACTTTAGAAGCCTTTGTCCAATCATCACCAAATTTTGTCAGAAGTTCGATAACTAGCCATATCGCTTTAGTCAATCAAGAGTTGTCGCCCTTTAATTATAGAAATTACCCAAAATTGGTCTTGTCAGCTTAATAACTTTAGAAGCCTTTGTCCAATCATCACCAAATTTTGTCAGAATGTGTATTGGGATAATATCTCGGACAAGTTTGATAACTAGCCATATCGTTTTAGTCAATCAAGAGTTATCACCCTTTAATTATAGAAATTACCCAAAATTGGTCTAGTCAGCTCAATAACTTTAGAAACCTTTGTCCAATCATCACCAAATTTTGTCAGAATGTGTATTGGCATAATATCTCAGACAAGTTTGATAACTAGCCATATCCTTTTAGTCAATCAAGAGTTATCGCCCTTTAATTATAGAAATTACCTAAAATTGGTCTTGTCAGCTCAATAACAATTATCACTATACAGGACGGGCGTATTTTGTGACATTTGGCGCTCTTGTTTAGATTCTAAAATTTCTTTTAAAAAATAGCCCATTTGATGCATTGATATCTTACCTATATTAATCCGGCGAAAATTCGATATGTTGCCAATTAAAGAATATCCATAAAATGCACTTCAATTTACATACACAAACCTAGAGTATGATTTGAGCCGCCATTCATGTTTACTATTTTTAATTTAGAAATATATAGGGAGTTGCTCCAAATGTTCAGGAAATATAAGAATCTATGTAAAGTGCACATGTATAAGTACATAGATTTGGAATTTAGAATAAAATCTTTCACAAAACGGACTGGTAACTTGCAGGAAAGAAGTATGGGAAGTGTATTTTCTTTTCTTCATTTAAGCCAATTCCCTGATACAATTAAATCAACACTAATATAGTGTCCCTGATTTTACATATAATCCCTTTTTCGCCCGCAATTGGTCCTAATCTGAAAGTCTAGAATGGTATTCGTGTGATGATAGTTGCAAACTCCTGAAGGTCAGTTTATTAGATCACCTGAGCTCAAGGTGATCTATTCTGATTACTCTCTGTCTGTCCGACTCTGTCGTTAACTTTTAGCTTTAAATATCTTCTCCTAAACCACAGGACCAATTTCAGCCAAACTTCACAGGAATGTTCATTTGGTGGTCCCCTTTTAAAATTGTCAAAATTGTTCAAAGACTTAAATTCCATGGAGAACTTTTGTTGTTGCGGATTTAGAAAGGGGGTAAAATGTCCAAACTTTAAAATTCTTCTCCGCTGAATCTGCTTGTCAGATTACAATATAATTTGGTAAAATTGTTCCTCTACAAAACATGGCAACCAGGCCGCATCAGAAAAGGGGCAAAATTACCAAACTTTAATAATCAGTACTCATGAAAGCGCTTGTCTGATTTAAAGATAATTTTGTAGAAGTGTTCTTTCATTGATCCTCTACATACTGTGCAAGCCATATTGATTAGTTGAAAGACATAGTAACCAAGGGGCATCAGAAATGCGGTATCACTAGACCAATGTCATCAAAACTACATAGGAATGAATGTTCCTTTGGCACTCAAAATGCCTAAATTCTTCTCCTCTGAATTTGCTCCTTTACAAAGACGTCTGCTTCAGATGTGTCTACATGTTGGAAATCCTTAATGGTTAGCATTATTGAGACAATTCTTAGGCATTTTACAGTCATTGTAGGAAAGCTATTTTGCGTTTGTCAATTTCACATTGTATGTTGTACCAACCTAGCAGACTAAATACCATATCTGTACGTGTTCTACAGTGCAAATGTTGTGATTTTTTGCCACATAATTTCCAAAGTTTGCAACGTTCTGGATATTTAAAGAAGACATAGAATGCCATAGCTCACATCCGTACAGTATAGACGAAATTGGTATTGTTTTCATTAGTGAACCCATTGTAATAAGGTTGACATATCAAATGTTGTTTATTGCTAGTAAAGAGAACATAAAGGCCCAAGAGGTACAAAACCTTGAAGTTTGGCAAAGAGAACACCTCCATTTGAACAAATATAAATTTCAACTTGTAACCGCTACTTTAGAGTAATTTGGTTGCAATACAATCAGCAAGCAAAGTTACAGAGGCAGGTTGCAGCATGGATTAAGCTCACAAGAGTTATATAGCTCTTCTGATAACTGATCTTATTAGTCCCCTACTAATCGAAGAACGGTTTGGGGACTATAGGTTTGGTCAATTCCGTCTGTCCGCCTGTCAGTCCCACATAGCCTTGTCGGGCCAGCATTTTAACCATGCATCATATGATTTCAAAGAAACTTGGCACAAACGTTCACCATGATGGGGCGGCGTGTCGCGCACAAGACCCAGGCCTGTACCTCACATGTCACACTTGAGGTCAAAGGTATAAAATGAGTACTGTTTGATAGGATTACCTTGTTCGGCCCACATCTCCACCATGCATCATAGCATTTCCAAGAAACTTGGCACAATCATTCACCATGATGAGGCGGCATGTCATGCTCAAGACCCAGGCCTGTACCTCAAATTTCAATGTCGCACTAAGAGGTCAAAGGTCAAAATGAGTACTATTTGATAGGACTACCTTGTCTGGCCCGCATCTCAACCATGCATCATAGGATTCCCAAGTTACTGGGCACACATTTTCACCATGATGATGTGGCACACAAGACACAGGCCTGTACCTCAAAGGTCAAGGTCACACTTATAGGTCGAAATGAGAAACCATGCATCACAGAATTCCCAAGTTACTGGGCACACATTTTTACCATGATGAGGTGACATGTGGCGCAAAAGACACAGGCCTGTAACTGGAAGGTCCAGGTCACACTTACATGTCAAAGGACGAAATGAGAAATGTTTGATAGGACTATCCAAAATGTATGCAGCGCATTGCTGTTTTTGTCAACAAATGCACATACAATACACAATGTGCTGTCCTCGTCCGGTAGGGGACTTTTGTATTGCTTGCAATACGACATTAACTTGTTTATATTGTACTAACAATATAAGCAGGGACATAGATAAGAGGGATAGGCAACTCCACCTGTACACCTGTTATCTGGTTAAAATATCTCGCATGGAAATAAAATTGTCCAAATTTTCACATTTTGTAGCAAATAAAACTTTGAAGTCAGAATTGGCACATTAACAAAACATACATATTCTGAAAACTTAACATTTTAACTAAGGTTAGAGATACAATGAATAACTGGAATTTGTTTGTATTTTGAACAATGACTGGTTTAAAAGACACAGATATTGGGATTTCTGAATTATATTATTTTTTTCCAAAAATTAATAGACCAACATTTTTTATACAGATAACATAATTATCAAAACCTGTAATGTATTAAACTATTTTTATCTACTGCAATAGAAGAATGTTTAAACTTCCAGAAAATATTTTCATATCTTGATAGTTTTTGAGTTTTATTTGCTACAAATGTCGGCATGGGTGATATTTTAGTATATAATTTAGTTACATATCCCTGTTATCTACGTCCCTGATATAATGAAAGGAGCATTCTAAAAAATAATAAACAAGTGATTGCCTCTCAAGTTTCTACTAGATTCTTCATCACAGGAGTTAGTTTTAATCATAGGACTCAGAAAAAAATATATACATAGAACAAATTATGAGAACATTATGTTACTTCCTGCATAAAAAGAGCTGAGATATTGAGCTGCAAGGACAATTGAATTGACTTCAGTATAATAGATATATAACAAGAGAAAGTTGATGCAACTTCAACTTCAATTGCATCAATGACGCCGTAAAAGACTGCATTGATTTATTTTTTAACGCACATGTATTCTTGACTTTCATTAGTCTAAACATACACATAATGTTTTCATAAGGACTAATTCCAGGATTTTTGAAATTCCACATAGATCTACAAATTTCAGGATTTCTTTTTGTCAAGATTTTGGATGTTTTGTATTTGTCAATAAAACCACAACAAATACATTTTGGGCTTTAAATCTGCATGCAATAAAAAGCTATTAAACCCTTTCCATGTCTGAAGCAACAATGAAAACTTTTAAACATTGAGAAAACGGTTAAATTGCTGAAGACATGAACTTCCTCCTTTTTAGCTCGACTATTCCAAGAATATGAGAGCTATACTACTCACCCTGGCGTCGGCGTCCACGTCACACTTTGGTTAAGGTTTTGCATGCAAGTACTTAAATACTACATGTATTGCATTGAAACTTTCTACAACCCTACCAAATTATCACACCTATGTAGCTTATCAAGTTAGATAACTCTATCCTGCATTTTATGCAAGTTATGGCCCTTATTTACTTAGAAATTCTGGTTAAAGTTTTGCGTGCAACTTAATTAAGAGTCCATATCTCAGTATTTACTTGATGCATTGCATTGAAACTTTATCCAACCCTACCCAACTATCACACCTATGTATATTATCAAGTAAGAAAACAATATCATGCATTTTATGCAAGTTATGGCCCTTTTTTTTAGCTCACCTCAGCTTTGCTCAAGGTGAGTTATTGTGATCGCCTTCTGTCCGGCGTCCGTCGTGCGTCGACTTCTTCTCCTCAGTAACCAATGGGTCAATTTGAATGAAACTTCACAGAAAGCATCCTCTCAATTACCTCACCAGAATTCCTTCAAATTTTTGAGATCCATGCAAAATTCTGGTTTCCATGGCAACGAAACCGAAAAAACTTCAAAATTCTTCTTCTCCCGAATTGGTTGGCAGATTTTCAAATAATTTTGTAGAAATGTTCCTTGGATGACCCTCTATCAGATTCCTTCAAGCCGTGTTGATTGGTCGAAAAACATGGCCGCCAGGGGGGCGGGGCTATTTTGCCTTATATGGCTATAGTGAAAACTTAAAAAATCTTCTCCTCCGAAAGTGTAAGGCCGATTTTCAAATAATTTTGTAGAAATGTTCCTTGGGTGACCCTCTATCAGATTCCTGCAAGCCATGTTGATTGGTCGAAAAACATGGCCGCCAGGGGGGGGCGGGGCTATTTTGCCTTATATGGCTATAGTGCAAACTTAAAAAATCTTCTCCAAAAGTGTCAGGCTGACTTTCAAATCATTTTGTAGAAATGTTCCTTGGGTGACCCTCTATCAGATTCCTGCAAGCCATGTTGATTGGTCAAAAAACATGGCCGCCAGGGGGCGGGGCTATTTTGCCTTTTATGGCTATAATGAAAACTTAAAAAATCTTCTCCTCCATAAGTGTCGGCCCGATTTTCAAATAATTTTGTAGAAATGTTCCTTGGATGACCCACTTTCAGATTCCTTCAAGCCATGTTGATTGGTCAAAAAACATGGCCGCCAGTAGGCAGGGCTATTTTGCATTATATGGCTATAGTGAAAACTTAAAAAATCTTCTCCTCCAAAAGTATGTGGCCGATTTTCAAATTGTAGAAATGTTCCTAGGGTGACCCTCTATCACATTCCTTCAAGCCAAGTTGATTGGTCGGAAACTATGGCTGCCAGGGGGCGAGGCTTATATAGCTAAAGTGAAAAAAAACAAAAAACAGGTGAGCGATTCAAGGGCCATCATGGCCCTCTTGTTTACTTAAAAATTCTGGTTAAAGTTTTGCATGCAACTAAATTAACAGTCCATATATCTCAGTATTTACTTGATGCATTGCATTGAAACTTTCTACAACCCTACCCAACTATCATACCTGTGTAGATTATCAAGTTAGATAACTCTATCTGGCATTTTATGCAAGTTATGGCCCTTTTTATGCCCCCTGAATCACCGATTCGGTTGGCATGAAAAAAACTTTAACCTTGACCACTACTTTTGAACCATAACAGGTACGGCTACCATATTTCACATGTGTATTCCTTGTGACATGACCTTTCTGTCAGTACCAACATTTTTGACCTTGCGACCTTGACCTTTGACCTAGATGTTGCCATTCTCGAAAAAACCTTTAACCTTGGCCATTACTTTTGAACCATAACAGGTACGGCTACCATATTTCACATGTGTATTCCTTGTGACATGACCTTTCTGTCAGTACCAACATTCTTGACCTTTGACCTTGATGTTGCCATTCTCAAAAAAACCTTTAACCTTGACCACTACTTTTGAACCATAACAGGTAAGGCTACCATATTTCACATGTGTATACCTTGTGACATGACCTTTCTGTCAGTACCAAAATTGTTCACCTTGCGACCTTGACCTTTGACCTAGATGTTGCCATTCTCAAAAAAAAAAATTAACCTTGACCACTACTTTTGAACCATAACAGGTATGGCTACCATATTTCACATGTGTATTCCTTGTGACATGACCTTTCTATCAGTACCAACATTTTTGACCTGGCGACCTTGACCTAGATGTTGCCATTCGGGGGCATCAGTGTTTCACAAACACATCTTGTTTTCTCTTAGAAATTCTGGTTAAAGATTTGCGTGCAATTAACTTAATTAACAGTCCATATCTCAGTATTTACTTGATGCATTGCATTGAAACTTTCTACAACCCTACCCAACTATCACACATGTGTAGATTATTAATTTAGATAACTCTATTCTGCATTATATGCAAGTTATGGCCCTTTTTTTAATTTAAGAATTCTGGTAAAGTTTTGCGTGCAACTAAATTAATAGTCCATATCTCGGTGTTTATTTGATGCATTGCAGTGAAACTTTCTACAACCCTACCCAACTATCACACCTTTGTAGATTATCAAGTTAGATAACCCTTGCATTTTATGCAAGTTATGGCCCTTTTTTAACTAGAAATTTGGTTAAAGTTTTGCATGTAACTTCATTAAGAGTCGATATCCTAGTAT
Organism: Serripes groenlandicus; assembly: GCA_031761405.1. Taxonomy (NCBI): domain Eukaryota; kingdom Metazoa; phylum Mollusca; class Bivalvia; order Cardiida; family Cardiidae; genus Serripes; species Serripes groenlandicus. Next base: position 181,963 of record JASEVX010000034.1, on the reverse strand, counting down.
TTACTTTATGCATTGCTTTGAAACGTTAAACAACCCTTCCCAACTATCACACCTATGTTGACTTTCAAGTTAAATAACTCTATCTTGCATTTTATGCAAGTTATGGCCCTTTTTGGACTCATAAAAGTCTGGTTAAAGTTTTGCATGCAACTACATTAAGAGACCATATCTTAGTATCTACTTGATACATTGCATTGAAACTATAACAGCCCTTCCTAACCTTCATGTAAGCAATCAAGTACATAACTCTATCTAGCATTATATGCAAGTTATGGCCCTTTTTGGACTTAGAAATTCTGGTTAAAGTTATTATATGCAAGTTATGGCCCTTTTTGGACTTGGAAATTCTGGTTAAAGTTTTGCAACTACATTTAGAGAGTATTCTCAGTAACAACTGAAGCATTGTATTGAAACTTTATACAACCTTTCCCAATTTCACAACTATAAACAGAACCAATTAAGATAACTCTATCCTGCATATGTTGCAAATTGTTGTCCTTTTGTATGCCCCCGGAATCACAGATTCGGTGGGCATCTAGTTTTTGGCCTGTCTGTCTCTTTGTCTGTCTGTCGAAAAAAACTTTAACCTTGACCACTACTTTTGACAAAATGTTTGACCTTGCGACCTTGACCTTTGACCTAGATGTTGCCATTCGGGGGCATCAGTGTTTCACAAACACATCTTGTTTTACTTAGAAATTATGGTAAAATGTTTGCGTGCAACTACATTAAGAATCCATATCTTGTTAACTACTTGATGCATTACATTGCCTTCCTAACCATCACACCTATTAAAATAATCAAGTTAAATAACTCTATCCTGCATATAATGCAAATTATCACCCTTTAAGAAATTGTGGTTAATGTTTTGCATGCAACTACATTAGAGTCCATTATCTCAGTAACTTAAATAAGCGATGGAATAGTCGAGCGCGCTGTGTTCCGACAGCTCTTGTTAATAATAATTATAATCGGGGACAATATATACACGTCCCGGTTATAATAAATATTTCGCAGATGTTAAGATTTATCCTCATATGTTTAAAAAGTAGACCACACTTGAAACAACATATCAGCTAAATTGTTTATCTAAATCGTTGATGCATACAATATATGTTTGGCGCAAGAGAAATACCAGTTGCGAGTCCCGTTACTATTTAATAGGTAATAAGTACGAAATTAATTGGGTGCGAAAGAGCAGGTGACCATGAGATTTGAATTACGGCCTAATTTTCATTCAATGCGTCCAGAGACAGTATCCCAAATCTCTGTAAATGATAGTATAATAATTAAAAAGAATTGAGGCTAAAGGACAATTTTATTAATTGATTTAACTTGGTAACCAGATGTTTGGTGACATACAAATAATATGTGATGTTTGACATGTACACATTATATAACCAAACCTGAAGTAACTTTCCACTAAATCAGGAGTTTCAAGTTTATTGCTTTTGATCAAATATGGAAGTTCTCAATTTTCCCCGATTTTTTATTTACACCAACAGTTTTTCAACTTACAAAAGCATTTTTTTTAAATAATTTGCAGAGTGACCGTTCCTTGCCGATAAACTGGCCCCGAAACTATAACACTTTTAAAACGTGCTCCATGCTCAGAAATGAACTCCATGCTCCAAATAAGGCTTTTAATTGGTCAATTTGGAGAACGAATTTGCTTCTGAACAATCAGATACTTGAGCACAGATTAAACTTTTATAGTTTCGGACCCGGGCCGATAGTGTAAGAGAGTGGCATGAAACGTGTACTCGCTTATCTCCCTTTGAAATGATCTCCCGTGATATCTGATGACGTCAGACTAGAAGGTCGGTGATTGTCTGCACTGTACTGTGATATTTCGTTGATTACATTTATTTCTGAAATCAAAAATGGTGATTTGTATCGCGCATGTGTGTGCAATACAATCTGGGACGCACAGGATTAGTTTATTCTAATTTCCAACTGATCAGAAGATACGAAAATGTTGGATAGATCGATTGAATAGGGGAATGTCAAGACAGCAACAACAAAATTCGTGCTGAGTAAACATTCGAAAAATATGTATGAAACATTTTGATGACAGTCAGTATTTGATAAGTCCAAAGTTTGAAGAATCCATCGGGTATGGACAAGTGTTTCGCGTGAGGTTGAAGCCCGATGCTGTCCCAACAATATTTGACAATCCACGAAAGAAAGAAATTCGGCATTAGCCATTTTCAAAAAGAACATGAAACATGAGGTAGGTTCATTTTTAACGAATTATTTTTTCTCAAAAAATAAATGAGTTTAACCGTTTGGTACAAGATTTGACCTTTACAATTCCGCGTTCGGTTAAACCAGGGTGAGTGTATTATTTTGAATACACTGGCCCTGGTTAAACTACACCTTTGCTGAAAATAGTCCTAGTATTTTTTCTGATATTGCATCACTTTGATGTGTTATTTCAATGAAGTGAATTCATATTTAAACTATCGAATCAACACAAAGAATCAATTCTCAAGAGAATATCAATTTAATAATAAAGGCATATATTTCATGTGTCTGTAGGCATGTATGAATTTTGAGTTGACTACGCCCATTGACTAGTTAGTGATGTAGTTAACAGGTGCCCATTATGTAACACTAGCAAACCTGACCTTCGACCCAACGCTGTAGAACAATGTATCTGCAGAGCTCCAGATAAGGTGCGTGAATACATGATCACGCATTGAAATGCAGGAAAAACGAATGAACATATTTGATTCTAACATGATCCAAAACGTAACAATTGATGACACTCAAGTATTTTGCAACACCAAAATTATCTCCGTAAGTCTAAAAGATAAATAGAACATTATTATTGGGATTTGGTGCCAAAGTTTAGTTTAAACTTATTTATTTTACATCGATTTCGAAACCAGTTTTCAGCTTAGATTAATCACGCTCGATGTCTGCTTCCTGGAGACTTAACCAGTACTCGTGCCGTTTTGTGTGGAAAAATCTCAAAGTCAGGACCCTCCCATCACGGGACTCGAACCAGGGACCTTTGATATGAGAGGCCGACGCTCTACCTCTGCACCACTGTAACGTTATGATGTGAAATTATTCGAGCCGTTTTCTTTGTCCCCAAATCGCTGAATTTTCGGACATATTGTGACACAATAGCCGTGTAGTCATTCGTTCCGTAGAACAGAATAGAATAATTCTGCTCCACTACACTCATTCTATATAGAAATTACCTAAAATTGATCTTGTCGGCTCAATAACTTTAGAAGCCTTTGTCCAATCATCACCAATCGTCACCAAATTTGGTCAGAATGTGTATTGGCATAATATCTCGGACAAGTTTGATAACTAGCCATATTGCTCCAGTTGATAGAGAGTTATTGCCCTTTAATTATAGAAATTACCTAAAATTGGTCTTGTTAGCTAAATAATTCGTGAAGCCTTTCATCACCAAATTTAGACAATATGTTGATGGGCAGAATATCTTGGGTCAGGTTTGATAACTTAAAAAGTAATCTTAGTCAATACACAATTATGTCCCTCGAAATGGCCAAAACTGTACTAATAGTGTCCGCTCTCTAAGTTTGGCTGATGTACAACAAATTATCACTATACTTGGTCTCAAAAAAACAGGACGGGCGTTTGGCGCTCTTGTTTTACTTATTTTTGCTTTATTCACTTTTCCTAATAGTAAACAAAAATAAATATCATAAAATGACAAAAAAAAGATGTGTAATTTCTTTATTTATATGTATATGCAATGGAAATGATAATCAGAGTAATTAGTCAAAATCAAAGATTCCCAAATGCATCTACTTACATACATGTACAAGTGTATGTAAGTGTTTCGTTTACATTAATTCAGCGGTTAATTAGAAAACAACAATGAAGTTTTGTTTAAAAATGTAAGAAAATGCATTTATAATATTAATTTATTGTTATTCTACTTGAAAAGTTTCTATTATATATATTAATGAAGTTAACCCTTTCCCTCATATAGACCCTTTCTGATGCCTCTGCAGCAGACAGCTTTTTGAAAACATGGCGACAAAGAAGAAATTGCTCTATACAAGCAATTTCTCCTATTGTCACCATGTTATCAGTTCTATTTAATTATTGAACTTAAATTTAAAGGGTGTTTTCAAAGTCATCTGCGGCAGATTTATTTTATGTGAGAAAGGGTTAAAGCAGGGAAAATAGTGATTTTGCAGAACGATCCTATCTTAAAGTTTAGCCGAAATGTCCAGGAAAAATGTCCTAGGCCGGAAGGTCTGTTCACAAGAAAAGGTCTAGACCCGGTAGCTCAGACTGTTGCGATGCGGGCTGTCAATCAAGGGGTTTTGAGTTCAAATCCCGGCTCTGCAAACTTTCTTTCTGACGTTCGACAAATGTCAATGCGACATGCGTCATTCGTCTTCCACGTATATCAGGGAAAAGCAGCCAGTTGCTTGGGAAAATTGTTGTGTGTTGTACTGGTGTGAGAAAACCAGGAAACACATGAGTAGGTGAACTGCCGTGATATGGCTGAGAAAATGTTAAAAACGGCGTTAAACCCCAATCAATCAACATTCAATAAACGAGACATCCATTTAAGAGACTTTTTTTTTTTGTACAAGAAGATGAAAACATTTTTGGAAAAAGAGTCACATTAACAAATGAAACAATTTCCACGCTGAAATGCAACATTTTTAACTTACAATGAGCACTATGTATTGACAGTTTGCTACTCTTGTTTCAGATTTAAATTTCAACAGTTAGGGAACATATACATATTTAAACTGATAGTATTGAGAAAGTTCCAGTTATAATACCAACAACTTCAACAGCATCATCTACGATCACTACTACTGCTACGTCATTGAGCTACTGTCAAACAGTCCTGTCAACGCCTCAGTGTCCGCTTAACTGGTTTGCTGGAGTGACCTCATCACTACCAAAAATATCTACTATCTGTCCCACCTCAATCCCAATCGTCCTCAAATCAACATAGAGAGTCAGTCGCAGACATATCCTATCCAACCCATGTGTGAGAAAGAAAATGACCAATTCAGTATTCAGACACAGAAATAGTATAACCTTATTGTAAGTAGCATTTTATGTTTTTTTTAATCCTTTTCTGTATAGTTGATTGATTGATTGGGATTTATCGCCGTTTTCAACAATTTTTCAGTCATATCACGGCGACCAGTTCACCTACTCATAATTATGTTTCCTAGTTTTGTTTAAAGCATCTGGCTGCTTTTCCACATATACTATAAGCCCATTGGTAAATGACGCATTTCACAGTGACCTTTGCCAAATGTTGGCCGAGCTGGGATTCAAACTCACAACCCCTGGATTGACAGCCCGAGTCGCTACCAACTGAGCTACCTAGCTCTGCTTTCCAGATAGTACCTGTGACAAGAATTAGAAAACATGTGAAAATGACATATTATTATTTAACAGTTTCTAAGGTACAGACTCATTTGAATGCATATATTTTACATCTGATTTTCAAAAAAAATTGCAAGAAAAGTGAAAAATTTCAGATATGCCGGGATCACTGAAACTGCTCATTTATTTTCACGTTTGAAAAATTATAATGAGCAAATTCTTTAGAGACATGTTATTATTTATTTCCTTACAGTTCTTTACCTTATATGATTTGTTAGAAAATGTCTGATTTAAAGTCACATAATGGAAGATATGCACAATTTGGTTAAATATAAGTTACATTTTTATAAACATGTGAAGTCTTGAATTAAAAAAGTTTTAGGAAAAGGTAGAATAGGTCATTGACCAAGCAAAGTTTAACCATTTTCCACGCACAAAAAATCGGCAGCAGACAACATTGAAAATCTCCATATATATGAAAGTATTTTTATTGAACAGAGGTGAAAACGTTGAGACAAATGGAATTTTTCTTTTGGCCACAATGTTTTCAAATGACGTCTATTGCAGAGGCGACCAAAGGTATCTGTATGTGGGAAAGGGCTAAGGTCTGGATTTAATGACATTGTATTGTGTCATAAATGTCTTATGCCATATATTAGAATGATGGAAGATAATTATTATAATATAATAAATTATGTTTTGTTTGATATTATTGCTGATGGAAAATTCTTTTTCCCAGAAAAGAAGAAGTGTTGGAACCCAGTTTCAGTCTGTTACTGTGAAAGACCAATCTACACAAACAAATGATATAAAACTTATACTTCCGGAAAAGGTCTATTCAACAAATGAGTCATTTAATAGTACATTGATGTTGATAGGATCTGATGATTCAAGAGACTAGGCTTGGGAGCCTGAAATTGACTCTGAGGTTATATCTATGGATTTTGAGGATTCTGAAAGTGGCAAAGAAGCAAAGGAGACAAAATACAGCGTGTTAAGATGAGTTATTGTGCCAGTGCAGAATTTGTGGGTCTAATACCTCAATAATTAAGAAAAATAGTGGGACATTGTTGGTATGTAACATTACCTGTTTAACATGTGGGCATTTCGAAACATGGAGAAGCCAGCCCATGTCTGGAAATATGCCCCTTGGCAATTTAATTTTAAGTGCTGCCACAGGTATGATCATCTTCTTTTGTGTTTAATTTGAAAAATGCTCATTATTTTCTCAATACAACAAATCAATTGCATATGATATGAAAAAGAAAACTGGTACATTTCTTTTCAATTTATTGTTTTGTCATCTCGGTGTCTGAATCGGCATCAATGCAGTCGAAATCTAATTTTAACGGAACGATTGCAGTCATTTAAAAATACATTCTGAGAATTTTTTTCACAATTAATACAAACACACTTTTAAATGCAATTTAAACATTAAACGATTCCAGAGTACTGAAGTTAGCAGTTCATATGCTATGGAACTCGAGAGTTTGAAGAGGGCATTGAACAGGGTATCAGAGACACAGCAATTTCAAATTACAGATATTGTGACGGACCGACACATTTCTGTGAAGAAATTTATGCGCGACGAGAGACCTTTGATCAACCATTGGTTTGATGTATGGCATGTTGCAAAAGGTATGTACGAATATTTGTTCAGCCATATCAGGCCATTTGATGCCATCGTTTTTCTTTTAAGCTTTTAATGGGGAAAGGTTTAATTTCTCTTGATTCAAGCCAGAGATCAACGTTTACAGGCATTATTTTCTCAATTCAAAATTTGCAAAGGTGTTTGCCAGACAAATACTAAGCAAATAATGCCTTTACAAATTAATGATTTTGAGAATACTGATTCAGCTCAATAAAAAATGCAGTATTCATATATAGGGAATACTACATTGCAGACGGAACTGTCGTGATCGAGTGGTAAGCGTCGGGGAATTGAAACCTGGTGTCCCGGGTTCGATCCCCAGTCGTGGCGCAATGGTCATGGTGCAGTGCCCTTGGACATGGCACATTTTCTAGCATAGTACTGGTTTGTTTACCCAGTGATCATGAATAAGTGAACTGTCGCAGTGATATAACTGAAATAATGTTAAAAACGGCGTTAACCCCCCCCCCTCCCAAAAAAAAAGAATAAAAATAAATTAATTGCAGTAACATTACCTCCTTTTGTATTATACAAAGGTTTTGAGGGATGGCATTTTCCATACAATCTTATTATTATCATCTTTGTAGACAATACAGAAGCTATAATATATACATAATTTTCCTTTTATTTTTCTGTTTTTCGAATTAGAAACAAAATGGGTTATTGTGATACCATTTGCATCATCACACAAATTTAACCTTATCTCATAACTCAAAAGCAGTTTCACATATTCAAATGAAACTTGGTACACATTTTCTTAGAAACAATCTGCATGTTTTGCGCTGGAAAATGTTTAGGTATATAATACAACAATAAATTACATTTGTAATTTCCAGGAGTCTATAAGAAACTTGTAGCAGCAGGGAAGAAGAAAGGCTGTCAAAAGGTCAAAGATTGGGCGAGATCAGTCAGTAACCACTTATATTGGTGTGCTGCTAGTAGTGATTGGGATGGTGAAATGGTAAAACAAAAATGGCTTTCAATCCTGAACCATATAGCTAATGTCCACAATGGCCATGGAGATAAATTTTCACGCTGTCAACATGGTGAACTTGAAGAAAGATCTTGGATGACAAAAGGTAAAACTATTTATATATTTGTAGTAAAATCAAGAAATTTTGTTAAAGGGTACACAACTTGACGTTTTTCCTGCCATAGGTCTGCAAGTACCGTTTTTTTGTAAAAAGTGTGGGTTTAATGCGATTCTTAACATATCCCCTGCCAAACGTGAATGGTATATTGGTTTGGCGGTGTCCATCTGTCTGTCTGGAGCTAGATTTAAAGCTTTGTGGATGGATTGTATTTATCGGTTTTTAGCTCTATTGGCCAAAGGCCAGAAGGGCTTATGTCGTGGCGATTCGTCCGTCGTCTGCGTGCGTGCGTCCGTAAACAATTTCTTGTTAACACGATACAGTCTTCACTTTTGATTGTATCTCAACCAAACTTATACAGTAGTTAGATATCCATGAGAGCTCGGTTCCTTTCAAAACCAGCCAGATCCGCCCATGCATGACTGGATTATGGCCCTTGAAATGGTCAAAATTGCTATAAAAGAGCTTGTTAACACGATACAGTCTTCACTTTTGATTGTATCTCAACCAAACTTATACAGTAGTTAGATATCCATGAGAGCTCGGTTCCTTTCAAAACCAGCCAGATCCGTCCATGCATGACTGGATTATGGCCCTTGAAATGGTCAAAATTGCTATAAAAGAGCTTGTTAACACAATACAGTCTTTATTTTTTATTGTATCTCAACCAAACTTATACAGTAGTTAGATATCCATAAGAGCTTGATTCCTTTCGAAAACCAGCCAGCCCATGCATGACTGAATTATGGCCCTTGAAATTGTCAAAATTGCTATAATAGGGCTTGTTAACTTGATACAGTCCTTATTTTTGATTTTATCTCAATCAAACTTATACAGTAGTTAGATATCCATTAGAGTTTGGTTCATTTCTAAAAAACGGCCAGATCTACCCATGCATGGCTGGATTATGGCCCTTGAAATTGTCAAAATTGCTATAATACAGCTTGTGAACACAATAGAGCTTCCATTTACTATCTGATCTTCACCAAACTTAGATGGTATTTGAATATTGATGACATATTGGTTCCTTTTGAAACAAGCCAGATCAATGCCAGTAGAGCATAGGCCCTCATGGGCCTCTTAATTAGGAAAATCTATTGACCAGGTTCAGCAACACCAGGCTCAGCAACACCAGGTTCAGCAACAGGACAATTTCCAACAGGTTCGGCTTCACCCGGCTCTGCACGTCCTGCTATCATTACCAGTCCGGCTTCTTCATTCTCGGATCCGCTGCTCATATGCTGTAACAGAACTTCTCTGTGATCCTGCTGAACGGGTTCTTGTTCTGGCACTAAACGCCGTTCAATGTTTCTAACAAGCTGTAATTTAGATATAAAAGTATACATACAACAATATGAATACTCTATTGAAGTTAAAAAAATGTTTTGAAGTATTTTGACATAGATCTGTCTATCAACACCAGTTTTCCACTGACGCAGTCATCTCAGACAATATCAGATTACATTTTTAGCTCACCTATGCACGAAGTGCAAGGTGAGCTATTGGGATCACATTTTGTCCGGCGTCCGTCCGTCGTGCGTCGTGCGTCGTCAATATTTGAGCTTGTTAACACTCTACAGGCTACATTTTGCATCCAATCTTCATGAAAGTTTATCAGAACGTTCATCTCCATAAAATCTTGGACAAGTTCGAAACTGGGCCATATGAGGGTCAAAAACGAGGTCACTAGGTCAAATTGAAGCGAAATCTTGTTAACACTCTGGAGGCCACATTTTCAACTTTAGCATGTTGAAACTTTATCAGAATGTTTGTCTTAATGATATGTAGGTCAAGTTTGAACATGGGTCACGTCGGGTCAAGAAGTATGTCACTAGGCCAAATTGAAGGAAAATCTTGTTAACACTCCAGATGCCGCAATTTTTGCTTAAGCAGTTTGAAATTTTGTCAGAATGTTTGTCTTAAAAATATCTAGGTCAAGTTCGAATATGGGTTATGCCGGGTCAAAAACTAGGTCACTAGGTCAAATTGAAGGAAAATCTTGTTAACACTTTGGATGCCGCATTTTTTGCTTCAGCAACTTGAAATTTGGTCAGAATGTTTGTCTTAAAGATATCTAGGTCAAGTTCAAATATGGGTCATATTGGGTCAGAAACTAGGTCACTAAGCCAAATTGAGGGAAAATCTTGTTAACTCTGTAGAAGCTGCATATTTTGCTTCAGCGGCTTGAAATTTGTTCAGAATGTTGAGCTGAATGATATCTAGGCCAAGTTCGAATATGGGTCATGCCGGTGTCGTATAGTATTATGACCCCCGCGGTTAAATGACCCGCGGGTCGTTTTACCGCTATTGTAAAATGACCCGCCCTATAGTAAAATGTTTTTCTTGATGATATGTAGGCCAAGTTCGAATATGGGTCATGCTGGGTCAAAAACTAGATCACTAGGCCAAATTGAAGGAAAATCTTGTTAACACTTTGGATGCCTCATTTTTTGCTTCAGCAGCTTGAAATTTTGTCAGAATGTTTGTCTTAAAGATATCTAGGTCAAGTTTAAATATGGGCCATATTGGATCAGAAACTAGGTCACAAGGCCAAATTAAGGGAAAATCTTGTTAGCTCTGTAGAAGCCGCATGTTTTGCTTCAGCGGCTTGAAATTTGTTCAGAATGTTGAGCTGAATGATATTTAGGCCAAGTTCGAATATGGGTCATGCCGGGTCAAAAACTAGGTCACTAGATCAAATTGAAGGAAAATCTTGTGAACACTTTGGATGCCACATGTTTTGCTGCAGCAGCTTGAAATTTGGTCAGAATGTTTGTCTGAATTATATCTAGGTCAAGTTCGAATATGGGTCATATTGGATCAGAAACTAGGTCAATAAAGGAAAATATTGTTCAAACTCCGGAGGCAGCATTTTTACTTTGAGCAAGTTGAAACTTTGTCAGAATGTTGTCTTAATGATATCTAGTCCATGTAGGAATATGGGTCATATCAGGTAAAAAAATATAGATCACTAGGCCAAATGAAGGAAAATATTGTTAACACTGTGGAGGATGCATTCAGAATAATTGTCTTGATGTGTTTTGCATTGCAGTACATTGTATAATTAAGGTGAGCGATCCAGGGCCATCATGGCCCTCTTGTTTGAAAAAGAATAGTCAATGAAAGTTTGTGTTTTAGAATTTAGAAACTAAAACGGTGTTACTTCATTATGGGCATTTTCTCCATTTGTTACGACATGTTGTAACGTTGTCTTCTGCAGATGAATTAATGGGCATTTTCATAATCAAATGGGACAGTACAATCCTATTCAGGATAAGTTAGACACTAGAAAACGTGTTGAAAGCCGACCAATATCAGCTACCTGCACTATGACAATGAATTATTACTATTTGGAAATTGAATTTCCTTTATGTACATATTTACCTGGTCGAGTGGTTAGCAAACGGAAATTTGGGACATAGGCAAGGCACATTTCCTAGCATAGTACTGGTTTGATTACACAGGGATAATGAATAAGTGAACTGTTACCGTGATATAACTGAAATAATGGTGAAAATGGCATAAAACTTCAGTAAAAAACAAAACTTGCCTTATATCCTCATCATCTATCGTTCGTAGTGGTGTGTGTAGCAATTGACTGAACTTGTTCGCCATTTTGTTTCCGGCTGGCGCTAGCGTTCAAATGGCGATAGGCCTGCTCCAGTCTATCGACGTTACTTTTGATATCTGCTATGATCAGCTACCAGTTACTAGGGTGCTATCTATAAGCCCTCACAATCAACAGGACTTCGTCCTTTGAAAATGGAATTTTCATCCGTAGCTGAACTTCTTCTGCAATAGAATACACACACAACACTTAAGAGCAATGTTTTAACATCATGATAAATAAAGAAGAAGTCGGGTATTCATAAATATATGTATACTACATATATTGTGACTGAAGATCACATTTGTAAACATTGTAAATTAATGGGAAATTGGTCAAAAAGAACATTTTCAATGCTTTAATTCATAGACATTTTAAAGGCTTTTTGTCAGATTTCCTAATGGTCGGCTGCTGCATTTTATTTCTTGGTGAGTAAGAACGACCGGAAATGACATCAAACTTCCTTTCCTGTGTTTACTTCCGATTGGTTAAAACATTTCACGATTAAACAGTAAAGAACAAATATACCAAATAGAAAGGAATAAAGGTAGGACCTATGTCAAAATTCAAAGTTTCACTCATATAACGCAAAACAATGTTTTACATTCAGTTCAATTTAGCTTTCGCAATTATTTCCCAAAAAGATAAAATCTGCAGCATACAGCTTTGAAAACGCATGTAGAACAAACTGTATAAAACGTTCATGTTAATGTAGAACAGTAGAAAACTGAAAAAAGGAAGCAATTTTTCATTATGACTGGACCGCCTTATATTAAACAATAACATAATGGTAAACATACCTTCTTCTCCTAAATTTGCCGTTTCCAGATAAATGTGTTTTGTTGGCAGATAAAATTTATCCGAATAGACATCCCCTGATGACACCCTTTACTAGGCTGCAAATTCGACGCAAAACCAATAGACAACAATTAAAATGTAGAAAAATGAATCGTCTTATAAACAGATATGGAGTGTGTGTTGAACAAGCAATATGTGAATTGAAAAAATATAGATCTGTCAGTTCGATATGGCGCCACAAAAAACCTCATTTACCTCTTATTGTTAAAATTGCAACATGTTTACTTAAAAGGAGAAAGTCGTTGAATATTATCGAATAAAGATCCTCAAGCCCTTGTGTACAAATTGTCTATGTTTATTACTTTTGAGACGACCCCTTAAATTTGAGCCTATTCTGAAGTCCGTTTCAGTTTACGTTTACGTTTCAGGTTTTGTTGGAAAGGTCCAATAATAATACTTTATTTAATGAGGGTACAAACTCATTTAGTTATTATTACTAATCTCCCATGAGGCCCTCTATTTTGAAGTACTGACATAAGAAATACATATTATAAGGATAATCATAGGGGAAACAACATTATATATATTGTGAAGTCATTTCTGAAAATTTCATGTATGACATGATTGAATGTAGATGATACTTATAACTGAGTGTGAAAATACTTATAACATTTGTCTTTAAATGTGTTTAGAGATTCTGATGATTTTATTTGTAAGGATAGTTTTTAGCTCTACTGGCCAAAGGCCAGAAGAGCTTATGCCGTGGTGTGGTGTCCATGCGTCCGTAAACAATTGCTTGTGAACACGATACAGTCTTCAGTATTGATTGAATCTCAATCAAACTTATACAGTAGATATCCATGAGAGCACGGTTCCTTTCGCAAACCAGCCAGATCCGCCTATGCAAGACTGGATTATGGCCCTTGAAATTGTCAAAATTGGTATAATAGAGCTTAGGAACACAATAGAAGCTCCATTTACTATCTGATCTTCATCAAACTTACACAGTAGTTAGGTATTCATGAGAGCTTGGTTCCGTTTGCAAACCCGCCAGATCCGGCCGTGCAAGACAGGATTATGGCCCTTGAAATTGAATTGCTATAATAGAGCTTGTGAACGCGATAAAGTCTTCAGTTTTTATTGTATCTCAATCAAACTTATACAGTAGTTAGGTATCCATGAGAGCTCGCAAACTGGATTATGGCCCTTGAAATTGTCAAAATTGCTTTAATTGAGCTTGTGAACACAATAGAGGCTCCATTTACTAACTAATTTTCACCAAACTCAGATAGTAGTTAAATATTGATGAGAGCTCGGTTCCTTTCGCAAACCAGCAAGATCCGCCTATGCAAGACTGGATTATGGCCCTTGAAATTGTCAAAATTGCTATAATGCAGCTTGTGAACAAGAGCCTCCATTTACTATCCGATCTTCACCATACATACATGCTCTGGATTGAAAATGACCAAAGAACCATACCAGTAGAGCATAGGCCCTCATGGGCCTCTTGTTTCTATTAAGGTCTGAGCCAGAGTATGTTAGGGATGGTTACCAAGTATATGTTTTTGGTTTTTCTAATTTAAGATTAAAGTCTGCTGCAGATCGCAATGAATAATTTATATCGCTTACTGGAATAAGTCTATTATTCATATAATCAGGTGTTAGGTTGTGAAGAGATTTATAGATCATCACACATTATTAAATGGAAGTCAATTTAGGAGTTTAAACATATCAGCCGATGGTGTCATTTTACTGGCATCTAGTATGATATGCACAGCTTGTTTTAGAAGTTTTGTTATTGCTTCCATATTATTTTAAGTGAATATAGTTGTAAAAATTGTGACAAAAGGAAAAATTCCTCATTATGACCAATTTTTAGCTCTACTGGCCAAAGGCCAGAAGGGCTTATGTCGTGGCGATTTGTCCGTCGTCCGTGCGTGCGTGCGTCCGTCCGTCCGTGCGTCCGTAAACAATTTCTTGTTAACACGATACAGTCTTAACTTTTAATTGTATCTCAACCAAACTTATACAGTAGTTAGATATCCATGAGAGCTCGGTTCCTTTCGAAAACCAGCCAGATCCGCCCATGTATGACTGGATTATGGCCCTTGAAATGGTCAAAATTGCTATAAAAGAGCTTGTTAACACGATACAGTCTTCACTTTTGATTGTATCTCAACCAAACTTATACAGTAGTTATTTATGAGAGCTCGGTTCATTTCGAAAACCAGCCAGATCCGCCCATGTATGACTGGATTATGGCCCTTGAAATGGTCAAAATTGCTATAAAAGAGCTTGTCAACACGATACAGTCTTTATTTTTGATTGTATCTCAACCAAACTTATACAGTAGTTAGATATCCATGAGAGCTCGGTTCCTTTCGAAAACCAGCCAGATCCGCCCATGTATGACCGGATTATGGCCCTTGAAATGGTCAAAATTGCTATAAAAGAGCTTGTTAACACGATACAGTCTTCACTTTTGTTTGTATCTCAACCAAACTTATACAGTAGTTAGATATCCATGAGAGCTCGGTTCCTTTCAAAAACCAGCCAGATCCGCCCATGTATGACTGGATTATGGCCCTTGAAATGGTCAAAATTGCTATAAAAGAGCTTGTTAACATGATACAGTCTTCACTTTTGATTGTATCACAACCAAACTTATACAGTAGTTAGATATCTATGAGAGCTTGGTTCCTTTCGAAAACCAGCCAGATCCGCCCATGCAAGACTGGATTATGGCCCTTGAAATTGTCCAAATTGCTATAATTGAGCATGTGAACACAATAGAGGCTCCATTTACTATCATTCTGATCTTCACCAAACTTAGATAGTAGTTAAATACTGATTAGAGCTTGGTTCCTTTTGAAAACCAGCCAGATCCGCCAATGCAAGACTGGATTATGGCCCATGAAATTGTAAAAATTACTATAATACAGCTTGTGAAAACAAAAGAGCCCCCATTTACTATCCGATCTTCACCATACATACATGCTCTGGATTGAAAATGACCAAAAAACCATACCAGTAGAGCATAGGCCCTCATGGGCCTCTTGTTCCTCTTGTCACAATGTTTCATAATTCATCTGTTGCAGATACGTCCATATCTGGGAAAGGGTTGTTTGTTTTGAGCTTTATTATGCTTTATTATAGATATCAAAGAGAGGAAGTGCATTACACAAGAACCATAACTCTATAATAAATAATAAAAATTAACTCCCGTGTTTTTATTATTTTCTTTATTGTCCGTCTTTATTGCCCGTCACACTTTATTTGCATTGAGCATAAATCTAAAAGTACTGAATATATTTCAATGAAACTTAAAATATACATACATATCAATAAGAGAGAGTGCCTAATACAAGAACCATAACTTTATAGTGAATATTTTTCAAATGATCTCCCTTGTTAGACTTTTATTTCCATGTCAGGAGCATAACTCGAAAAGTACTTAAGATATTTTGATGAAACTTGAAGTGTATACAGATATTAAAGAAAGGAAGTGCATTACACAAGAACCATAACTTATAGTGATTAATTTTCAAGTTATCTCCCTTGTTAGACTATATTTCAATTCAGGACCATAACTCCAAAAGTACAAAAGATATTTTGATGAAACTTGAAATGTAGATAGATATTAAAGAGAGGAAGTGCATTACACAAGAACCATAGCTCTATAATAAATAATAAAAATTAACTCCCTTGTTTTTATTATTTTCTTTATTGTCCATCACACTTTATTTGCATTGAGCATAAATATAAAAGTACTGAATATATTTCAATGAAACTTGAAATATACATACATATCAATAAGAGAGAGTGCATAATACAAGAACCATAACTTTATAGTGAATATTTTCAAATGATCTCCCTTGTTCGACTTTATATTTCCATGTCAGGACCATAACTCAAAAAGTACTAAAGATATTTCAATAAAACTTGAAAATATACAGATATTAAAGAAAGGAAGTGCATTACACAAGAACCATAACTTATAATGAATAATTTTCAAGTTATCTCGTTAGACATTATATTTCAATTTTCAGGACCATAACTCCAAAAGTACGAAAGATATTTCAATGAAACTTTAAATGTAGATAGATATTAAAGATAAGAAGTGCATTAAATAAGAACCATAACTCTATAATAAATAATGAAAATTAATTCCTTTGTTTTTAGCCCGCTTATGTCATTGCGAATTGTCCGTTGTGCGTGCGTGCGTTAACTTTTTCCTTTAAACAACTTCTTCTCCCTAACCACATGGCCAATTTGGTTGAAACTTCATAGGAAGCATCCTCTCAATATCCTCTCTTAAAATCCTTCAATTTTTTTTTATCCATCTATAATTCTGGTTTCATGATGGCAACGAAAAGAAAAAAATAGTGAAAACTTAAAAAAACTTCCGAAAGAGTCAGGCCGATTTTCAAATAATTTTGTAGAAATGTTCCTTGGGTGACCCTGTATTAGATTCCTTCAAGAAATGTTGATTGGTTGGAAAACATGGCTGCCAGGGAGCGGGGCTATTTTGCCTTTTATAGCTATAGTAAAAACATAAAAAATCTTCTTCTCCGAAAGTGTTCTGCTGATTTTCAAATAATTTTGTAGAAATGTTCATTGGGTGAACCTCTATCATATTCCTTCAAGCCATGTTGAGTGGTTGAAAAACATGGCCGCCAGAGGGCGGGGCTATTATGCCCTATATGACCATAGTGAAAACTTAAAAAATCTTCTTCTCCGAAAGTGTTGAGCAGATTTTCAAATAATTTTGTAGAAATGTTCCTTGGGTGACCCTCTATCAGATTCCTTCAAGCCATGTTGATTGGTAAAAAAACATGGCCGCCAGAGGGCTGGGCTATTTTGCCTTATATGGCTAAAGAGAAAACCTAAAAAATCTTCTCCTCCGAAAGTGTCAGGCCGATTTTCAAATAATTTTGCAGAAACATTCCTTGGGTTACACTCTACAAGATTCCTTTTAGCCATGGTGGTTGGTAAAATACATAGCCACCAGGGGGCAGGGCTGTTTGGAGATTTGATTTTTGCCTCATGGCCGTGGAGCGATACTGGCCCTCTTGGGCCTCTTGTTATTATTTTCTTTTAATGAAGTCTGTATTATGTAAATAGGTATGATCACTAGTTAAAGGTAGTTCTATCAGACAATGCCTATTATCACTTGACAAAGCCCTTATGGGGGAGCATCTTTCGGTTTCACCGATTCCTTGTTTTAATTAAGTTATCCAAAATTTTAACATAAATACAATCTACTTTTCAGGGAATTAACTTAGTACCACAGGAAGAATGTAGGACTTTTATAAAGTAAAATATTTGCAAAGCATACTTGGCTTTTCGATTTATCACTCGCCATTGGAGATGTCCATCTCACTTAGACACAGTTCCGGGCATACCAAGGTAATTTCTCAATAGCAAAACAGAAGTAAAAAGGCAATTGCAAAAAAGATACACTCGAACTTCAATAGATCGCGAAGGGGGTAAAACGTGATATATCCATTAGAAAGCGAATAGGGTATACTGCAGTCTTTTCCCCAACAATATCTCTCTTATTATCCAGCTAAATCTTATGATGTGGGTACTCAACAGAATCGTCCCGTTGAGATGATCCATTTCAGTATTCATAGCATAGGGTTTGAGGGTCAAATGAGGATTTAGAACAAACAAAATGCCTTTTATCTAGAGCTCTGATAAAAACACATGTATAATGCTTCATTTCTTCATAATATCCAGATATATTTTTATGTTGAAGTATCATGTGTTGCAAATGCACCAAATTGTATTTTATAACAATTCTCAGTTATTTAAGCATCTAGTTTACCGACCCTTTAAGCAGTTTATCCTTTTGTCCCAATGGTTTCAAGATGTTTCCGCAAGTGTGAATGTGTTAAAATATGTTAAACATGATTTATATCTGATTTGTAACATGGTTTTATTTTTTCAGTCAAACAGACGTTATAATGGACTATATGAGAACCAAGTTTCTAGAGAGTGTCAGCAAAATGGTTGTGGATAACACAACACAGCTCACACTGAAAACACATCCTTGGTATGTATTTTCAAATATGTGGATATTTAGCTATTTCCCATATATGTACAACAAATCTTTAGCAGACACTTTTGAAAATATGTGATCAACAAAGTATAATGAACAATTTCTATAAATGAAAATACATTTATATTAATTTATGGAATACAGTTAAAACCAATATATTAAAAGTCACAATGTTTTCAAAAGTCATTAGCTTCAGATGTATCCAAATGTTACTGCATGTGGTTAATGGTTAAATAAACTCATATTTTAGGTGTGGTAAAGGACTGCTTAAAGGGTTCTAAATAAGTCGTTAATCAGTAGCTATAAACATTTTACTGATGCAGGCAACAATGAACATTTTGATGCCTTTTAGGCAGACATTTTTAGCTTGCCTGTTTGTAGTAGAAAAGTCGGGCTAATGTGATACCCTTGGCAACGTCATTGTCTCAAAACTTTAACCTTACCTTATTGCTCTAAAACAGTTATACATTTTCAAACGAAACTTGATACAATTTTTCTAGGAACAATTCTCATGTCTGTACAAAGTCACATTACTCTGGCTGTAATAAGTATTCAGAAATGGCCCTTTTTAGGTCACCTGTCACATAGTGACAAGGTGAGCTTTCGTGTTCGCCCTTCGTCTGTCGTTCTTGTGAACACGATAAAGTCTTCATTTATAATCCAATGTTTACAAAACTTATTCAGTAGCTAGATATCAATGAGAGCTTGGTTCCTTTCAAAAAGCTAGATCTGTTGATGCATGACGGGATTATGGCCCTTTATAAATTTTTAAAGTCATCATTTATTATCAGATGTTTACCAAACTTATTCAGTAGCTAGATATTTATGAGAGCTCGGTTCCTTTTCAGCCAGATCTGTCCATGCATGACGGGATTATGGCCCTTTAAATTTGGCAAAACTGCTATAATTGACCTTGTGAACAAGATAAAGTCATCATTTATTATACGATGTTTACCAAACTTATAGACATGAGAGCTTGGTCCCTTTTGAATACCAGCCAGATCCGTTCATGCATGATGGGATTATGGCCCTTTATAAATTGGCAAAATTGCTATTATTTACCTTGTGAACAAGTTAAAGTCTTCATTTATTATTCGATGTTTACCAAACTTATTCAGTAGCTAGATATCCATAAGAGCTTGGTTCCTTTCGAAAACTTCATTTAATTATGTCTCCCCCTGTATACAGGGGAGATATATTGTTTTTGTCCTTGATGTCTGTCTGTCTGTCTGTCTGTTCGTCCCCAAAATCTTGTCCGATCCATATCTCCCAGACGGCTTGAAGGATTTTCATGAAACTTGGGTCACATGTTCACCTCATCAAGGCGACGTGCAGAACCCGCGTCTCGACAATATAGGGTCAAGGTCAAGGTCACGCTTGAAGGTCAAAGGTTTGAGGCTTTATTTCGTGTCCGCTCCATATCTCCCAGACGGCTTGAAGGATTTTCATGAAACTTGGGTCACATGTTCACCTCATCAAGGCGACGTGCAGAACCCGCGTCTCGACAATATAGGGTCAAGGTCACGCTTGAAGGTCAAAGGTTTGAGGCTTTATTTCGTGTCCGCTCCATATCTCCGAGACGGCTTGAAGGATTTTCATGAAACTTAGGTCACATGTTCATCTCATCAAGGCGACGTGCAGAACTTGCGTCTCGACAATATAGGGTCAAGGTCACGCTTGAAGGTCAAAGGTTTGAGGCTTTATTTCGTGTCTGCTCCATATCTCCGAGACGGCTTGAAGGATTTTCATGAAACTTGGGTCACATGTTCACCTCATCAAGGTGACGTGCAGAACCCGCGTCTCGACAATATAGGGTCAAGGTCACGCTTGAAGGTCAAAGGTTTGAGGCTTTATTTCGTGTCCGCTCCATATCTCCCAGACGGCTTGAAGGATTTTCATGAAACTTGGGTCACATGTTCACCTCATCAAGGTGACGTGCAGAACTTGCGTCTCGACAATATAGGGTCAATGTCAAGGTCACGCTTGAAGGTCAAAGGTTTGAGGCTTTATTTTGTGTCCGCTCCATATCTCCCAGACGGCTTGAAGGATTTTAATGAAACTTTGGTCACATGTTCACCTCATCAAGGCGACGTGCAGAACCCGTGTCTCGACAATATAGGGTCAAGGTCATGCTTGAAGGTCAAAGGTTTGAGGCTTTATTTCGTGTCCGCTCCATATCTCCAAGACGGCTTGAAAGATTTTCATGAAACTTGGGTCACATGTTCACCTCATCAAGGCGCCGTGCATAACCCGCGTCTCGACCATACCGGGTCAAGGTCACGTTTGAAGGTCAAAGGTTTGAGGCTTTATTTTGTGTCAACTCCATATCTCCAAGACGGTTTGAAGTATTTTCATGAAACTTGGGTCAGATGTTCACCTCATCAAGGCGACGTGCAGAACCCGCGTCTCGACCATACTTGGTCAAGGTCACGCTTGAAGGTCAAAGGTTTGAGGCTTTATTTTGTGTCCACTCCATATCTCCTTAACGGATTTTCATGATACGTGGGTCACATGTTCACCTCATCAAGGCGACGTGCAGAACCCGCGTTTCGACCATACCGTGTCAAGGTCACGCTTGAAGGTCAAAGGTTTTAGGCTTTATTTCGTGTCCACTCAATATCTCCAAGACGGCTTGAAGGATTTTCATGAAACTTGGGTCAGATGTTCACCTCGTCAAGGCGACGTGCAGAACCCGCGTCTCGACCATACTGGGTCAAGGTCAAGGTCACGCTTGAAGGTCAAATGTTTGAGGCTTTATTTTGTGTCCGCTCCATATCTCCTTAAAGGATTTTCATGAAACTTGGGTCACATGTTCACCTCATCAAGGCGACGTGCAGAACCCGCATCTCCACCATACCGGTTAAAGGTCAAGGTCACGCTTGAAGGTCAAAGGTTTTAGGCTTTATTTCGTGTCCAGTCAATATCTCCAAGACGGCTTGAAGGATTTTCATGAAAATTTGGTCACATGTTCACCTCATCAAGGCGACGTGCAGAACCCGCGTCTCGAACATACTGGGTCAAGGTCAAGGTCACGCTTGAAGGTCAAAGGTTTGAGGCTTTATTTTGTGCCGCTCCATATCTCCAAAACAGCTTAAAGAATTTTCATGAAACTTGGGTCACATGTTCACCTCATCAAGGCGACGTGCAGAACCCGCGTCTCGACCATACCGGTTCAAGGTCAAGGTCACGCTTGAAGCTCAAAGGTTTTAGGCTTTATTTCCTGTCCACTCAATATCTCCAAGACGGCTTGCTTATGTTTAGCAACAGTTGTTAACTGTTTTGAAGAATACTTCAGTCTTGAATGTTACAGCTGCAGTAAAAATATGTGTTTCTGTAAACCATTTGAAATCATGTCCACTTTGTACCAGGTCAAGACAAAACATTAGTAATTAAAAATTGAGTACTGTCCAACTTGGTCAAATTTTTGTTTGTCTGCTTTATAGGTTGGAATGTTTTGAGAGATTTTGACAGATATTTGAGGGGGAGACATATGTTTTTGTCAAAACAATTCTAGTTGTCACATGTCCTTTACATTGATTTATAAACGTGACCATGACCTTTGTGTGATCTTTTACAATCAAATATCATCATTGTCTTTGGATGATCTTCAGCATGACTTTTTGACCTTCTTTCTTATATTTGTAAAGCCATTAAATTAGGACCCTTAAAACACTTACTCAGGTGAGCGATATAGGGCCATCATGGCCCTCTTGTTTTGACTTGGGACAAAAAAGATGAACGTTGGCATTTGCTCTGCAATGCTCTTTTAAGCTCGCCTATGCACAAAGTGCAAGGTGAGCTTTTGTGATCGTCCGTCGTCGTCGTCGTACGTCTGTTCACATTAAACCAATTAACCAAATTCAAAATAATTTTATAGAAATGTTCCTTGGGTAGATCTCTTTCAAACTTGTTCAAAGAATTCTATTCTATGCAGAACTTTGGCTGCCACGGCAACAAAAAAGGGGAAATTAACCAAAACTTAAAAAATCTTCTTGTCCAAAAGTACTGGCCCGATTTGAAAATTATTGTGCACAAATGTTCCTTGGGGTACCTTCTACCAAGATTGTTCAAATATTTTCGATCCGTTGAAAAACATGGCTGCCAGGGGGCGGAGCTTATTTTCCGTATATGTGCATTGTTAAAACTTTAAAAATCTTCTTGTCCAAAAGTACTGGCCTGATTTGAAAATTATTTTGCACAAACGTTCCTTGGGGCACCGATCCGTTGAAAAACATGGCCGCCAGGGGGCGGAGCTTGTTTTCCTTATATGTGCATTGTTAAAACTTTAAAAATCTTCTTGTCCAAAAGTACTGGCCCAATTTGAAATTATTTTGCACAAACGTTCCTTGGGGCACCCTTTGACAAGATTGTTCAAATATTTCCGATCCTTTGAAAAACATGGCCACCAGGGGCCGGAGCTTGTTCATAGACTCATATAGGGAAAAAACTTTAAAAATCCTCTTGCCTAGGCCTTAAATATTTGGTATGTAGCATCATCTAGTGGACCTCTACCAAGATTGTTAAAATTATAGCCCTGGGGTCTATTGTTTTACATAGACTCATATAGAGACAATTTTAAAAAAAATATTTCTAAAAGTAGAGGGCCCCGGCCTTTGATATTTGGTATGTCTACTGGACCTCTACCAAGATTGTTCAAATTATAGCCCTGGGGTAAAAAATGACCCCATCCCGGGGGTTACTTGTTTTACATATACTCATATATGGGAAAAACTTAAAAAATCTTCTTGTCTAAAAGCAGAGGGCCAAGGCCTTTGATATTTGGTATGTAGCATCATCTAGTGGACCTCTACCAAGATTGTTCAACTTATAGCCATGGGGTCAAAAATGACCCCTCCCCTGGGGGTCATTTGTTTCACATAGACCTTTTTTAGGGGAAAAACTTAAAAAATCTTCTTGTCTTTGATATTGGGTATGTAGCATCATCTAGTGGACCTCTACCTAGATTGTTCAAATTATAGCCCTTGGGTCAAAATTACCTGTCCCTGGGGGTCACTTGTTTTACATAGACTCATAAAGGGATAAAAATTAAAAAATCATCTTGTCTAAAAGTAGAAGAAGGCCCAGGCCTTTGCTATTTGGTATGTAGCATCATCTATGGACCCCTACCGAGATTGTTCAAATTATAGCCCTGGGGTCAAAAATGGCCCCACCCGGGTCACTTGTTTTACATATACTCGTATAGGGAAAAACTTTAAAAATCTTGTCTATAAGTTTAATATTTGAAATCTAACTTCATCTAGTGGACTTCTACCAAGATTTGTTAAATTATTATAGCCCTGGTGTCAAACATGGTTCCACCCTGGGGATCACTTGTTTTACATAGACTTGTTAAGGTAAACACTTTGAAAATATTCTTGTCCATTTGCCATGAATATTCTTTGGGTGCCCCTCTACTAAGACTTCCAATTATTTTGATAGGATGATAAACATGGCCACCAGGGGGTGTTGCTTGTTTTTCATATATATGTATAGACAAATAACAATGAAAACTTTTTAAGTTTGATTAAATCAGGTGAGCGATATAGGACCATCATGGTCTTCTAGTTTAAAAATGCTGTTGTAATAAATTTTAATATTATATATATTTCTTCAGCTATTTTCATAGCAGACATCACAGAAACTACTATATCAGGTAAACTGTTTATGTTTTTCAGGTATCCAAATGACTTGGCATGGACCATGAACATAAATCATAGAATTATGGCCAAATATCTAGGATTGAAGGACTTTTTCTGTTTCCTTACATCCGTCGTCGTTAACTTAAATTCCACAAAACATCACAGGAATGTTCCTTTGGTGGTCCTCTTTCAAATTTGTTCAAAGGTTTAAATTCCATTGAGAACTTTGGTTTGCTGCGGCATCAGAAAGGGGGCAAAATGTCCAAACTTTAAAAATCTTCTCCTCCAAATCTGCCTTTCAGATTCCAATATAATTTGGTAGAAATGTTCCTTGGGTGACCCTTAACAATTATTGTTCAAGCCATTTTTAGCTCTACTGTCCAAAGGCCAGAAGGGCTTATGTCGTGGCGATTTGTCCGTGCGTCCATCCGTCCGTAAACAATTTCTTGTTAACACGATACAGTCTTCACTTTTGATCTTGGATTATGGCCCTTGAAATGGTCAAAATTGCTATAAAAGAGCTTGTTAACACGATACAGTCTTCACTTTTGATTGTATCTCAACCAAACTTATACAGTAGTTAGATATCCATGAGAGCTCGGTTCCTTTTGAAAAAATCTTCTTGTCTAAAAGCAGAGGGCCAAGGCCTTTGATATTTGGTATGTAGCATCATCTAGTGGACCTCTACCAAGATTGTTCAACTTATAGCCATGGGGTCAAAAATGACCCCTCCCCTGGGGGTCATTTGTTTCACATAGACTTTTTTTAGGGGAAAAACTTAAAAAATCTTCTTGTCTTTGATATTGGGTATGTAGCATCATCTAGTGGACCTCTACCTAGATTGTTCACATTATAGCCCTTGGGTCAAAATTACCTGTCCCTGGGGGTCACTTGTTTTACATAGACTCATAAAGGGATAAAAATTAAAAAATCATCTTGTCTAAAAGTAGAAGAAGGCCCAGGCCTTTGCTATTTGGTATGTAGCATCATCTATGGACCCCTACCGAGATTGTTCAATGGATTATGGCCCTTGAAATGGTCAAAATTGCTATAAAAGAGCTTGTTAACACGATACAGTCTTCACTTTTGATTGTATCTCAACCAAACTTATACAGTAGTTAGATATCCATGAGAGCTCGGTTCCTTTTGAAAACCAGCCACAGATCCGCCCATGCATGACTGGATTATGGCCCTTGAAATGGTAAAAATTAGTATAAAAGAGCTTGTTAACACGATACAGTCTTCACTTTTGATCTTATCTCAATCAAACTTATACAGTAGTTAGATATCAATGAGAGCTTGATTCCTTTCAAAAACCAGCCAGATCTGCCCATGCATGACTGGATTATGGCCCTTGAAATTGTCAAAATTGCTATAATAGACCTTGTTAACAAGATACAGTCGTTATTTTTAGCTCAAGGTGAGTTATTGTGATCGCCTTTTGTCCGGCGTGCGTCGTCCGTCAACTTCTTCTCCTCAGTAACCAGTTGGTCAATTGGGATGAAACTTCACAGAAAGCATCCTCTCGATGACCTCACCAGAATTCCTTCAAATTTTTGGGATCCATGCAGAATTCCGGTTTCCATGGCAACGAAACCGAAAAAACTTCAAAATTCTTCTTCTCCCAAACTGGTTGGCAGATTTTCAAATAATTTTGTAGGAATGTTCCTTAGATGACCCTCTATCAGATTCCTTCAAGCCATGTTGATTGGTCGAAAAACATGGCCGCCAGGGGGGGCAGGGCTATTTTGCCTTATATGGCTATAGTGAAAACTTAAAAAATCTTCTCCTCCGAAAGTGTCAGGCCGATTTTCAAATAATTTTGTACAAATGTTCCTTGGATGACCCTCTATCAGATTCCTTCAAGCCATGTTGATTGGTCGAAAAGCATGGCTGCCAGTCGGCAGGGCTATTTTGCCTTATATGGCTATAGTGAAAACTTAAAAGATCTTCTCCCAAACTGATTGGCAGATTTTCAAATAATTTTGTAGAAATGCTCCTTGGATGACCCTCTATCAGATTCCTTCAAGCCATGTTGATTGGTAAAAAAACATGGCCTCCAGGAGGGGCGGGGCTATTTTGCCTTATATGGCTATAGTGAAAACTTAAAAAATCTTCTTCTCCGAAAGTGTCAGGCAGATTTTCAAATAATTTTGTAGAAATGTTCCTTAAGTGACCCACTATCCGATTCCTTCAAGCCATGTTGATCGGTCAAAAAACATGGCCGCCAGTGGGCAGGGCTATATTGCATTATATGGCTATAGTGAAAACTTAAAAAATCTTCTCCTCCGAAAGTGTCGGGCAAATTTTCAAATATTTTGGAGAAATGTTCCTAGGGTGACCCTCTATCAGATTCCTTCAAGCCAAGTTGATTAGTTGAAAACTATGGCTGCCAGGAGGCGGGGCTTATATAGCTAAAGTGAAAAAAATAAATCAGGTGAGCAATTCCAGGGCCATCACGGCCCTCTTGTTTAGCTCACCTATGTACGAAGTACAAAAGATCACCGAATGTCCGTCGGCGTCGTCGTCTGTCTGTCCGTCCGTCTGTTAATAATTTCCTACAAATGACTTCTTCTACTAAACCAATGGACAGATTTCAAAATAACTTCACAGGAATGGTCCTTAGGTGGTCCCCTTTCAAAGTTGTTCAAAGAATTTAATTCCAAGTAGAACTTTGGCTGTTACGGCATCAGAAAAGGGGAAAATTGCCAAATCTTAAAAAATCTTCTTGTCCAAATGTGCTGGCCCGATTTGAAAATTATTTTGCACAAATGTTCCTTAGGGCACCCTCTACCAAGATTGTTCAATAATTTCCGATTCGTTGAAAAACATGGCCACAAGGGGGCGGGGCTTGTTTTCCTTATATGTGCATTGTTAAAACTTTAAAAAATCTTCTTGTTCAAAAGTACTGGCCAGATTTCAAAATAATTTTACAGAAATGGTCCTTAGGTGGTCCCCTTTCAAAGTTGTTTAAAGAATTTCATTCCAAGTAGAACTTTGGTTGCTGCAGCATCAGAAAAGGGGAAAATTGCCAAATCTTAAAAAATCTTCTTGTCCAAATGTGCTGGCCCGATTTGAAAATTATTTTGCACCAATGTTCCTTAGGGCACCCTCTACCAAGATTGTTCAATAATTTCCGATTCGTTGAAAAACATGGCCACAAGGGGGCGGGGCTTGTTTTCCTTATATGTGCATTGTTAAAACTTTAAAAAATCTTCTTGTTCAAAAGAACTGGCCAGATTTCAAAATAATTTTACAGAAATGGTCCTTAGGTGGTCCCCTTTCAAAGTTGTTTAAAGAATTTCATTCCAAGTAGAACTTTGGTTGCTGCAGCATCAGAAAAGGGGAAAATTGCCAAATCTTAAAAAATCTTCTTGTTCATAAGTGTTTGCCCGATTTAAAAATTATTTTGCACAAATGTTCCTTGGGGCACCCCCTACCAAGCTTGTTTTCCTTATATGTGTATTGTTAAAACTTTAAAAATCTTCTTGTCCAAAAGTACTGGCCTATTTTGCACAAATATTCCTTGGGGCACCCTCTACCAAGATTGTTCAAATATGTCCGATCCATTGAAAAACATGGCCCCAGGGGGCAAAGATTGTTTTCCTTATATGTGCATTGTTTAAACTTTAAAAATCAGGTGAGCGATCCAGGGCCATCATGGCCCTCTTGTTTATTGTATCTCAATCAAACTTATACAGTAGTTAGATATCCATGAGAGCTTGATTCCTTTCGAAAACAAGCCAGATCCGCCCCATGCATGACTGAATTATGGCCCTTGAAATTGTCAAAATTGCTATAATAGGGCTTGTTAACATGATACAGTCCTTATTTTTAGCTCTACTGGCCAAAGCCAGAAGGGCTTATGTCGTGGCGATTTGTCTGTGTGTGCGTCCGTCTGTCCGTCCGTCCGTAAACAATTTCTTGTTAACACGATACAGTCTTTACTTTTGATTGTATCTCAACCAAACTTATACAGTAGTTAGATATCCATGAGAGCTCGGTTCCTTTCGAAATCCAGCCAGATCCGCCCATGCATGGCTGGATTATGGCCCTTGAAATGGTCAAATTTGCTATAAAAGAGCTTGTTAACACGATACAGTCTTCACTTTTGATTGTATCTCAACCAAACTTATACAGTAGTTAGATATTTATGAGAGCTCGGTTCCTTTCGAAATCCAGCCAGATCCGCCCATGCATGACTGGATTATGGCCCTTGAAATGGTCAAAATTGCTATAAAAGAGCTTGTTAACACGATACAGTCTTTACTTTTGATTGTATCTCAACCAAACTTATACAATAGTTAGATATCCATGAGAGCTCAGTTCCTTTCGTAAACCAGCCAGATCCACCCATGCAAGACTGGATTATGGCCCTTGAAATTGTCCAAATTGCTATAATTGAGCATGTGAACACAATAGAGGCTCCATTTACTATCTGATCTTCACCAAACTTAGATAGTAGTTAAATATTGATGAGAGCTTGGTTCCTTTTGAAAATCAGCCAGATCCGCCCATGCAAGACTGGATTATGGCCCATGAAATTGTAAAACTTGCTATAATACAGCTTGTGAACACAAAAGAGCCTCCATTTACTATCCGATCTTCACCATACATACATGCTCTGGATTGAAAATGACCAAAGAACCATACCAGTAGAGCATAGGCCCTCATGGGCCTCTTGTTTAATGTATCTCAATCAAACTTATACAGTAGTTAGATATCCATGAGAGTTTGGTTCATTTCTAAAAAACGGCCAGATCTACCCATGCATAGCTGGATTATGGCCCTTGAAATTGTCAAAATTGATATAATACAGCTTGTGAACACAATAGAGCTTCAATTTACTATCTGATCTTCACCAAACTTAGATGGTATTTGAATATTGATGACATATTGATTCCTTTGAAACAAGCCAGATCAATGCCAGTAGAGCATAGACCCGGCTCATGGGCCTCTTGTTATGAAATTGCTTTACTTGAATGATCCTCTATTTAATTTGTTTAAGCCGTTTTGATTGGTTACACAATCATAGCAACCAGGCGTCATCACATAAGGGGTAAATTGAACTTTTAGCTACAAATGACAACCAACTCCTACCATTCCAATAGACACAATTTCCACAAAACATCACAGGAATGTTCCTTTGGTGGTCCTCTTTCAAAATTGTTCAAAGATTAAAATTAAATTGAGAACTTTGGTTGCTGCCGCATCCGAAAGGGGACAAAATGTCCGAACTTTAAAAATCTTCTCCTCCGAATCTAACTGTCAGATTCAAATATAATTTGGTAGAAATGTTCCTTGGGTGACCCTCTATAAAAATTGTTCAAGCCATACTGATTGGTCGAAAAACATGGCAGTCAGGCGGCATCAGAAAAGGGGCAAAATGACAAAATTTGAAAATTCCATTTTTAGCTCTACTGGCCAGAAGGGCTTATGTCGTGGCGATTTGTCCGTCGTGAGTGCTTGCGTGGTTGCGTCCGTAAACAATTTCTTGTTAACACAATACAGTCTTCACTTTCCATTGTATCTCAACCAAACTTATACAGTAGTTAGATATATTAATGAGAGCTCGGTTCCTTTCGAAAACCAGCCAGATCCGCCCATGCATGACTGGATTATGGCCCTTGAAATGGTCAAAATTGCTATAAAAGAGCTTGTTAACACGATACAGTCTTCACTTTTGATTGTATCTCAACCAAACTTATACAGTAGTTAGATATCCATGAGAGCTCGTTTCCTTTCGAAAACCAGCCACAGATCCGCCCATGCATGACTGGATTAGGGCCCTTAAAATGGTCAAAATTGCTATAAAAGAGCTTGTTAACATGATACAGTCCTTATTTTTGATTGTATCTCAATCAAACTTATACAGTAGTTAGATATCCATGAGAGTTTGGTTCATTTCTAAAAAAAGGCCAGATCTACCCATGCATGGCGGGATTATGGCCCTTGAAATTGTCAAAATTGCTATAATACAGCTTGTAAACACAATAGAGCTTCCATTTACTATCTGATCTTCACCAAACTTAGATGGTATTTCTAATATTGATGACATATTGGTTCCTTTTGAAACAAGCCAGATCAATGCCAGTAGAGCATAGGCCCTCATGGGCCTCTTGTTATGAAAGTGTTTGTCTGATTTTAAGAAAATATAATACGAATCTTACTGTAATGATCCTCCATTTAATTTGTTTAGGCCGTTTTGTTTGGTTACACAATCATATCAACCAGGCGTCATCACAAAAGGGCTAAATTGAACTTTTATCTACAAATGACAACCAACTCCTACCATTCCAATAGACCAATTTCCACAAAACATCACAGGAATGTTCCTTTGGTGGTCCTCTTTCAAAATTGTTCAAAGATTTAACTTCCGTTCAGAACTTAGGTTGCTGCGTTATCAGAAAGTGAGAAAAATACCTACATTTTAAAATCCTTTTCCTCCATAATCAGCTTGAGCGATTGCAAGATAATTTGGTAGAAATGTTCCTTAAGTGACCCTCTAAATAAACTGTTGAAGCCGTATTGATTTCGTTGAAAAGCAGGGCAGCAAGGCGGCAACAGGAAAGGTGAAAAATGACAAAAGATTTATAATTCCATTCTTATTAAAGTTATTGTTAGATTTCAAGATATAAATGGCCTTTACTGATAAGCTGTTTCTTGAGAAGTATCCACTCCTTGCAGTTTCATTTGCACTCCTTGATCAAATTTTCCAAGATATTTGCAGTTAAATATTTGCTATTAATTTACTATCAATTTGGTGATCGATTTAGGGCCATCTTGGCCCTTTTGTTCAATGTGCAGACACTTTATGACACATCTGCAGCAGACAACTATTCAAACCTCCCTTTGCTACAATTTTTTCATTTATTGGGATTTTCCATATTATTGCCTCAATATTTTGAGTTGTGTGCAGATTTAAAAAGGGTTAAATCTTTTGTTTTTTAAATATTTGTTAAAAAGCTGTAGGAAATATTTTCGCAGTCAAGCTATCCATCTGTTTACTACTTTTTAGCTCACCTATGCACGAAGTGCAAGGTGAGCTATTGGGATCACATTTTGTCCGGCGTCGTGTGTCGTCAACATTTAAGCTTGTTAACACTCTACAGGCTACATTTTGCATCCAATCTTCATGAAAGTTTATCAGAACGTTCATCTTCATAAAATCTTGGACAAGTTCGAAACTGGACCATATGAGGTCAAAAACTAGGTCACTAGATCGAATTGAAGGGAAATCTTGTTAACACTCTGGAGGCCACATTTTCAACTTGAGCATGTTGAAACTTTATCAGAATGTTTGTCTTAATGATATGTAGGTCAAGTTCGAACATGGGTCACTTCAGGTCAAAAAGTAGGTCACTAGATCAAATTGAAGGAAAATCTTGTTAACACTCCAGAGGCCGCAATTTTTTCTTAAGCAGTTTGAAATTTTGTCAGAATGTTTGTCTTAAAAATATCTAGGTCAAGTTCGAATATGTGTTATGCCGGGTCAAAAACTAGGTCACTAGGTCAAATTGAAGGAAAATCTTGTTAACACTTTGGATGCCACATTTTTTGCTTGAAATTTGGTCAGAATGTTTGTCTTAAAGATATCTAGGTCAAGTTCAAATATGGGTCATACTGGATCAGACACTAGGTCACAAGGCCAAATTTAGGGAAAATCTTGTTAACTCTGTAGAAGCCGCATGTTCGCTTCAGCGGCTTGAAATTTGTGCAGAATGTTGAGCTGAATGATATCTAGGCCAAGTTCGAATATGGGTCATGGCGGGTCAAAAACTAGGTCACTAGGTCAAATTGAAGGAAAATCTTGTTAACACTTTGGATGCCGCATTTTTTGCTTCAGCAGCTTGAAATTTTGTCAGAATGTTTGTCTAAATGATATTTAGGCCAAGTTCGGATATGGGTCATGCCGGATTAAAAACTAGGTCACTAGGCCAAATTGAAGGGTAATCTTGTTAACACTCGGGATACTGCATTTTTAGCTCACCTGAGCTTTGCTCAAGGTGAGTTATTGTGATCGCCTTTTGTCCGGCGTCCGTCGTGCGTCGTGCGTCAACTTCTTCTCCTCAGTAACCAGTGGGTCAATTTGGATGAAACTTCACAGAAAGCATCCTCTCAATGACCTCACCAGAATTCCTTCAAATTTTTGGGATCCATGCAAAATTCTGGTTTCCATGGCAACGAAACCGAAAAAACTTCAAAATTCTTCTTCTCCCGAATTGGTTGGAAGATTTTCAAATAATTTTGTAGAAATGTTCCTTGGATGACCCTCTATCAGATTCCTTCAAGCTGTGTTGATTGGTCGAAAAACATGGCCGCCAGGGGGGGCGGGGCTATTTTGCCTTATATGGCTATAGTGAAAACTTAAAAAATCTTCTCCTCCGAAAGTGTCAGGCTGATTTTCAAATAATTTTGTAGAAATGTTCCTTGGGTGACCCTCTATCAGATTCCTTCAAGCCATGTTGATTGGTCGAAAAACATGGCCACCAGGGGGGGCGGGGCTATTTTGCCTTATATGGCTATAGTGCAAACTTAAAAAATCTTCTCCTCCAAAAGTGTCAGGCTGATTTTCAAATAATTTTGTAGAAATGTTCCTTGGGTGATCCTCTATCAGATTCCTTCAAGCCATGTTGATTGGTCAAAAAACATGGCCGCCAGGGGGCGGGGCTATTTTGCCTTTTATGGCTATAATGAAAACTTAAAAAATCTTCTCCTCCATAAGTGTCAGGCCGATTTTCAAATAATTTTGTAGAAATGTTCCTTGGGTGACCCTCTATCAGATTCCTTCAAGCAATGTTGATTGGTCGAAAAACATGGCCGCCAGGGGGCGGGGGCTATTTTGCCTTATATGGCCAAAGTATAAACTTAAAAAATCTTCAACATCTTCTCCTCAGTAACCAGTGGGTCAATTGGGATGAAACTTCACAGAAAGCATCCTCTTAATGACCTCACCAGAATTTCTTCAAATTTTTTGGGATCCATGCAGAATTCTTGTTTCCATGGCAACGAAATCGAAAAAACTTCAAAATTCTTCTTCTCCCAAACTGGTTGGCAGATTTTCAAATAATTTTGTAGAAATGTTCCTTGGATGACCCTCTACCAGATTTCTTCAAGCCATGTTGATTGGTCAAAAAACATGGCCGCCAGGGGGGCGGGGCTATTTTGCCTTATATGGCTATAGTGAAAACTTAAAAAATCTTCTCCTCCGAAAGTGTCAGGCTGATTTTCAAATGATTTTGTAGAAATGTTCCTTGGGTGACCCTCTATCAGATTCCTTGAAGCCATGTTGATTGGTCGATAAACATGGCCGCCAGGGGGGGGGGGGGGGGGGGGGGGCTATTTTGCCTTATATGGCTATAGTGCAAACTTAAAAAATCTTCTTCTCCAAAACTGTCGGCCCGATTTTCAAATAATTTTGTAGAAATGTTCCTTGGATGACCCACTTTCAGATTCCTTCAAGCCATGTTGATTGGTCAAAAAACATGGCCGCCAGTAGGCAGGGCTATTTTGCATTATATGGCTATAGTGAAAACTTAAAAAATCTTCTCTTCCAAAAGTATCTGGCCGATTTTCAAATAATTTTGTAGAAATGTTCCTAGGGTGACCCTCTATCAGATTCCTTCAAGCCAAGTTGATTGGTCGGAAACTATGGCTGCCAGGGGGCGAGGCTTATATGGCTAAAGTGAAAAAAAAAAAAATCAGGTGAGCGATTCAAGGGCCATCATGGCCCTCTTGTTAATTTCAGCATGATGAAACTTTATCAGAATGTTTTTCTTGCTGATATGTAGGCCAAGTTCGAATATGGGTCATGCTGGGTCAAAAACTAGGTCACTAGATCAAATTGAAGGAAAATCTTGTGAACACTTTTGATGCCACATTTTTTGCTTCAGCAGCTTGAAATTTGGATAGAATGTTTGTCTGAATTATATCTTGGTCAAGTTCAAATATGAGTCATATTGGATAAGAAACTAGGTCAAAAAAGGAAAATATTGTTCAAACTCCAGAGGCCGCATTTTTACTTTGAGCAAGTTGAAACGTCAGAATGTTGTCTTGATGATATCTAGTCCATGTTGGAATATGGGTCATATCGGGTAAAAAAATATAGATCACTAGGCCAAATGAAGGAAAATATTGTTAGCAATGTGGAGGTTGCATTCAGAATAATTGTCTTGATGTGTTTTGCATTGTATAATTAAGGTGAGCGATCCAGGGCCATCATGGCCCTCTTGTTTTCTTTATAGGTCATACCCTTTCTAACTTACTTCAACTCTGCATCAGACGTCTTTGAAAACTTCTTGCTAGAAATACGATAAATGAAAGAAAAAGCAAATATTTTTATAAATAATAGTTTATTTAATTATTGAATAGAGTTAAAAACATTGTTATCCAAAGTCGTCTGCTGCATATGCGTCAGAAAGAGTATGTATGTGGGAAAGGGTTATTACTTCCAACAGATAATCTTTCCCTGAAACAGACAATGATACCTTTATGATTTTGATATAGAGTTGAAATGATATTGGCAAAAGTTAAAATCGCTCATCATGTGCAATTTCTTTTTCTCCTGCATTGTTAGCTCACCTATACACAAAGTGCAAGGTGAGCTTTGTGATCGCTCACCGTCCGTCGTCGTCGACGTTGTCTGTCCGTTCACATTTTCCTACAAACGACTTCTTCTCCTAAACCAATTAACCAAATTCAAAATAATTTTACAGGAATGTTCCTTGGGTGGATCTCTTTCAATCTTGTTTAAAGAATTCTATTCCATGCAGAACTTTGGCTGCCACGGTAACAAAAAAGGGGAAATTAACCAAAACTTAAAAAATCTTCTTGTCCAAAAGTACTGGCCTGATTTGAAAATTATTAGGCACAAATGTTCCTTGTGGCACCCTTTACCAAGATTGTTCAAATATTTCCGATCCGTTGAAAAACATGGCTGCCAGAGGGTGGAGCTTGTTTTCCTTATATATGCATTGTTAAAAATCTTCTTGTACTGGCCCAATTTGAAAATTATTTTGCACAAATGTTCCTTGGGGCACCCTTTGACAGGATTGTTCAAATATTTCCGATCCGTTGAAAAACATGGCCGCCAGGGGGCGGAGCTTGTTCATAGACTCATGTAGGGAAAAACCTTTAAAAATCTTATTGTCTAAGAGTAGAGGGCCCAGGCCTTTAATATTTGGTATGTAGCATCATCTAGTGGACCTCTACCAAGATTGTTAAAATTATAGCCCTGGGGACAAAAAATGACCCCTCCCCTGGGGTCTATTGTTTTACATAGACTCGTATAGAGAAAAATTTAAAAAAATATATTTTCTGAAAGAAGAAGGCCCCTGCCTTTGATATTGGGTATGCAGCATCGTCTAGTGGACCTCTACCAAGATTGTTCAAATTATAGCCATGGGGTCAAAAATTACCCCTCCCCTGGGGGTCACTTGTTTCACATAGACTTTAAAAAATCTTCTTGTCTAAAAGTAGAGGGCCCAGGCCTTTGATATTGGGTATGTAGCATCATCTAGTGGACCTCTACCAAGATTGTTTAAATTATAGCCCTGGGGTCAAAAATGGCCCCACCCGGGTCACTTGTTTTACATATACTTGTATAGGGAAAAACTTTAAAAGTCTTGTCTAAAAGTTTAATATTTCAAATCTAACTTCATCTAGTGGACTTCTACCAAGATTGGTCAAACTATTATAGCCCTGGTGTCAAACATGGCTCCACCCTAGGGATCACTTGTTAGATCACCTAGAGCCAAAGGCTCAAGGTGAGCTATTCTGATCACTTTTTGTCCGTCGTCCGTCCGTCGTTAACATTTAGCATTTAGATCATCTCCTCCTTAACCACATGACCAATTTCAACCAAACTTCACAGGAATGTTCCTTTGGTGGACCTCTTTCAAAATTATTCAAAGATTTAAATTCCATCGAGAACTTTGGTTGCTGGGTTCCTTGGGACACCCTTTACCAAGATTGTTCAAATATTTCCGATCCGTTGAAAAACATGGCCGCCAGGGGGCGGGGCTTGTTTACCTCTATTTGCAGTTGCATTTTATACTATACTATCACTCAGGTGATCGTTTTAGGGCCATCTTGGCCCTCTTGTTTTACATAGACTTGTTAAGGTAAACTTTTTAAACAAATTCTAGTCCATTTGCCATGAATGTTCTTTGGGTGCCCCTCTACTAAGACTTCCAATTATTTTGATAGGATGATAAACATGGCCACCAGGGGATGTTGCTTGTTTTCCGTATATATGTATAGATAAAGAACAATGAAAACTTTTTAAGTTTGATTAAATCAGGTGAGCGATATAGGAACATCATGGTCCTCTTGTTTTTAGCTCACCTAAGCACGAAGTGCAAGGTGAGCTTTTGTGATCACTCACCCGTCCGGCGGCGTCGTCGGCGTCTGTTAACAATTTCCTACAAATGACTTCTCCTACTAAACCAATGGACAGATTTAAAAATTACTTCACAGGAATGGTCCTTAGGTGGTCCTCTTTCAAAGTTGTTCAAAGAAATTAATTCCAAGCAGAACTTTGGTTGCTGTGGCATCAGAAAAGGGGAAAATTGCCAAATCTTAAAAAATCTTCTTGTCCAAAAGTACTGGCCCGATTTGAAAATTATTTTGCACAAATGTTCCTTGGGGTACCCTCTACCAAGATTGTTCAAATATTTCCGATCCGTTGAAAAACATGGCCGCCAGAGGGCGGAGCTTGTTTTCCCTATATGTGCATTGTTAAAACTTTAAAAAATCTTCTTGTCCAAAAGTACTGGCCCAATTTGAAAATTATTTTGCACAAATGTTACTTAGGGCACCCTTCACCAAGATTGTTCAAATATTTCCAATCCGTTGAAAAACATGGCGGCCAGGGGGCAGAGCTAGTTTTCCTTATATGTGCTTTGTTAAAACTTTAAAAATCTTGTCCAAAAGTACTGGCCCAATTTGAAAATTATTTTGCACAAATGTTCCTTAGGGCACCCTTCACCAAGATTGTTCAAATATTTCCAATCCGTTGAAAAACATGGCCGCCAGGGGCAGAGTTTGTTTTCCTTATATGTGCATTGTTAAAACTTTAAAAATCTTCTTGTCCAAAAGTACCAGCCCGATTTAAAAAATATTTTGCACAAATGTTCCTTGGGGCACCCTTTACCAAGATTGTTCAAATATTTTTGATCCGTTGAAAAATGTGGCCACCAGGGGGCGGAGCTTGTTTTCCTTATTTGTGCATTGTTAAAACTTTAAAAATATTTTTGTCCAAAAGTATTGGCCTAAAAAGAGTAAAAACTTTGAAAACTATTGAAGTTCTATTAAATCAGGTGAGCGATATAGGGCCATCATGGCTCTCTTGTTAATTGTCAACTGCTGCAAACTCGTCAAATGTGATTGTCTGTATCAGTGTAACATGTTAAATGCCATTCAAGCATGTCCAGTTCTGTAAACAGTATGGCAATTGGGGCATGTATTAAGCACTATTACTGCTTTACTTGAAAAGAGATATTTTCTGATTAGCTTACATGTATATATTTCTTCTGAAAGCAGATGTGCCCTTATCCCTTTCCCTCATATGACAATTCTGCAGCAGACGACTTTGAACATATTTTGTCAAAAAATAGAAAATCTCTATAATTGAATGGATAATCTATGACTAAAATTGGAAAAAACATTGTGGCAAAAGGAGAAATTGCTCGTTTTGAGCAATTTCTTCCATTGTCGCTATGTTTTCAAAACCCATCTGCTGCAGAGGCATCAGAAAGCGTCTATATGAGGGAAAGCCTTAAACATTTCAGACATGCAACAAATCTGCAGCAGCCAACTTTGAAAACATTAAGTCAAAAATGAAAGAACATTTATTTAATGAGGTTCTAAACATTGTGATATAAGGAGTTTTGAAAAAAATCATCTGCTGGTGATGCATCAGAAAGAGTTTATAAGGGAAAGGATTAAAATGTCATATCAGGTTAATATTTCACCTATTCGATTGCTGGTCTTTAACCCTTTCCCTCATATAGACGCTTTCTGACGCCTCTGCAGCAGATAACTTTTGATAACATTGTGGCAAAAAGGAGAAATTGCTCATGAGAGATTTTGAGCTCACTTGTGCATGAAGTTTTCAAGGTGAGCTATGGTGATCACATTTTGTCTGGCGTCCAGCCGTCGTGCGACATCAACAAATTGCCTTGTTAACAATCTATAGGCTACATTGTGAATAAGATCTTCATGAAAGTTTATCAGAACATTCATCTCCATCAAATCTTGGACAAGTTCGAAACTGGGCCATATTAGGTCAAATTGAAGAAGAATCTTGTTAACAATCTAGAGGCAACAATTTTTGCTTCAGCAATTTGAAATTTTGTCAGAATATTTGTCTTAATGATATCTAGGTCAAGTTCGAATATGGGTCATATTGGGTCAGAAGCTAGGTCACTAGGCGAAATCGTAGGGAAAACTTGTTATCTTAATGTTTATCTTAATGATATCTAGGCCAAGTTTGAATATGGGTCTTATGGGGTCAAAAATTAGGTCACTAGGCCAAATTGAAGGGAAATATTGTTAACACTGGAGGCTGCATCTTTAACTTGAGCATGTTGAAACTATCAGAATGTTTGTCTTGATGATATCTAGTCCATGATCAAATATGGGTCATATCAGCTAAAAAAAATAGGTCACTTGGCCAAATGAAGGTAAATCTTGTTAACACGCTGAAGGTTGCATTTTGAATCTTTCTCAGAATAATTGTCTTGATGTGTATTGCATTAGAAATCACATTGCAAAATTTAGGTGAGCGATCTAGGGCCATCATATTTTTGCTGCAGATTTGTCATATGTGGGAAAGGGTTAACTAAAGCACTCTATTAACTTAGCAATTATTATGACTGATGTTAAAATGCATTGCATTCTTACAGTTTACCGTACAACAAATTGAAGTATGGAGTATGTTGCCACCAAGAATGCTGCGGATACAGCCCCACCATAAAGTATTAGACTTGTGTGCTAGTCCTGGCTTTATGGCGGGTCAGATAACAGAAATCATGTATTCAGACCCAAATATTGTTAATGGTAAGTTAAATATTCCTTATGGTAAGTTAAATATTCTTAATGGTAACTTAAATATTGTTTATTTTTCACCCTCCCAATGAGGCATCAGTGTCCTACAGACAAACCTTTCAAACTCTCAACCATGAAGTGGTAAAATGTCCCCCTCATTGCGGGAGGTCGAGAGTTCGATCCCTGGCCAAGTCATGCCAAAGACTTTAAAAATGGTAATTATTGCTGCCCTCCTTGGTGTTCAGGGTGGTTGGGTAAGCATTACGATGATTGACTGGCTGGTGTCAAGATAAATTGACCAGTAGTACTCCTAACTTACCCAGGAAATGCTGCGATATATCTGAAAAATTGTTGAAAGCTGTTAAAATGTCAAAAACTGTTATATATATTGAAGCTATCCTTGAAAAGCACACAGCAATACCATTAACAAGTTGTATATGTTTATCTCTTAACTTGTGTTTTGATAAGAGGTGATGAATACCTTTTTGGTCAACTTGCATCTTCATAACATGATGATATCTTTAAAAAGACATTACTTGACAATTCTGATCTGACCCTTGTGGTGTAGAGGTATAGATTATAACGATTGTAATCATGGGGTTTATACTGCCTGTCATTTATTGTATGTGTTTTCATAAACCAAGTCACAAGTTTGATGAGAATACATGCATGTCACAATAATGAAACATCTTTGCACAAAGGTCAGAATCAGGATAATTATACCCCCTTCGAAGAAGAGGGGGTATATAGGAGTCGCTGTGTTGAGCAGTCTGTCTGTCGGTCAGTCGGCCGGAAGCCATATTTTGTCCGGCCTATTTCTAACAAACCACTGGGTGGAATTCAATAAAATTAATCATGAAGCTTCTATACCAAGAGGAGATGTGCATATCCTAAAGGGGTTACAATTGCATGTTATTATACCCCCAGATAAGTAGTATATGGGGGCTATATAAGATTCACGCTTGTAGGTCGGTTGGTCCGTTGATCTGGACATTTCTTGAGAACACTTTTTCTCAGCAACCCTCGTCTGGTAGGGAAGATATCCGCTGTGGTCGAGTGGTTAGCGTCGGGGATTTCGAAATCGGGTGTCCCGGGTTCGATCCCCAGTCGCGGCACTACGGTCATGGTGGAGTGCCCTTGGGCAAGGCATATTTTCTAGCCTAGTACTGGTTTGTTTACCCAGGGATCATGAATAATTAAATTTAAATGCGCGCTAAATGACCTTAGCTGTCGATGCGCCATAAAACAATATACATTCATTCACTGGTTGGTAGATTTTCAAATAATTTTGTAGAAATGTTCCTTGAATGACCCTCTATCAGATTCCTTCAAGCCATATTGATTGGTCGAAAAACATGGCCACCAGGGGGTGGGGCTAATTTGCCTTATATGGCTGTAGTGAAAACTTCTCCGAAACTTATTTTTAAATAATTTTGTAGAGATGTTCCTTAAGTGACCCACTATCAGATTCCTTCAAGCTGTGTTGATTGGTAAAAAAACATGGCCACCAAAGGTGTTTTTTTTACTTATATGGCTGTACTGCAAACTTAAAAAATCTTCTCCTCTAAAAGTGTCAGGCCGATTTTCAAATAATTTTGTAGAAATGTTCCTTAGGTGAGCCTCTATCAGATTCCGTAAAGCCATGTTGAATGGTTAAAAAACATGGCCACCACAATGCGGAGCTGTTTTGCCTTAAATGGCTTAAGTGATAACTTAAAAAACCTTCTCTTCCGAAAGTATTTAGCCGTTTTTCAAATATTTTTGCAGAAATATTCCTAGGGTGACCTTGACCCTCTATCAGATTCCTTCAATCCTTGTTGATTGGTCGAAAACTATGGCAGCCAGTGGGGCAGGGCTTATATGGCTAAACTGAAAAAAAAAAATCAGGTAAGCGATCCAGGGCCATCATGGCCACATGCAATAAATTTGAAGCAGATTATTTTGAAAACATCAAGGAAAAAATATGCAACATCTTAACAGGGTGAGTGTATTAAAGGGTGAGGTCACTCTGCCGATTTCTCATATATCCTGTCTCCCGAGAGCGTCCGAGACATTGCGAGTTTACAATTTGGACGCCATTGATAAAAATACAGGAGACTGGATCATTTTACACGCTTCGTTATTATACCCCCAAAAAACAAAGTTTTGGGGGGGTATATAGGAGTCACTGTGTCGGTCGGTCGGTCGGAAGCCATATTTTGTCCGGACCATATCTTAACAATGCAACATAGGATTTGAACGAAACTTCATAGGATGATACAACACATTGAGAGGAAGTGCGGTGTACAGGAACCATAACTCTATTTTATCTAAATACAGTGTTATTGCCCTTTGTTACTTTTTCTTGTCCGGAGAATTACTTAATAACTAACAGATGGAATCTAATAAAACTGCATACAATGGTAGAGCATAATCAGAGGAAGTGCAGTGTCCAAGAACCATAACTCTAATTTACATAATTACAGAGTTATTGCCCTTTGTTACTTTTTCTTATTCGTAGAGTCTTGTCCGGAGCATAACTTTAAAACAAATTGTTGGAATTTAATAAAACTTCATAGGATGATACAACACATTGAGAGAAAGTGCAGTGTACAGGAACCATAACTCTATTTAATCTAAATACAGAGTTATTGCCCTTTGTTACTTTTTCTTGTCCGGAGAATAACTTAATAACTAACAGATGGAATCTAATAAAACTGCATACAATGGTAGAGCATAATGAGAGGAAGTGCAGTGTACAAGAACCATAACTCTAATTTACATAATTACAGAGTTATTGCCCTTTGTTACTTTTTCTTATTCGTAGAGTCTTGTCCAGAGCATAACTTTAAAACAAATTGTTGGAATTTAATAAAACTTCATAGGATGATACAACACATTGAGAGGAAGTGCGGTGTACAGGAACCATAACTCTATTTAATCTAAATACAGAGTTATTGCCCTTTGTTACTTTTTCTTGTCCGGAGAATTACTTAATAACTAACAGATGGAATCTAATAAAACTGCATACAATGGTAGAGCATAATCAGAGGAAGTGCAGTGTTCAAGAAC
The DNA here is from genome assembly GCA_031761405.1 of Serripes groenlandicus. Lineage (NCBI taxonomy): Eukaryota > Metazoa > Mollusca > Bivalvia > Cardiida > Cardiidae > Serripes > Serripes groenlandicus. The sequence goes on along the minus strand of JASEVX010000034.1, from coordinate 139,662 downwards.
CATAACTCTAATTTACATAATTACAGAGTTATTGCCCTTTGTTACTTTTTCTTATTCGTAGAGTCTTGTCCAGAGCATAACTTTAAAACAAATTGTTGGAATTTAATAAAACTTCATAGGATGATACAACACATTGAGAGGAAGTGCGGTGTATTTTGTTGGTCGGTCGGAAGCCATATTTTGAGTCAAGGTGCTGTTTTGGGGGTATTTATCATCTTCAGTGATAGTTCTAGTTTTTATTATTATAGACAATTCCGTGACATTTCAACCTAAAGAAATATGTATGAGGACAAGTAAGTACTTATATACTTATACAGCTACACAAAATTTAATAATAATTGGTAATAGTTTGTATATACACGTTTAATAATTGTGATAATCGCGCGTCTGTCAATGTCGTCTCTACAAAACGGCGAGCCGAGTCCCGGTAGCTCAGTCCGTAGCAATGCTTTGAATCACGGCTCGGCCAACTTTCTTTCCGACGATTGACAAAGGTCAATGCGACATGCGTCATTCGTCTTCCACTAATGGGCTAAGTCTATGTGGAAAAGCAGCCAGTTGCTTGGGAAGATTGTTGTGTGGAGTACTGGTGTGGGAGAACCAGGAAATGCATGAGTAGGTGAACTGGCCGTTGGATATAACTGAGAAATTGTTAAAAACGGCGTTAAACCCCAATCAATCAACAAAACGGCGAATTTCAAGTGAAAATCGCCAATTGTGGGTACAATATGTCTCGATGATTGAGAAAACGATATAACTGTTTGATTTAAGATTGCGATCAATGTGATGTGCATGAATCGCTTGTTTGACAGATTATATCTTTTTTAAAAAAAATTGAAGTAAAGTATCTTTTTTGTTCACAAACTTTGCTCTTTTTGAAGATTTTAGTGAAAATATGGTGAGATTTGATTTTCCTCCATATCAAAAAGAGATTTATAGATAAAGGTCGGGATTTCCGAGCTTATATATTTAAGCATTTCTGTGTAAATAAACTATTTTGCTAATGCCAGAGATAATTTTTTACTTGTAAATGAGAATACAACGAAGTTACAGACATTTCATTTTAACTGATTTTTGGCCATTTTCGAGAATATTGATCTTGCAATTCAATACATGTTCGTTTTTTATAGACATATAGAAAACATGATTTACCAACAAATAAATTTATGTTAATTTCAATGAAAAAGTTTCATATTTAGTGTTGGAAGGTTCTGTACTAATTTCTTATAAATAACATACTCCAATTTTGCTTCTGATTAGAACTTAAAGCAGATATCATTGTGAATATTTAACATTTTATATTGTGTCCTTATCCTGCATCTTTTATGTGCAAACTTCAGTCACTAACATCATGGCTAAAGTGGTTGCGAGTTCGGCCAGTCATTCCAATTGTTCATAAATGAAACTGTGTCAAGTGGACCTGCCCTGATATACATGAAAAAGTATTTAAATCAGCAATAAACATCTATCAATCAAACTTCCTATAACAGAAACGTTTTTAGCTCACCTGTGCACGAAGTGCTCAAGGTGAGTTATTGTGATCGCCCTATGTCCGACAACATTTTCTCCTCTGTAACCGGTGGGTCAACTGGGATGAAACTTCACAGAAAGCATCCTCGCAATGTCCTCACCAAAATTCCTTAAAATTTTTGGGATCCATGCAAAATTCCGGCCATGGCAACGAAACAAAAAAAACTAGTGAAAACTTAAAAAATCTTCTTCTCCGAAAGTGTCAGGCCGATTTTCAAATAATTTTGTAGAAATGTTCCTTAAGTGACCCGCTTTCAGATTCCTTCAAGCCATGTTGATTGGTCTAAAAACATGGCCGCCAGGGGGGGCGCAGGGCTATTTTGCCTTATCTATAGTGAAAACTTAAATAATTTTGTAGAAATGTTCCTTGATTGACCCTCTATCAGATTCCTTCAAGCCAAGTTGATTGGTCGGAAACTATGGCCGCCAGGGGGCAGGGCTTATATAGCTAAAGTGAAAAAAAAATCAGGTGAGCGATCGAGGGCCATCATGGCCCTCTTGTTTAAACTAACCCCTGTCGTGGCACGAGTCATGGTTGAAGGCCTTTGTGCAAAGTGCATTGTCTAGTATTGTTTTGAATCAATATTATGTGAAATTTTGCTGTTATATATAACTGAAATAATGTTGAAAACGGCGTAAAACTAATTGTCTACAACCAAATTCTATGTCTAAAAAATGCCTGTGTCTACCTAGGTTCATATTGGAGTCGAATAGCAATCTTAGATCTTTTGAATTAATCTGTATAATTTGATTTATTCTCAAAAAACAACAATGTACCATTTGCGCATTAACCCACCCCCCCACATTCTTATTAGGGAAATTACTGTTTTGAAGCACATCACTGATTCCATTATAATCTTCATTTACTTTATGTTTACAGGGACCATGCCAAATATATAAATATGCCTAAAGTGAGGAACTCGAAAAGAATAGGTCCAAGAAGAAAATCAAAAACGGCTCAGAAATACACACACGCTAGTCACAATGTTTTGGGAATAACAAATGGCCTATGGATTGAGTTACAGCAGCAAAGAAATGCCCAAAATTATATCCGACTGCATGGTCAAACTCATGTCATCTATCCAGCAACAATATCAAAAAGTATTCAAAAGACACATACCTTTCACAGTTGTCACTCCAAGTATTTTGCGCATGTGGCAACGTATTCCAGATATTTATGAATAAGTATTTGTACATACGGAACACAAATAACGACCCTTTTTATTCTCAGAGGGTTTTGTTCTCTGCTGCTTCTTTTTAGTACTAGTAACAATTTCAATCTCCTCATCCGAAAACTCTATGTCACTGCAAGTGTATTTATTATCCCCTACCAAATTATCAAGGTCTAGATCGTCATCCCAACTTAGAAAATCACTCTTAGAATACGCCATGATAAATTAATTCAATATACATGTAATCACGTTAACGAACATTCACAAAATGGTTACTGTACTTACTAGTTATATGTTTTAAAGATGGCACATCATTAGAATATGTTTGTTTATCAGTCGCTCTTTGATGTACAGCAATTACCGTTTTTACCCATGCTTTTTTTTTTTCTTCACCTATTCTGGCCCGCTTTTGGTGTTAATTATCAATAATGATTAATTTGCACAAACTGTTTATTTTCTAAGCGCAAAATAGACCTTAAGAAGTGGTACATTGTCTTACATTCAAATCCACTTTAAATATACCTTTAGAAGTGTTTCATTGTCTTACATTTAAATCGCAAGTAAACACAATTTTTTAGACAATGGTTGATGGTAAACATATACCATTCCATAATCAAATCATACATGGATTGTCGGTATAATTAATAATAATTATATTTTCTTCGGATCCTAATTGTGGTAAAAGATAACACTAGAAATTACAGACCTTAGCCCCAGATCCGAGTTTGCAATTAATCCTATCCGATAAAAGACAGATCTGCAGCAAAAGACTTTGAAAACAACTTGCCAAATTCTGCGTAAATTAATCGTAAAGTTGAAAACTGAGAAATTGTTTAACATATTTTAAAATGTCTCAAAGTACATATTTATAGGGAAATATGACAAATATCTGTGTTAAACGTATGTGTATACGTTGCGCGGATAAACATTTATATCAGCACCGACTTTTATTTGAAAAGACAAGCATCACTGATATAAATCTATCCGTTCTTTATTGTTTCAACATCGTACAGACTGGCCATTCATTCATTCATTATTTGGTTTTGTTTACCCTCTCTGTGCAAAATTAACTATTTGGTGAGCATAAACTTGCCAAGACGTTGAGATTGATTATATACGTTGGTGTTTGTTCTTAAATCAGGATATAAACGCAACAAATCGGCGATTTACGGACAATACCTGCTTTTTCGTAACACAAAAAACGATGTCTTGGAATACATTTCACACACACACACTCGCCCTGATAAATTACATAATTTAACAAAAAAGGAAGCAACGCGGTGTCCATTTAAACCTCTACAGTACACAAAAACCTTATTGAGGTTTACATATCGACTTTTTCCTCAATAAAGTGCGTACAGGTACATGTATGGTAGACCTCAGTACGACAAGTTAATATTGGAAATCTGATGATTATTGTAGAGTGACCTCACCCTTTAATACACTCACCCTGATCTTAATAAATGAAAATACAATGATTGAATAAAGTTGAAAACATTGTGAAAAAAGGGGAAACTGCTAATAATGAGAAATTTCTCCTTTGGCCACAATGTTTTCAAAAGTCGTCTGCTTCAAAGCTTTCAGAAAGTGTCTGTTTGTTGGAAAATGGTAAATATGATTTTTATTACAGAAGGCCTGCTTGTTTTGAATGATTGGTGGAAGTTTACAGACAAAATGCATTACAAATGGTGTCAAGGACCCAAAGCCATTTTTACAAACCATGATGCTAGACACTACCTGGAGCTCTTCACATCAGACTCTGTATGATCTTACTGATGCTGTAGTAGAAGAAGTAGTTGTATTAGTTGATTAACTTTTACCCACATGCAACAAATCTGAAACAAAGTACTTTGAAAACAAATGTACACTGTATACTCTTTACAACGCTGTACTTGGGAGCCATGGTCTTGCACAGCGATATTAACGGGGTTAAATTGATAGCGCTGTTCCAAAAATCTGCAGAGTCATTGCACCACCCACCCACCTATAATGCATACACTAATTCAATTGCAAAGAGAGAGCGTTTTTGGCTAAAAGCAAGCTTGCAAGATATATTTAACTGTTTCTTTGACATTAGATAGATTTATGAGGGATCGAATTTAAGCTCGCATACTGGCGAATTGCAAGTGAAAAATTCAATTTGCGTGGTGAGATTTCAGGCACCAGTAGATTATTGCGAGTGAAACTTTTGGACCGAATAATACGCATTTCTAATCGTCGATCTTTTACAGGGTTATTTCTTTGACAATTCGCGGTAATTGCAGTGAACTTTCGGGATTTACCGAGTGGCTGTGAGCATACTTTCAGTTTTGCAATATTTGTGGAAGTTTACAATCGATACATGTCTCGTGCGCATGCCCTATTCAACGGCCCCAATATTGTGACATTTAACTGCATACATTTGAACTAAATAGTTTTAATTTACATATCGCAAATACGATTGGCTGGAATTGTCACGTGTATATTTTGGGTTTCCCAAGTTGTATTCACTACGTTGATCGAAGAAATGGGAAAGAAATGGATGACATCCAGAAAAAATATCGCAAATACCATTGGCTGGAATAGTCATTTGTATAATTAGGTTTCCCAAGTTGTATTCACTACGGAGATCGAAGAAATGGGAAAGAAATGGATGACATCCAAACAAAATTTTGCGAAATTTTCAGCTGTGGTTGTATGTTACATTTTAAAGTTTGAAATTGAGCTTGTTCGTTTGTACACAATGACAGCCGCGGTCGATTAAAGTTGTATCAGTTTGCAAGGTGACTGAACACAATAAGGGCAATGCACAAACAATAATTACACCCGATATCGATTTTTAGCTCATGTATTGCATTGAAACTTTCTACAACCCTACCAAACTATCACACCTATGTAGATTATCAAGTTTTTACAGAAATTCTGTTTAAAGTTTTGCCTGCAACTAAATTAAAGAGTCCATATCTCAGTATTTACTTGATGCATTGCATTGAAACTTGTTATAACCCTACCCAACTATCACACCTGTGTAGATTATCAAGTGAGATAACTCTATCCTGCATTTTATGCAAGTTATGGCCCTTTTTTTACTTAGAAATTCTGGTTAAAGTTTTGCGTGCAACTGAATTAAGAGTCCATATCTCAGTATTTACTTGATGCATTGCATTGAAACTTTATACAACCCTACCCAACCATCACACCTATATTGATTATTAAGTAAGATAACTCTATCCTGCATTTTATGCAAATTAAGGCCCTTTTTTTACATAGAAATTCTGGTTAAAGTTTTGCGTGCAACTAAATTAAATGTCTATATCTCAGTATTTACTAGATGCATTGCATTGAAACTTTGTACAACCCTACCCAACTATCACACTTATGTAGATTATCAAGTAAGATAACTCTATCCTCCATTTTATGCAAGTTATGGCCCTTTTTTTGCATAGAAATTCTGTTTAAAGTGTTGCATTCAACTACATTAGAACCATATCTTGGTAACTACTTGATGCATTCCATTGAAACATTATACAACCCTTCCTAACCAGCACACCTATGAAAAAAAGCAAGTTAAATAACTATCCTGCATATAATGCAAATTATCCCCCTTTAAGAAATTGTGATGCATGCAACTACATTAGAGTCCATTATCTCAGAAACTTAAATAAGCGGTGGAATAGTCGAGCACGCTGTCCTCCGACAGCTCTTGTTTCCTTAGAAATTCTGGTTAAAAAGTGTGCGTGCAACTAAATTAAAGAGTCCATATCTCAGTATTTACTTCATGCATTGCATTGAAACTTTCTAAAACCCACCCTAACTATCACACCTGTGTAGATTATCAAGTGAGATAACTCTATCCTGCATTTTATGCAAGTTATGGCCCTTTTTTTACTTAGAAGTTATGGTTAAAGTTTTGCGTGCAACTAAATTAAGAGACCATATCTCAGTATTTACTTGATGCATTGCATTGAAACTTCCTATAACCCTACCTAACTATCACACCTGTGTAGATTATCAAGTGAGATAACTCTATCCTGCAAGTTATGGCCCTTTTTTTACTTAGAAATTCTGGTTAAAGTTTTGCGTGCAACTAAATTAAGAGTCCATATCTCAGTAGTTACTTAATGCATTGCATTGAGTCCATATCTCAGTATTTACTTAATGCATTGCATTTAAACTTTATACAACCCTACCCAACTTTCACACTCATGTAGATTATCAAGTAAGATATCCTGCATTTTATGCAAGTTATGGCCCTTTTTTTACTTAGAAATGTTTAGCTCACCTATTTGAACCCTATACAACCCTGCCCAACCATCACACCTATGTAAACAATCAAGTATGTTAACTCTTACCTGTATATTTTGCAATTTATGGCCCTTACTTTAACTAAAAGTTTGGTTAAAGTTTTGCATGCAACTACATTAAGAGTCGATATCCTAGTATCTACTTGAAGCATTGCTTTGAAACTTTATACAACCCTTCCAAACCATCACACCTATGTTGATTTTCAAGTTAAATAACTCTATCCAGCATTTTATGCAAGTTATGGCCCTTTTTGGACTTATAAATTCTGGTTAAAGTTTTGCATGCAACAACATTAAGCGGCTCGGCCAACTTTCTTTCTGACGATTGACAAAAGTCAATGCGACATGCGTCATTCGTCTTCCACCAATGGACTAAGTCTATGTGGAAAAGCAGCCAGTTGCTTGGGAAGATTGTTGTGTGGAGTACTGGTGTGAGAAAACCAGGAAATGCATGAGTAGGTGAACTGGCCGCCGTGATATAACTGAGAAATTGTTAAAAACGGCGTTAAACCCCAATCAATCAATCGACAACATTAAGAGACCATATCTTAGTAATTACTTGATACATTGCATTGCAACTTTATACATCCCTTCCCATCCATCACACCTATGTAAACAATCAAGTAGGATAACACTATCCAGCATTTTATGCAAGTTATGGCCCTTTTTTATCTTAAAAATCTTGATTTAAGTTTTTCAACTACATTTAGAGTGTAATTTCAGTAACAACTTGAAGCATTGTATTGAAACTTTATACAACCTTTCCCAGTTTCACAACTATAAACACAACCAATTAAGATAACTCTATCGTGCAAATTGTTGCCCTTTTTTACTTAGAAATTATGGTTAAAGGTTTGCGTGGAACTACATTAAGAGTCCATACCTTATCAACTACGTGATGCATTCCATTGAAACGTTATACAACTCTTCCTTCCTATCACACCTATGAAAATAATCATGTTAAATAAATCTATCCTGCATATAATGCAATTTATCACCCTTTAAGAAATTGCGGTTAATGTTTTGCATGCAACTACATTAGAGTCCCATATCTCAGTAACTTAAATAAGCGGTGGAATAGTCGAGTGCGCTGTTTGATAACGATATCAATTTTTTTTACCTGTCTGTTGTTGTAATGTTGAAAAAAGCGTTATGCAAACATGTGGATTAACGTGATTGCTCGGTAATGGAGATTTATTACTCGGATCGTATTTTGGTTTTTCAAATGTTAGGTTTTTGAAAATTTATAATTCTATTCCCACATATTTTATGCGTTAAAATTCGGGAGCCAAGCAAGACCAGCGTTATACCGAGAACAGCGGTAAAACGGAGAGCTTTATAGAGGGTTGCCAGTGTATATATATATATATATGCAAAAACATGAAAAAAAATCCATAAATGTTTGTTTTATAATTATGAGCAATTGCTTCCTTTAATACAATGTTTTCAATAGTCGTCTGCTGCAGAGGCATCAGAAAGTGTCTGTATGTGGGAAAGGGTTAACATGTGATAATGGTCGATAGTAGTGAGTTATCGTTCCTAACTAGGTGGCGCAATGAGTCCCGGTCCATCATTCGGATTACTTCAATTGATATCCCACACAAAGCAAAGCAAAGTTACTTCCGTGTTTTATAAAATCAATTAAAACTTCTTAAAATGCCGTCTATTTGTTGTTCCGTACATGAGTGTCACGAACGAGGAGGTCACGAATACCAGAGTGATCCTGTAAGAAAGGCGAAATGGATTCATGCCGTTCGACGCCTTGATGAAAATACCATGAAAATGTGGACGCCAACAAAATCATCCGTCGTTTGTAAGAAACACTTCACACCTGATGACTACGTAAAGGAAACTATGTATGGTATGCTAATCTGATAGAAAACTATATAAATGCTTAACTGTAACATGTTTTCATATTGAAGTTTGTTTTATTTCAAAACGAAAGTACCAATCGACTATTTTACACGAGTGGGTGGGGTAATATTTTGTTTATAGTTCTAACTTCTATATATGTTTAGCTGCTTGTTACTTGATCTGTTCTTTATTTGTTAATTTATGGATGTCAGCAGCTAATGAATTATGACAAATAATGATAAAAACAACATATTGCATATATTATATTCAATTATAGCAAAAATAAATATGAAAACACTTTATTATTTATTTACTTTTGTTTATTTTAAGGATTAAAACCTGGATATGGAAGGCTCCTGGCAACAGCAGTGCCAAGTATTTTTCCATGGACTCCGACAGAAGCCAAATATGCTATCAGTAGGAAGGAAAGGGCACAAACAAGAGAGTCTAAAAAAGAAGAATGGGATCATCTTTGCAAAGATGACTTGGAGAGAAGTTTCAGTGAACAGGTTGATTTTACTGAAGAAGTAATAGCTGATGAATATCAAAATATAGCTAAAATAAAGTAGTATAAACTAAAAAGTGTGTGAAGTTGGCAGAGCATTAGACGTTAGACATTCAAAAAAAAATGTGAATGTCTAATTAGACATTAGACATTCACCAAATTTGTCGGAGGTTATTGTACATGCAAGAAACGAATGTCTAATGGGTCAGTTAGACATTAGTCATTCGATTAGACGAATTTGGGTTGAAGATCTTGTAATTTGCGAATGTCTAATGTTTAATTAGACATTCAATATTTAAAACATGCAATTTTTTTCTGAATGTCTAATTAGACAATAGATAATCAAATTTTGCAAATGTCTAATGTCTAATTAGACATTTAAATATATTTTTTCAATGTCTAATGCTCTGCCAACTTCACACACTTCAAACTAAACTAATCTGCCAGGTCTGGTGTTTGTAGTTGACAATTAAAGGTTTTAAAAAAAATGTTTGTGCTCTTTAACCATTTCCCACATACAACTAATTTACAGCAGACAACTTTGAACATATTTTGTCAAAAAATGAAAATCTCTATAATTGAATGGATAACCATGACTATAAGTGGAAAACATTGTGGCCAAAGGTGAAATTGCTCATCATGAGCAATTTCACCTTTGGCCACAATGTTTTAAAAAGTCGTCTGCTGCTATTGCGTTAAAATGCCTCTGCAGGTGGGAAAGGGTCAATACATATCATACATGTATCAATACATGTATCACTCAAGATTTATCATCAGACTGTGTCTAGTGTATGGGTCATTGGTTTGATCCTCTACTTTGCAACTGTTATGTATTTTATGAAAATAACTTTTATCTCAAGCGGGCTGGAGGAACTTTCAGGTGTTCATCCATGTTTTGTTTGTATTCATGTAGGCATTGACTATTGGGGCTCGAACCGACACTTGTGAGGGGTCGGGAACATTGTCAGTTCAAGATATTTGCTACAACGATTCATATTTTCATACAAGATGTATTATTAAAAATAATAAAGTACACCAATTTCCATGTGTATATGTTATTTTGTGTTTTTATTTCTGCAATATGAACTTTCCTTTCAATTAAAATAAACGCAATGTAAATAGAACATTGAATTTTAGAACATTGTACATGTACACATCCCCGCTAGCATCTATATGTTAGGCCAATAGGTAGAGCACTGGATTACTTATCCAGGGGTATTGAGTTGAAACCCCTTTGCGTCTGGAAGTCGCCTTATGAAAATTTTGATTTTTGATTTCTTTCGTAGGACACTAATCTGAAAAAAATGCAAAAACGTTTTAGATTTACTTTTACATTAAAAATACAAAGCGGTACTAATACATTAGCAACCAAAAACGCCGATAAAACGATATATGAAAGTACCCCACCCGCCAACGGCAACACAAGCGAATGTGTGAAACAAACGAAAAAGCAATTATTTTATTATTTCATTATCTTTTTTTATAAAATATTAATAGGAAAAAGAAAGAAAAATATATTTCATAGTTCAAAACTACGCTTAATATATAAAGCAATATAACTTAAAAGTTACCAAAATCGTTTTCAGATTCTCCGCGACGGCATTTTACTTTCGTTATCAAACAATGTTTTTTTCTTCGAATTACAGGAAATTTACGTAATTCATTCTTTCGACCAGAAAGTTTAGCACCTCTACTTTTTAATTCTGCCTTCAATTCTGGAATTGTTAACAATCCGAATGTGGATTCCATTTTTTAAGCGTCGAGTGTTTGATGCGATTTTTAGAGAGTGATACGTAATTTCTTATCATGAGTCTGATGGACCGGGAACAGTGGTGCCACCTTGCGGTTAGCAGGGGAGGATAACCGACTATTGTCCCCCATTGTTCACACATGTGCTCTGGGGGTGGAAGTGGAAGTGGGAGATCACAGTTCATACACCGGCAGGGTCATACCAAAGACTTTAAAAATGGTAGTAGTGGCTTAACTTCCTTGGCTCTCAGGATTGTGGGTTTAACATAACAACTAACTGGCAGAAAATTCTGTGATATAACTGAGAATATGTTGAAATCGGCTTAACATACAAACAAACAAAATGCATCAAGATTATTCATATAGATTTTCAGATGTTTCCAAGAACCTATCAGGTAAACATTTAGTCCTTTCTCTTACAACAGAATTCTGATCACTCTTGTACTAAACAGAGAAATGAACACTTGTTCTTGCTCCAAATTCTGCCTAGATATCATAGTCCTCTGCTACAGGTTTATTTCAAAAAGGTCCTGCACATTTTTTGTCATCCATTATTTTTTCTGAAGAGCAGCATTTTAAGAACACCCCCTAACTGAAATACATTTTTGTAACCCATCACAGAAGAAGAAATTGCTCACTACAAGCTGAAGATAGTTAAACTGCTATATATTAGCATTCAGGTTCGGTCAGGTATCCATCTGATTCATGGCAAATAAAAAGCAGTTTTAACTCTTCAGTTTGTAGTGAGGAAAAAAAACCTATCTGGTTAAACTTTAGTCCTTTCTCTAACAACAGATTCTGATCACTCTTGTACTAAACAGAGAAAGGAACACTTGTTCTTGTTCCTGCAAATTTAAAAGTCAAATTCTGCCTAGGTGTCATAGTCCTCTGTTATCGGTCTATTGTAAAAAGGTCCTGCAATTTTTTTGTCATCAGGTATTTTTTCTGAAGAGCAGCATTTTAAGTACTATGAGTAAGGTGGATTGTTAACAACATACACATTTTCAGACTGAAAGAAAGACTTTACATCCTGGCACTTGTGAGAGGAGGCATTGTCATGAATCAGATGGATACCTGACCTAACCTGAACGCTTATTATCCCCTCGTCAAACAGAGTTTGAGAGGGATTATAGTGACGGGGCTGTCCGTTTGTTTGTGCATCCGTGTGTCCGTCCGTAACAGCCTTGTGACCACTCTACACTAAAAGTCCTTTGACCGATCTTAACCAAACTTGGTATACAGTTAGGATATGGCAAGGTCTAGAAGCCTATTTATTTTCATACGGTCAAGGTAAAAATTGGACTTTGACTATTTTCCCATATAACGACCTTGTGACCACTCTACACCGAACATCCTTTAACTGATCTTAACCAAACTTGGTATACAGTTAGTATATGGCAAAGTCTAGAAGCCTATCTATTTTCAAGGTTATACGGTAAAGGTCAAGGTCAAAAGTGGACTTTGACTATTTTCCCATATAACAACCTTGTGACCACTCTACATTGAACATCCTTTGACTGATCTTAACCAAACTTGATTTACAGTTAGTATATGGCAAGGTCTAGAAGTCTATACATTTAAAAGGTCAAGGTCAATGTCAAAATTGGACTTTCCGTCCGTAACAACCTTGTGACCACTCTACACTGAACATCCTTTGACTGATCTTAACCAAACTTGGTATACAGTTAGTATATGGCAAAGTATAGAAGCCTATTTATTTTCAATGTCATACAGTCAAGGTCAAGGTCAAAATTGGACTGACTATTTTCCCATATAACAACCTCATGACCAATCTACACCGAACATCCTTTGACTGATCTTAACCAAACTTGGTATACAGTTAGTATTTGGCAAGGTCTAGAATAGTATAGAAGCCTATTTATTTTCAATGTCATACAGTCAAGGTCAAGGTCAAAATTGGACTTTGACTTTTTTCCCATATAACAACCTCATGACCAATCTACACCGAACATCCTTTGACTGATCTTAACCAAACTTGGTATACAGTTAGTATTTGGCAAGGTCTAGAAGCCTATTTATTTTAAAGGTCATAGGGTCAAGGTCAATGTCAAAATTGGGCTTTGACTATTTTCCCATATAACAACCTTGTGACCACTCCTGAACATCCTTTGACTGATCTTAACCAAACTTGATTTACAGTTAGTATATGGCAAGGTCTAGAAGCCTATTTATTTTAAAGGTCATAGGGTCAAGGTCAATGTCAAAATTGGACTTTTCGTCTGTAACAACCTTGTGACCACTCTACACTGAACATTCTTTGACTGATCTTAACCAAACTTGGTATAGTGTCAGTTAGTATATGGCAAGGTCTAAAAGCCTAGTTATTTTCAAGGACTTAGGGTCAAGGTCAAAATTGGACTGACAATTTGGATGAATAGGTGAACTGGCCGCCGAGATATAACAGAGAAATTGTTAAAAACGGCGTTAAACCCCAATCAATCAATTGACCAATCCTAACCACACTTCGTATTTGATTGTATATTATCATTAAAGTATATGTCATGTTATAATTATAAAAATAGTTCATGGTTCTGAGGGCCATATAGCAGTTCATTGACCTAGATGTCACTTGATATGATGATAAGATAAATTTTGTTTCGATCCAGGAAACGACTATTTTTAAGGCAAATTATAACTTCTTTTATTTTCGATCACAAGACAACTTGATGTAATGATTGAATACCGAGGGGATGCATCCGCTTTGCAGTGCCCTTGTTAATATAAAGCAGTTTAACTATCTTCAGCTTGTATTGAGCAATTTCTCCTTTAGTTACAATGTTTCAAAAGTTGTTTGCTGCAGAGGCTTCAGAAAGTGTCTGTATGTGGAAAAGGGTTAAAAAAACGAAGAGTCTTACAATATTCATATCAATGTTATATAAATTGTAAAAGCAGAATTTGTTTTTTCCCAACAGAAAGAGCCAATCAGATATGACAGGGTTATATGTGATGTAAAATGCAGGTAAGATTGATTTTATACAAATTGAAATAACCTTTATTCTATAACATCTGAAAACAGTCTTTCTCTGACAAAAGTCCTAAATCAAAAACATTGACGGTGAAGTTTTCGAATGATAAAAACTGACCCTGTTACATCCAAAGGTCAGAGTTCAATGTCATGTTTACTGACCACACACAACTTTTTAAAAATATGTCCGCTGCAAACGTATCAAAATGCTTCGTCTGCTTTGAAAACATCTAGTTAACCCTTTCCCTTATATACAACAATTCTGCAGCAGATGACGTTGAACATATTTTGACAAAAAATAGAAAATCTCTATAATTGAATGGATAACCTATGACTAAAAGAGGAAAACATTGTGGCAAAAGGGAAAATTGCTTGTTTTGAGCAATTTCTTCTTTTGTCACTATATTTTCAAAAAGCTGTCTGATGCAGAGGTGTCGGAAAGCTTCTATATGAGGGAAAGGGTTAAAGGAACTATAGGAAACAATTAATAGTTCAGAAGAATGATTTTGCCTGCAACTGTAACCAAAGTTGATGGTGCATATTGCTTTGCCTTTGTTTTTGTGGGTAACATGCCATAATTAATGAACTGTGTGTGCTAGGGGCTTGTCATTATACAGTCAAACTTGTATTAAGAGACCACCCAAGGGAAATGCTATAAGTGGTCTCTTAAGACAGGTGGTCTCTTATTGAGGTACAAATGTATTTTTCTTTTTTTGGGTCTTATGTATACTACATTATACATGTACAAGTATTGGTATTAAAGAATAAATAACAATAAACATTTTGTTCTTCTTCTAATTTTATATTTTATTTCAATATTAATAATATTTATTTGCAAAAGTGTAAGTTGATAAATAAAACATATATAAATTTAATCACAAACTTGATTGTTATTTATTATTTGATGTTTTTGTTTAACTATAACATGAAAAGGATATGTACATGTATGTTCAGTAGAAGAATAGAGCACTACTTCTTACTAAAAAAGTCACTGATCTTGTTCTGTTTCAAAGACTGTCCATCTAAAAACAAATTATTTAAGGAGTCATTTAAAGACATTGTCAGGTTTAAAATCTTTGAGTGTCCACAGATTTGCTAATTAAACAATCCCAAAACTATCCACGGAGTGATTTAACACGGTCACTAATTGACGTTAAAGTGTATTAAGTACAAACTGATAAACATGCAATTATCAGCTTTTACCACTGTGATACATCTGCAGTATTTGAGAGTCATAACAAAGACAATAACTGTAGCTAAAGTGTATTAAATACAAACTGCTAACAAGGCAATTATCGGTTTTTATCCACTCTAATACACGGCTGCAGATTTTGACCTCGGGTAATTTTACATGTAACACCTTTAGCTTGATGATAATTTAAACCTGTGTGGTTTACACTCGACAGATGTGTTAGAATTATTTGACTGTTAGATTTAAGGTCGCTGAACCGTGGATTTTTATTAAAAAGGGAATGGTTTGAGTGTCCGTTGGTCGCAGACAGCAGGATCTCGCTTATTAGTCCCCTACCGGCGTGCCGAAGGGGACTATTAGGTTTGCACTCCTTCCGTCAGTCCATCTGTCAGTCAGTCAGTCAGTCAGTCAGTCAGTCAGTCCGGCAAATTTTTGTCCGGAGCATATCTCCAAAACTGTACTAGCTATGGCTATGAAATTCCATGTGGATACATCTCATCAATGCGGAGTGCAGTGCATATGAACCATAACTCTTGCTTCCCTAATTTTTGAGTTATTTCCCTTTCTTTATTTTCATACTTGATTTTTGTCCGGAGCATATCTCCAAAACTGTACTAGCTATGGTTATGAAATCTCACACATGGATGCATCTCATCAAGGGGGAGTGCAGTGGACATGAACCATAACTCTTGCTTGCCTAATTTTTGAGTTATTTCCCTTTCTTTATTTTCATACTTGATTTTTGTCCGGAGCATATCTCCATAACTATACTAGCTATGGCTATGAAATTTCACACATGAATACATCGTATCAAGGGGGAGTGCAGTGCACATGAACCATAACTCTTGCTTCCCTAATTTTTGAGTTATTTCCCTTTCTTTATTTTCATACTTTATTGTCTTGATATACCTAAACATTGGGTTGCTATGACAACAGAAACAGACTCAAAAGTGCAAACCGGTAGGGGACTATGGTATTGCTTGCAATCCTCCAGTTACTTGTTGCAGGTTAAATTATGACTAAAAAACATCGGGGGGGGGGGGAGTTCAATGTGGTCGGTAGTACAGGTTTGACTGTAGATGGATTCATTATGAGTGAGAATATAGCTGACCCATATTTATGTACCAGCATATATGGGCATAGTGTTTTACAAACATTCTCTAGTTTATATACACTGTTTTGTAATGTGATGGAAATTTGAGAAATAGCTTGTTTTAAGCTATTTTTGTATTTCTGCAAAGTTTTCTTAAAAATCGTCTGCTGCTGAGGCATGATAATTTATTTGTATTTGTAAAATTGTTCATCCTTGTATTTCTTATCCTCAGTAACGATGGGACGATGAGAAAGCATACTTCTCTTCAAGAGACTTGGACCAGTACAACTGCGCTACAGTATCATAAGTAAAAAATTAATGACTTTGATGATCATAATTTGATTTATTCTAGACTTGTTTAGAGCTTACCCATTACATATGATAATTGATGACTCACTTCCAAAACGGAGCAATTACAGCTTCTGTGGAGACATTTTAGAAATGTCCATCCTCTGTCCATCTGTCATCAGGCTTTGTCTTGTGGCTATTTACAGAAGACAAACTTTGTAATTGATCTTGTTTCAAATTCAATGCCGATTGGTTTGATTGATTATTAATGGTATTAATGTGTAGATGTGCACTTCGCGGGAATGTTGTTCTCATTAAAGTCATTGAATTTTACAAAGATGTTTTTTCATCACAGTTTGTATGCATGTGTATGATAAGGTTTCTGTCAAAGGGGGGAACCAAAGGTTAACCCTTAGTTTGTTCATCCATCCATCTGCCCATCTGCTATCTGACAAATGTTGGTAGGAGTCCGCTGTGGTCGAGTGTTTAGCATTGGGGATTTCAAACTGGGTGTTTGATCCCAAGTTGCTGCACTACGGTCAAGGTGGAGTGTCTTTGGGCAAGGCATATTTTCTAGCCTAGAACTAGTTGTTTACGCAGGGATCATAAATAAGTGAACTGTTGCCGTGATATAACTGAAATAATGTTGAAAGAGGCGTTAAACCCTAATAAAACCGACAAACTTGCACATATTTAATTTGATATTCACATCTAGGGAGTAGGATGTGTCGTCAAAATCGGATCACTTTGACCTTTGGCCCTTTTAGAGGAAAAATTCTAGTACATACTCTGTCACAACCCTTGTTTTGATCTCGTTTAGTTATAATGATTTCAAAAGTTGTCTGCCGCAAAGGCGTCAGAAAGCGTCTGTATGTTACTGTAGGAAAAGGTAAAAACACTGGACTTCGCGGACTTAGTGGACAGATACATTTTGGTCTCAAATTATGTCACTGACCTTGATCTTTCATACATATTGATATACATGCACCAAGTAGATGATTACTGATTGTCTACAATTATTTTTATTTATTTATTTGATGGCTTAGAAAATAAATATATATGGTTAAATCCATATTAATTGAAAACATTGTGTTTGCATTTAACATCAGATTATTTCCCTCTGAAGAGATTAAACTGTTTAATGAAACCAGTCAAGTCTTTCAAGGGAACTTGCAAGTGTATCTCCTGTGACACTTATTTCACAGTCAAATTCTCTTCTTTATTTATATATACAGAGATCAGCTGGGTGTCCTGAGACAAGGTCTGGAGCTGGTCGCACATGGAGGGATGGTGTTGTACTGTACCACTGCTCTACACCCAGTAGAAAACGAGGCTGTTGTCATGGGAATGCTGAAAGAATGCAGTGGTTAGTCTCGCCTGAACACATTACCTGATATTATTCTTAACCCTTTCCCACTTGCAGATACAATTTGACTTATCTGCAGCAGATGACCTTTGAAAAATTTGTGGCAATAGGAGAAATTGGTCATTATTAGTATTTTGTCCTTTTGCCACTATGTTTCCATCTTGATTTGAGAATTTTCTTTCATTTACATTGTATAGCAATTTTTCCGTATTTTTGTCTAGTTGTTTTCAAAGTCGTCTGCTGCCGATTTGTGAATGTGGGAAATGGTTATTTTTGTCAAGATTTTTAGCTCTACTGGCCAAAGGCCAGAAGAGCTTATGCCGGGGTGTGGTGGCCGTCGTCCGTGTGTCCGTGCATCTGTAAACAATTGCTTGTGAACGCGATAGTCTTCAGTTTTGATTGTATCTCAATCAAACTTATACAGTAGTTTGATATCCATAAGAGCTCGGTTCCTTTTGCAAACCAGCCAGATCCGCCCATGCAAGACTGGATTATGGCCCTTGAAATTGTCAAAATTGCTATAATAGAGCTTGTGAACACAATAGAGGCTCCATTTACTATCTGATCTTCACCGAAATTACACAGTAGATAGGTATCCATGAGAGCTTGGTTATTTTTTGTCAAGATTTTTAGCTCTACTGGCCAAAGGCCAGAAAGCTTATGCCGTGGTGTGGTGTCCGTGTGTCCGTGCATCCGTAAACAATTGCTTGTGAACGCGAGTCTTCAGTTTTGATTGTATCTCAATCAAACTTATACAGTAGTTTGATATCCATAAGAGCTTGGTTCCTTTTGCAAACCAGCCAGATCCGTTTATGCAAGACGGGATTATAGCCCTTGAAATTGTCAAAATTGCTATAATACAGCTTGTGAACACACTAGAGCCTCCATTTACTATCCGATCTTCACCAAACTTAGATAGTTGTTAAATATTGATGATAGCTCGGTTCCTTTTGCAAACCAGCCAGATCCGCCAACGCAAGGCTGGATTATGGCCCTTGAAATTGTCAAAATTGCTAGTATAGAGCTTGTGAACACAATAGAGGCTCCATTTACTATCTGATCTTCACCAAACTTAGATAGTAGTTAAATATTGATGAGAGCTCGGTGCCTTTCGAAAACCAGCCAGATGTGCTCTTGCATGACTGAGCTGTGGCCCTTGAAATTGTCAAAATTGCTATAGTAGACTTTGTGAACACAATATAGCCTCCATTTACTATCTGATCTTCACCAAACTTAGATAGTAGTTAAATATTGATGAGAGCTGGGTTCCTTTCACAAACCGGTCAGATCCACCCATGTAGACTGGATTATGGCCCTTGAAATTGTCAAAATTGCTAGTATAGAGCTTGTGAACACAATAGAGCCTCCATTTACTATCTGATCTTCACCAAACTTAGATAATAGTTAAATATTGATGAGAGCTCGGTGCCTTTCGAAAACCAGCCAGATGTGCTCTTGCATGACTGAGCTGTGGCCCTTGAAATTGTCAAAATTGCTATAGTAGACCTTGTGAACACAATATAGCCTCCATTTACTATCTGATCTTCACCAAACTTAGATAGTAGTTAAATATTGATGAGAGCTGGGTTCCTTTCACAAACCGGTCAGATCCACCCATGACGACTGGATTATTGCCCTTGAAGTGGTCAAAATTGCTAAATTAGACCTTGTGAACACAATAGAGGCTCCATTTACTATCTGATCTTCACCAAACTTAAATAGTAGTTAAATATTGATGAGAGCTCGGTGCCTTTCGAAACCAGCCAGATGTGCTCTTGCATGACTGAGTTTTGGCCCTTGAAATTGTCAAAATTGCTATAATACAGCTTATTTACACAATAGAGCCTCCATTTACTATCCGATCATCACCAAACTTAGATAGTAGTTAAATATTGATGAGAGCTTGGTTCCTTTTGCAAACCAGCCAGATCCGGCCATGCAAGACTGGATTATGGCCCTGGAAACTGTCAAATTTGCTATAATACAGCTTGTGAACGCGATAAAGTCTTCAGTTTTGATTGTATCTCCATCAAACTTATACAGTAGTTAGATATCCATGATAGCTCGGTTCCTTTCGCAAACCAGCCAGATCCGCCTATGCAAGACTGAATGATGGCCCTTAAAATTGTCAAAATTGCTATAATACAGCTTGTGAACACAACAGAGCCTCAATTTACTATCAGAGCTTTGTTCCTTTTGAAAACTAGCCAGATCCGCCCATGCAGACTGTATTATGGCCCTTGAAATTGTCAAAATTGCTATAAAACAGCTTGTGAACACAATAGAGCCTCCATTTACTATCCAATCTTCACCATACATACATGCTCTGGATTGAAAGTGACCAAAGAACTATCCCAGTAGAGCATAGGCCCTCATGGGCCTCTTGTTATAAAAACTCTTCTACAGATTTGTTTTCTGTGGAAAAGGGCTCATTCCCTAATACATACAATAAGAGAGACCTGGCAGAAAACAGTTTTCAAACTTCCCACTATATAATCACCTCTGTATCATTAAAACGATCCAGGTTTCACAATCTTCGGGAATTCTCGAAGCAGAAAATGCCATATAAAAATCAATAGTTTAGACTGTACATTGGAGAAAAAAGATTGAAAGTAGAGACAAACATGCATGATATTTTGAGATAGTTCAGGCTATTTCTCCTTTTGTCACCGTGTTTTCAACTTTATTCAATTATTGTACTTTCATTTAATGGGAGTTTCCAAACAATTTCGGGTATGTTTTCAAAGTCGTCTGTTGTGTTGCAGAAGTGTTGTATATTGGAAAGGGTTAACAGGGAGAAATCATTCCTGTGTCCATAATATATCACAAAGATACAATTAATTAAATTTTGAAATCATTATTGGAAAATGATAAATGGCTTATGAGATATCAGATAAATGAACAAATAAATTCAACAAAATCGTAGTTGGTACAGAAACATCTGTTACTCATTACAGGCACAGTGGTTTTGGTGGACATCCAGAGAATTATACAAGACTTCAAATTTCGACAAAGGAATGAGCACATGGAAGGTATGTATAATTTAACTTTGTATAAGATTTGACAGAGATAGTCTGTGAATAGTACTCACATTATTTGTAATGTAAGTTATTTGATTATTTGCTTGTGAAAACTAGTAAACTTGATCATTTAAAGACATTTTAATGTCGACTTAATTGATCTATTAGCAAGTGATGGGTAGTTACTTCTATTGTTACATCATTGTTGTTATATTTTTAGCTCCACTGGCTGAAAGCCAGTCGAGCTTATGTCATGGCGAATTGTCCGTCGTGCGTGCATGCGTTAACTTTTTCCTTTAAACGACTTCTTCTCACTAACCACTTGGCCAATTTGGTTGAATTTTCATAGGAAGCATCCTCTCAATGTCCTCTCTTAAATTCCTTCAAATTTTTTTGATCCATCCATAATTCTGGTTTCCATGACAACCAAAAGAAAAAAATAGTGAAAACTCTTCTTCTTCTCTGAAAGTGTCAGGCCGATTTTCAAATAATTTTGTAGAAATGTTCCTTGGGTGACCCTTTATCAGATTCCTTCAAGCCATGTTGATTGGTCTAAAAATATGGCCGCCATGGGCTGGGGCTATTTTGCCTTATATGACCATAGTGAAAACTTAAAAAATCTTCTTCTCTGAAAGTGTTGAGCAGATTTTCAAATAATTTTGTAGAAATGTTCCTTGGGTGACCCTCTATCAGATTCCTTCAAGCCATGTTGATTGGTAAAAAAACATGGCCGCCAGAGGGCGGGGCTATTTTGCCTTATACGGCTTAAGAGAGAACTTAAAAATCTTCTCCTCCGAAAGTGTCAGGCTGATTTTCAAATAATTTTGTAGAAATGTTCCTTGGGTGTCCCTTTATTAGATTCCTTCAAGAAATGTTGATTGGTGGAAAAACATGGCCGCCAGGGTCGGGGCTATTTTGCCTTATATAGCTATAGTGTAAACTTAAAAAATCTTCTTCTCAGAAAGTGTTCAGCCGATTTTCAAATAATTTTGTAGAAATGTTCATTGGGTGACCCTCTATCAGATTCCTTCAAGCCATGTTGATTGGTCGAAAAATATGGCCGCCAGAGGGCGGGGCTATTTTGCTCTATATGACCATAGTGAAAATTTAAAAAATCTTCTTTTCCGAAAGTGTTGAGCAGATTTTCAAATAATTTTGTAGAAATGTTCTTTGGGTGACCCTCTATCAGATTCCTTCAAGCCATGTTGATTGGTTGAAAAATATGGCCGCCATGGGGTGGGGCTATTTTGCCTTATATGGCTATGGTGAAAACTTAAATAGCCTCTCCTCCGAAAGTGTCAGGCCGATTTTCAAATAATTTTGCAGAAACATTCCTTGGGTGACACTCTTCAAGATTCCTTTAAGCCATGGTGGTTGGTAAAAAATATGGCCACTAGGGGGCAGGGCTGTTTGGTGATTTGATTTTTGCCTTATGGCCGTGGAGCGATACTGGCCCTCTTGGGCCTCTTGTTTGTTAAGTTACATCTTTAAATTCTATGTAAAGAAAAGTTAATTCATTATAAAGGCTTCAGCAAACCTAGTTGGAATCAAGATAAAAATAGAGCAATTTGTGTTGGATGGTTCCCTTTAAAGTTTACCAAATAATCAAAGTATATGTTAACTTAGATACACGAAGAACAACGCTAACATTTACTACTGTAATTTTTTCCCAGGCTCTTATGTTTAGTGCACGCAGATTTTTACACTTGTTATGTTGTCTTTGCCCAATTTCCTCTGCATTTACTTAACCGGTCCCCGACTCGTTGTCTCTATGTCCCAGTTCACCCGACTCCTGACAGTACTTTGATTTGGGTTTTTGATTTGCTATATGAACCCAGATTGTCAGTGCTTAAAGATTAATTTTGAACGAAAGTATAATATATAGCGTTCAACTGTATTCCTTTGAATCAAATGTAAACAATGGGGTTTAATTTTTGGACCTCCCTGAACACTCAATGATAACTCTGGTTGAGACCATCCAGGAAGCAAAAATCAAAAGTGATAATTTTAAGAACACAATCATTGTAAAATATGTCTACAAATGTGTTCCATTTCAAAGACTATTGAGATAGACTGATGTGAATTATTACCATTGGTTTAAGAAACGTTTTACAATCATGCAATGTTTGATGACCTGACATGAAATTTCTAGCTGCCTCCATTAATTCTTAACTAAGAATCTGAAAAATAGAAACGATTTTCAGATTTTTATATTTTCATATATTTCAACCTGTCTGCTTTAGTTTGATATATACAACAGCTTCGTATGGTACATATTGACACAAGTGTTACTAATAGCTGAATTGATGTCGACATCATTTGCATATTCTTTACAGTCGACGCTCAAAGAATCTCGCCGTTTAAACAAACGTTCATTTTATGTTTGAGCTAATACGGTTATTCTTTATGTATTTAAAATTGTGTTTGTTATCTTTAAGACTTCTCATGTATAAGTTAAACTGTAAATGAATAACTACATCGAACTTGAACAGTATATATGTACCATAGTCATGCTAATACACACACACATGTACACGTACGTTAACATTTTGTTCCCGATTTATAGTTAAATACAGAGGCTTTTACTTTACTTGTATTCATTTTTTTCCTTTCTTATATTATTGTTATTAGTAGTAGTAGTAGTTCCGCGTTCGAGTCCCGTCATGAAAAAAAAAAAATTAAAACAAAGTACAGTCAAACTTGTATTAAGAGACCACTCAAGGGAAATGCTATAAGTGGTCTCTTAACACAGGTGGTCTCTTATTAGCTCCACTGGCTGAAAGCCAGTCGAGCTTATGTCATGGCGAATTGTCCGTGCGTGCGTAAACTTTTTCCTTTAAACGACTTCTTCTCACTAACCACTTGGCCAATTTGGTTGAAACTTCATAGGAAGCATCCTCTCAATGTCCTCTCTTAAATCCCTTCAATTTTTTTTGATCCATCCATAATTCTGGTTTCCATGGCAACCAAAAGAAAAAAATAGTGAAAACTTAAAAAATCTTCTTCTCTGAAAGTGTCAGGCCGATTTTCAAATTATTTTGTAGAAATGTTCCTTGGGTGACCCTTTATTAGATTCCTTCAAGAAATGTTGATTGGTCGAAAAACATGGTCGCCAGAGGGCGGGCCTATTTTGCCTTATATGACCATAGTGAAAACTTAAAAAATCTTCTTCTCTGAAAGTGTTGAGCCGATTTTCAAATAATTTTGTAGAAATGTTCATTGGGTGACCCTCTATCAGATTCCTTCAAGCCATGTTGATTGGTCGAAAAATATGGCCGCCAGAGGGTGGGGCTATTTTGCTCTATATGACCATAGTGAAAATTTAAAAAATCTTCTTCTCCGAAAGTGTTGAGCAGATTTTCAAATAATTTTGTAGAAATGTTCTTTGGGTGACCCTCTATCAGATTCCTTCAAGCCATGTTGATTGGTTGAAAAATATGGCCGCCATGGGGTGGGGCTATTTTGCCTTATATGGCTATGGTGAAAACTTAAAAAATCTTCTCCGAAAGTGTCAGGCCGATTTTCAAATAATTTTGCAGAAACATTCCTTGGGTGACACTCTACAAGATTCTTTTAAAGCCATGGTGGTTGGTAAAAAATATGGCCACTAGGGGGCAGGGCTGTTCGGAGATTTGATTTTTGCCTTATGGCCGTGGAGTGATACTGGCCCTCTTGGGCCTCTTGTTGAGGTACAAATGTAATTTTCCTTTTTTTGGGTCTTATGTATACTACATTATACATGTACATGTATTGGTATTAAAGAATAAATAACAATAAACATTTTGTTGTTCTTCTAATTTTATATTTTATTTCAATATTAATAATATTTATTTGCAAAAGTGTAAGTTGATAAATAAAACATATATAAATTTAATCACAAACTTGATTGTTATTTATTATTTATTATTTGATGTTTTTGTTTAACTATAACATGAAAAGGATATGTACATGTATGTTCAGTAGAAGAATAGAGCACTACTTCTTTCTAAAAAAGTGTCCTCAGATTTGCTAATTAAATCTAATAAAAGAGCCGATTAAATAAACGTGCTATCACCATTAGAAAGCAAAAAACAAACACAGATCCAATTAAAGAGATCAAAAAGTCGGACCAAAATTGTCATAATTAATCCACAAACAATCCCAAAACTATCCACGGGGTGATTTAACACTGTCAATAATTGACGTTAAAGTGTATTAAGTACAAACTGATAAACCTGCAATTATCGGCTTTTACCACTGTGATACATCTGCAGTATTTGACCTCGGGTAATTTTACATGTAACACCTTTAGCTTGATGATAATTTAAACCTGTGTAGTTTACATGCGACAGTTGTGTAAGATTTATTTGACTGTTAGATTTAAGGTCGCTGAACCATGGATTTTTATTAAAAAGGGAATGGTTTAAGTGTCCGTTGGTCGCAGACAGCAGGATCTCGCTTAATGCAGGTTAATTTATGACTAAAAAACATCGGGGGAGTTCATGTGGTCGCTTACACCAGGGGGTCGGTTATACCAGGTGGTCGGTAGTACAGTTTTGACTGTAGTATCATTATTATCCCCCGTCTATGAAATAGGAAGGGGGATATTGAAATGGCGTTGTCCGTCCGTCCTTCCTTCCGTCCGTCCGTCCGTCACCTGCATTTTCTCAGTAACTAGCTGGTAGAATTTCATGAAACTTATAATAAATATGAACCACTATACTGGGATGATGCGCGTCCAATTTTTTTTTTGATTAGTCAATTTTCCTTGGAGTTATTGCCCTTGATTTTTTGAAAAATCTACGTTTTCAGCCATTTCTCAGTAACTAGCGGGTAGAATTTCATGAAACTTAAAATAAATATGAACCACTATACTGGGATGATGCCTGTTCATTTTTCATTTGGATTAGTCAATTTTTCTTAGAGTTATTTCCCTTGATTTTTTAAAAAATAATCGTTTGCAGCCGTTTCTCAGTAACTAGCGGCTAGAATTTGATGAAACTTGAATGTAATATTAACCAACTTCCTGCCATTATTCCCCTCCAACTCTTTTTTGGATTCCTTAATTTTTATGCCCCCCCGGAATCTCCGATTCGGGGGGCATATAGTTTTTGGCCTGTCTGTCTGTCTGCACGTTGGTTGGTCTGTCTGTCTGTCTGTCTGTCTGTCTGCTGTCTGTCTGCACAAAAAAAACTTTAACCT
Source organism: Serripes groenlandicus (assembly GCA_031761405.1). NCBI lineage: Eukaryota > Metazoa > Mollusca > Bivalvia > Cardiida > Cardiidae > Serripes > Serripes groenlandicus. Next base: position 113,443 of record JASEVX010000034.1, on the reverse strand, counting down.
TGACCACTACTTTTGAACCATAACAGGTACGGCTACCATATTTCACATGTGTATTCCTTGTGACATTACCTTTCTGTCAGTACCAAAATGTTTGACCTAGCGACCTTGACCTTTGACCTAGATGTTGCCATTCTCGAAAAAAACTTTAACCTTGGCCATTACTTTTGAACCATAACAGGTACGGCTACCATATTTCACATGTGTATTCCTTGTGACATGACCTTTCTGTCAGTACCAACATTTTTTGACCTTGCGACCTTGACCTTTGACCTAGATGTTGCCATTCTCGAAAAAAACTTTAACCTTGGCCATTACTTTTGAACCATAACAGATACGGCTACCATATTTCACATGTGTATTCCTTGTGACATGACCTTTCTGTCAGTACCAACATTTTTGACCTTGCGACCTTGACCTTTGACCTAGATGTTGCTATTCTCAATTTTTTTTTAACCTTCCCCACTTCTTTTGAACCACAACAGGTAAGGCTACCATATTTTACATGTGTATACCTTGTGACATGACCTTTCTGTCAGTACCAAAATTTTTCACCTTGCGACCTTGACCTTTGAACTAGATGTTGCCATTCTCGAAAAAAACTTTAACCTTGACCACTTCTTTTGAACCATAACAGGTACGGCTACCATATTTCACATGTGTATTCCTTGTGACATGACCTTTCTGTCAGTACCAACATTTTTGACCTGGCGACCTTGACCTTTGACCTAGATGTTGCCATTGGGGGGCATCAGTGTTTCACAAACACATCTTGTTTTTAGAGTTACTGCCCCTGATTTATTAAAAAATCCACGCCTACAGTTATTTCTCAGTAACTAGCTGCTAGAATTTGATGAAACTTGAATGTGATATGAACCAACATCCTGCAATGAACTTCTGAATAAGTATGGTATAAAATCATTTACATTTATTATAACACTGTCTGATACATAATTATCCATGCATTTTAGCTCCACTTTAAGAAGAGTAAAGATATCTATTGTATTTGTGTCACTGTTGGTTTAAGAAGCAAAACCTAGTATTCACATTTTTCCTGTGTTATTTAAGAAATAACAAATGACACCCCTTTAGTTTTGTAATATTGATTATTAACCCTTTCACCGCATAAATACTCTGTTGAAAATAGTGCAGTTCCAGATAAGACGCCGCTTTTAAAGGTGGCGTCTTATCTTGGACTGCACTATTTTGCAATAATTGATGTTCCCGAGTAAGCAGTTTCGGAAAATATAGTTTTATTTAATCGTCCCTCTGATTTATTTCGTTAAAATATTTTATCATAAAGTAATCCCAGTCGATATTTTATAATTTGGCGCGGAACGGGATAAACCAGTGTCATAACTTTATTCTTTCCCCTTGATCTTGTGCGAAGAAGTTGAAATTTAAAGGTCAATTGCACATTAAACATAAAGACCTTCATGCACAAACAAGCCATCGTTGGCGGGGGATATCTTTTCACTGAAAATGCTTGTTATAATTATTTTGATGATCATCATAATTATTGTTCAACTACAACATAAAACACTTAAATTGGCCATCTGACAGATGTGGGAATGTTTTTAAATTCGTGTTAGTCATGCAGTTCGGGACATTTGACATGTTGATGCTCTGGAAGTAAATACGGTCTAACTGTTTTGTAGAGATACTCCTGGCGTTGACGAGTCAATCCACCAGGCCGAATCACAGGTGGCAAGTTGTCAGATATGTCTGCTCCACGTTGGACGATGTTGACTCGTACATCAGGTTCACCATTATTTTCCAGTTCGCATGAGGGTTGGTTGATTGTTGTTTTGAAATACTGATACTTTCTAGAAACCAAGGAAGAGATTCATTGTTAGTCGATATGTTTTTAATTTAAACATGATTAGTACTTCCTGTTCCAGTCTACCCATGGTCTCAATGTTTGATCTCCTTTAATAAAACAATAGAACCCGTTATGTGTGATAAACATACACAATTATACACAAGTATATAGCAGACTAAATTTAGCCCAGCAGGTGATGTTCTGTGTGATGTTTGTTTCCAATATAAAAAAGTGACTGAAATGAATATCGTAGTTTATAGCTATTCTTGAGGCATTAAACAACAACTATTTGAATGATATTTATTATTTGACAATATGCTCAATTCATTTGATCAATTACGATAATTGAGGCTGTTGTCAGAAGGTAAAAAATTCTCGTGAGGATAGATGTATATGGGTTGTAAAATAAGTGTATAGGTTGTTGTACCGATATAGTTTTTTGACGTGACCAAATCCACCATCCACAAGGCATCGTGCATGACCAGGTACTTGCATAAGGTACTCCACCTCACTATTCCTTCCTGTCATCACTCGCCAAACGAAATAGCCAATGATGTAACGATTCTTGTTTTGACCTGGAACTTATGAAATATAAGGTGATATATAAATAATATTTGGTGTTTGCTCATACTGTAATAAAACTTCCATAGTTATCATTCTCATTAACATAATTATCATAATGGAAATAGAAGTAGTAAACGTAATAAACGTAATAAAAAACGTAATAAACGTAATGTAGTTAAAATATAGTAACATTAATGTAGTTAAAATATAGAAACACATGTGTGGTTACTCATAGAGATATGTTTTTATTGCGCAGGTGCATCAGCAACAGTGCATATATTGGTTCTGAAAGAACTATCACTGGTGCAATGGACTTGTGATGTGTTAATCGTCTTGATCGCGCATGCACCGTATTTTACCGTCAGCTATCGGATATTTCCGTAGCAGTTCGTCACTAGACTGGTTCTCATTCGAGTTTGCAATAGAATAATAAGATTAGTGAACCAGTCTATTTATATGCGAGTCGTCTTTTATAATTAAAATGTAAATTAAAACCATAGTTATTTAATAACACCGCTGCCACCATGTGTAATGTGTACCTGCGTTAAGCCATCGCGGGTCACCCATCCAGGCATAAACCGCGATGAACGTTGCTTAACTTTACACAAAGTTCAACCACTCTACCAACGTCATTATAAACGCCGTCTTCCACAGCAAAGCTTAACCTATACCCCGTTTCCGTTACATTAGGAAAATAGGAATATTTTCATAAATGCGAAGTTGTTGTGCTAAATTTTGCGATTTTCAGAATATATTAAGGGGGAAAAAGGACGCAGAGACAAATGTTTAAAATACTTTTGGGAGATCGAGGTCAACACGTTGGGAAACTTTTTGTTTTCATTTTACGTATTTAATTAAAAAACTATTATATATTTATATCATATATTTAAAAGCGGGTTTCATGTTTTTCGAATCAAACAGTATTTCTTAGGCCATAAAATGCTGATTCCCGCGCCATCTTGCAGCAACTCTTGTTCTTATATATAGTGTTGACATGAAATATGATACTTGTGAATTGCTCATAATTCAAATGTTGACCTGGGCAATTATCAGCATGGAGAGAGATTGATCTTTCCTCTCAGCCTTGGGTCTCTAAAATGTAGTCCAGCATCGAAATCACTGCATTTGGACCATGTGTTTGCTTCCCGTCCTTCCCAATTGTTTCGTTTTCGTCTACAAGAAAGTTCATTTGATTAGGCATGGCATCTATCCTAACTCCAGATACCTGGACCTTGCGTAAGGACGCAAAATAATTTGGTCCTAGCTGTCTAGAATAGTGGGGTATTGAAACTGCCTGACTAAAGTCGAAGGTATATTGATTAAACCGTGTTGCAGGATTCTCATTATGCGCCTCTTTTGCTCGTTTGATGCACTCGTTGTAAATTTGTCTTTCTTTCTGAGCTGTTTCGACATGCAGTCTAAAATGTGAAGTCGCATCGATTTTTTCTTGTTCTTTAACAGCGTTCATAATTTTTTTCCTGTGCTTTTCACACGTGGCGCAAACATCATCTCTAGGAGAAGCAATACGGATGGACGGTAAGCAATTGTTCCATTCATTTCATAAAACACACTCTGCTTAACAGCACAAACTTGACCATCATCACAACTTGTGACATAGTCCAAATGAACTTTATATTTCATCGTTTCCGACCCAAGATATATTGGGGGTATATTATCTCTTCCACGTCGAGCGGCAGGTTGAGGAAGTACGAACGTATCAGTGTAGTTCTGAACGAACTCGACGACTCTTGACATCATCATGTTTTAATGTGTGAGAGGGTGTTTTAACCCGGTTACCATGAATTCTCGGAGCAATATTTCCTTGCTTTACATGAGAGACCAGTGCTGCCGGGGAATGCTTGCCTACATCAAACGAAAACATAAATACAGGTCTACACACTGAAACACCATTGTATAAGTAGGCAACGCAAGAGCGTTTCCGCTTCTCACCCCTTTTGGTTTGTTACTGCCTGTCACCATGTATCGTAGAACTAATCATGTACATGTCCTTCTCTTCCTTTTCCATTTCTCGTACATTCAAAATGTGCTGATAAATGGAGTTTGTTTTTTATGCCCCCGGAATCATAGATTCGGTGGGCATATAGTTTTTGGCCTGTCTGCACGTCTGTCTGCACGTCTGTCTGCACGTCTGCACGAAAAAAACTTTAACCTTGACCACTACTTTTGAACCATAACAGGTACGGCTACCATATTTCACATGTGTATTCCTTGTGACATGATCTTTCTGTCAGTACCAACATTTTTGACCTTGCGACCTTGACCTTTGACCTAGATGTTGCCATTCTCGAAAAAAACTTTAACCTTGGCCATTACTTTTGAACCATAACAGGTACGGCTACCATATTTCACATGTGTATTCCTTCTGACATGACCTTTCTGTCAGTACCAACATTTTTGACCTTGCGACCTTGACCTTTGACCTAGATGTTGCCATTCTCGAAAAAGACTTTAACCTTGGCCATTACTTTTGAACCATAACAGGTACGGCTACCATATTTCACATGTGTATTCCTTGTGACATGACCTTTCTGTCAGTACCAACATTTTTAACCTTGCGACCTTGACCTTTGACCTAGATGTTGCCATTCTAAAAAAAAACTAACCTTCACCACTACTTTTGAACCATAACAGCTAAGGCTACCATATTTCACATGTGTATACCTTGTGACATGACCTTTCTGTCAGTACCAAAATGTTCACCTTGCGACCTTGACCTTTGACCTAGATGTTGCCATTCTCGGGAAAAAAAATAACCTTGACCACTACTTTTGAACCATAACAGGTACGGCTACCATATTTCACATGTGTATTCCTTGTGACATGACCTTTCTGTCAGTACCAACATTTTGACCTGGTGACCTTCACCTTTGACCTAGATGTTGCCATTCGGGGGCATCAGTGTTTCACAAACACATCTTGTTGTATAACATAATTTGAAACCAATTTACAACCAATATTTAGGGTGTATTCAGAAATGACATCTAAGGTTCTTAATCACATCTATGAGTTCAATTGTTAGAGACATTTGTAACCTCATGTGACAGGTCTTGTTAACACGTTCCCAAATAATGGCAGACCACTTTGAAAAACAACTAGGCATTATTACGGTAAATCTCTAAATGAGAGAAAAATTATTGAAAACATTGTGGCAATTGGAGAAATTACTCATTATAAGCAGTTTCTGTTTTTGCCACAATGTTTTCAAAAGTAGTTTTCTGCTAATGCTTCTGTAGGTGGGAAGGGTTAAAACAAATTTGAAGAAGTGTCTTCCTACTGTGGTGCTCATGTTTGCACTGGTTAAAAAACCCTGGACATTTATTGTTGGAACAGAAATCTCATTAGAGTTGAAAAACACCATAGAAACAACGGGCCATTTTAAAATAACTTAAACCCAAAATTATTCCTATTTCAAGATTGTGTGTCAATAAACTGAAAAAAAAATGAGCAATTTCTATTTTGATAACAATGTTTTTGAAACTATATTAAATAATTATGAATGCCTTCATCTTTATGGAATTTTCATGTTTTTGACAAAATTTCTAACTGCTGCAGTTTTATTGTATGTGGGAAACTATTATCCCTTTCCCACTTGAAGATGCAATTTGACACATCAGCAGCAGACAACCTTAGAAAACATTGTCAAAATTCGTCTTTTTGTTACAACGTTTTCAACTGAATTCATATTTATTCTTATTCTTACATTTAAAGAGATTCTCTACATTTGTACCTATATAGTTCCAAAGTCGTCTGTTGCAGATTTATTGTATGTTGAAAAGGGTTAAATATGTGTATATGAGCAGAACTAAAAGAAAATCAACATGTGTAGATCCAGATAAGCCTGCACCTCCAAACAGTCTGATACCCCCCCCCCCCCCCCCCCCCCCCCCCCCCTTTCCCACCTGCAGACACATTTGGAAAACATTGATGAGCAGTTTCTTGTTTGTGTGGCTACAATGTTTTCAACTTTATTTAACAATTAAGCTATTATTGACAGGTTTTTCACTATGTTTTCAAAGTCGTCTGCTGCAGAATTGTTGTATGAAGGAAAGGGTTAAGAAGCCTCTGACTTACATTTACATTTAGATCAGATAGTATAAATTTTCAAATTGATCTTTATTCACACTTGTCAATATACCCTGATGTTAGTTTTTCGTGAACATCTATGTTTTATTGCAGGTACCGATAATGTCCGATGAAGGATACTTCTTTTCCAGTTATAAGGAAACAACGGAGGAATTTCAGGAGATTTATCCAGAATCTGTGTTTCCCCCACCCTTGAGAGAAGCTATAGCTTTTCATATGGAAAGATGGTAAGATTTCTTAGGTCATTAAGAATTTATAATTAAGAAAATGCAAAAAGACATTTGAAAACATTTTTAATTCCATATCAAAATTTGTTTCCAAATTTCCTGACATTACTTTTTAACTCACCTATGCACGAAGTGCAAGCTGAGCTATTGTGATCACATTTTGTCCGGCGTCCGGCGTACGTCGTCAACATTTGAGCTGGTTAACACTCTACGGGCTACATTTTGCATCCAATCTTCATGAAAGTTTATCAGAACGTTCATCTCCATAAAATCTTGGACAAGTTCGAAACTGGGCCATATGAGGTGAAAAACTAGGTCACTAGGTCGAATTGAAGGGAAATCTTGTTAACACTCTGGAGGCCACATTTTCAACTTGATCATGTTGAAACTTTATCAGAATGTTTGTCTTGATGATATGTAGGTCAAGTTCGAGCATGGGTCACTAGGTCAAAATATAAGGAAAATCTTGTTAACACTCCAGAGGCTGCAATTTTTGCTTAAGCAGTTTGAAATTTTGTCAGAATGTTTGTCTTAAAAATATCTAGGCCAAGTTGGAATATCGGTTATGCTGGGTCAAAAAGGTCACTAGGCCAATTTGAAGGAAAATTTTGTTAACACTTTGGATGCCGCATTTTTTGCTTCAGCAGCTTGAAATTTTGTCTGAATGTTTGTCTTAAAGATATCTAGGTCTAGTTTAAATATGGGTCATATTGGATCAGAAACTAGGTCACAAGGCCAAATTGAGGGAAAATCTTGTTAACTCTGTAGAAGCCGCATGTTTTGCTTCAGCGGCTTGAAATTTGGTCAGAATGTTGAGCTGAATGATATTTAGGCCAAGTTTGAATATGGGTCATGCCGGGTCAAAAACTACGTCACTAGGCCAATTTGATGGTAAATCTTGTTAACACTCTGGAGGCTGCATTTTTTGCTTCAGCATCTTGAAATTTTGTCAGAATATTTGTCTTAAAGATATTTAGGTCTAGTTTAAACATGGGTCATATTGGATCAGAAACTAGGTCACAAGGCCAAATTGAGGGAAAATCTTGTTAACTCTGTAGAAGCCGCATGTTTTGCTTCAGCGGCTTGAAATTTGGTCAGAATGTTGAGCTGAATGATATTTAGGCCAAGTTTGAATATGGGTCATGCCTGTTCAAAAACTAGGTCACTAGGTCAAATTGAAGGAAAATCTTGTTAACACTTTGGATGCAGCATTATTTGCTTCAGCAGCTTGAAATTTGGTCAGAATGTTTGTCTAAATGATATCTAGGCCAAGTTCGGATATGGGTCATGCCGAGTTAAAAACTAGGTCACTAGGCCAAATTAAAGGGTAATCTTGTTAACACTGGATACTGCATTTTTAATTTCAGCATGATGAAACTTTATCAGAATGTTTTTCTTGATGATATGTAGGCCAAGTACGAATATGGGTCATGCTGGGTCAAAAACTAGGTCACCAGATCAAATTGAAGGAAATTCTTGTGAACACTTTAGATGCCACATTTTTAGCTCACCTGAGCTTTGCTCAAGGTGAGTTATTGTGATTGCCTTTTGTCCGTCGTCCATCGTGCGTCGTCCGTCGTCCGTCAACTTCTTCTCCTCAGTAACCAGTGGGTCAATTGGAATGAAACTTCACAGAAAGCATCCTCTCAATGACCTCACCAGATTTCCTTCAAAATTTTGCAGAATTCTGGTTTCCATGGCAACGAATTGAAAAAAACTTCAAAATTCTTCTTCTCCCAAACTGGTTGGCAGATTTTCAAATAATTTTGTAGAAATGTTCCTTGGATGACCCTCTATAAGATTCCTTCAAGCCATATTGATTGGTCAAAAAACATGGCCGCCAGGGGGGGGGGCGGGGCTATTTTGCCTTATATGGCTATAGTGAAAACTTAAAAAATCTTCTTCTCCAAAAGTGTTAGGCCGATTTTCAAATAATTTTGTAGAAATGTTCCTTGGATGACCCTCTATCAGATTCCTTCAAGCCATGCTGATTGGTCAAAAAACATGGCCACCAGGAGGGCGGGGCTATTTTGCCTTATATGGCTATAGTGAAAACTTAAAAAATCTTCTCCTCCAAAAGTGTCAGACCGATTTTCAAATAATTATGTCTCCCCCATTACATGGGGGTGACTAATTGTTTTTGCCCGTTCCGTCCTTCCGTCTGTCACACTTGTTTCCGCTCAATAACTGAAGAACGCTTGGGTGTAGGAACTTCATACTTGATATGCAGGTTGGTCATGATCAGTAGCTGACCCCTATTGATTTTGATAACAGAAGGTCAAAGGTCAAGGTCATGGTGACCTTGTGAGGTAAAAAATGGTTTCCGCTCAATAACTGAAGAACGCTTTGGCTGAGGAACTCCATACTTGGTATGCAGGTTGGCCATGCCTAGTAGAAGACCCCTATTGATTTTTAGGTCAGTACGTCTAAGGTCAAGGTCACAGTGACCATGAGCTTGAAAGGTCACAGTGACAATGAGCTGATAAATATATTTTGCTTGGGCCTAGGAGCTTCATACTTGATGTGCAGGTTGGTCACCACCAGCAAATGACCCCTATTAATTTTAAGGTCACTAGGTCAAAGGTCAAGGTCACAGTGGTCAAGGTCACATCTGTCACACTTGTTTCCGCTCAATAACTGAAGAACGCTTGGGCATAGGATCTTCATACTTGGTATGCAGGTTGGTCATGACCAGTAGATGACTCCTATTGATTTTGATGACAGAAGGTCAAAGGTCAAGGTCATGATGACCTTGTGAGGTAAAAAATGGTTTCCGCTTAATAACTGAAGAACGCTTGGGCCGAGGAACTCCATACTTGGTATGAAGGTTGGCCATGCCCAGTAGAAGACCCTATTAATTTTGAGGTCAAGGTCACAGTGACCTTGAGCTGAAAGGTCACAGTGACAATGAGCTGAAATATTGTTTTTGCTTAATAACTGTAGAATGCTTTGGCCATGGAAGTTGATACTTGGTGTGAAGGTTGGTCACCACCAGTAGATGACCCCTATTGATTTTGAGGTGACTAGCTTGAAGGTCAAGGTCATGGTAACCTTCAGCTGAAAAATGGTTTCCTCTCAATAACTAAAGAATGCTTATGTTGAGGAACTTCATACCTGGTGTGCAGGTTGGTCCTAACCAGTAAATGACCTTTATTGAATTTGTTTGATTTTGAGGTCACAAGGTCAAATGTCGAAGGTCAGGGTAACCTTCAGCTAAAAAATGTGTTTTACTCAATAACTCAAGAACGCTTATACCCAGGAACTTCATACTTGGTGTGCGGCTTGGTCCTAACCTGTAGATGACCCCTATTGATTTTGATGTCAGTAGGTCAAAGGTCAAGGTCGCGGTGACCTTTGGCTGAAAAATGGTTTCCGCTCAATAACTGAAGATTGCTTGGGCCCAGGAACTTCATACTTGGTGTGCAGGTTGGTCACCAGCAGCAAATGACCCCTATTGATTTTGAGGTCACTAGGTCAAAGACCAAGGTCATGGTCACCCTCAGCTGAAAAATGGTTTCCGCTCAATAACTGAGGATTGTCACTGTTGCTTCATCTCCAGTCCAAAACTAAAAAAAAATCATCTCCATCATTTCTTTTCCTCCCCTACGACCACACAAATGGGGAGACAAGCGCTTTTTCAAAAAAGCAATCTCTAGTTTTGTAGAAATGTTCCTTGGATGACCCTCTAGCAGATTCCTTCAAGCCATGTTGATTGGTTGAAAAACATGGCCGCCAGGGGGGGCGGGGCTATTTTGCCTTATATGGCTATATTGAAAACTTAAAAAATCTTCTTCTCCGAAAGTGTCAGGCCAATTTTCAAATAATTTTGTAGAAATGTTCCTTAAGTGACCCACTTTCAGATTCCTTCAAGCCATGTTGATTGGTAAAAAAACATGGCCACCAGGGGGGGGGGCAGGGCTATTTTGCCTTATATGGCTATAGTGAAAACTTAAAAAATCTTCTCCTCCGAAAGTGTCAGGCTGATTTTCAAATAATTTTGTAGAAATGTTTCTAGTGTGACCCTCTATCAGATTCCTTCAAACCATGTTGATTGGTCGAAAAACATGGCCACCAGTGGGGGGCGGGGCTATTTTGCCTTATATTGCTATAGTGAAAACTTAAAAAATCTTCTTCTCCGAAAGTGTCAGGCCGATTTTCAAATAATTTTGTAGAAATGTTCCTAGGGTGACCCTCTATCAGATTCCTTCAAGCTAAGTTAATTGGTTGGAAACTATGGCCGCCAGGGGGCGGGGCTTATATAGTTAAATTGAAAAAAAAAATCAGGTGAGAGATCCAGGGCCATCATGGCCCTCTTGTTGCTTCAGCAGCTTGAAATTTGGTCAGCATGTTTGTCGGAATTATTTCTAGGTCAAGTTCGAATATGGGTCACTAGAAAATATTGTTCAAACTCCGGAGGCTGCATTTTTACTTTGAGCAAGTTGAAACTTTGTCAGAATGTTGTCTTGATGATATCTAGTCCATGTTGGAATATGGGTCATATCAGGTAAAAAAATATAAATCACTAGGCCAAATGAAGGAAAATATTGTTAACACTGTGGAGGTTGCATTCAGAATAATTGTATTGATGTGTTTTGCATTGCAGTACATTGTATAATTAAGGTGAGCGATCCAGGGTCATCATGGCCCTCTTGTTTAGGTGATGTGCACGAAGTGCAAGGTGAGCGATGGTGATCACATTTTTTTCTGCCGTCCGTTCATCATCCATTGTCAACAATTGCCTTGTTAACACTCTAGAGGCCACATTTTGCATCCGATCTTTATGATCTTCATTCATCTGCATCAAATCTTGGACAAGTTCAAAACTGGGCCATTTAAGGTCAAAACTTGGTCCCTAGGTTAAATTGAAGGGAAATCTTTGTTAACACTTTCAACTTGAGCATGTTGAAACTTTTATCAGAATGTTTGTCTTGATGGGGTCATGTCAGGTCAAAATTAGGTCACTAGGCCAAATTGATGGTAAATCTTGTTAACACTCTGGAGGCTGCATTTTTGCCTTCTGCAGCTTGGAATTTTGTAAGAATGTTTGTCTGAATTATATCTAGGTCAAGATCGAATATGGGTCATATTTGGTCAGGAACTATGTCAATAAAGGAAAATATTGTTCAAACTCCGGAGGCCTCATTTTTACTTTGAGCATGTTGAAACATTGTCAGAATGTTCGTCTTGATGATATCTAGTCCATGTTGGAATATGGGTCATATCAGGGGGAAAAATAGGTCAATAGGCCAAATGAATGAAAATCTTGTTAACACTCTGGGCCCCGTTTTATCAATATGGTCCTAACTAACACCGTCTTAACTAACACCAAGATTTACGACGGCACTTAGGACCGACCTTAACACCGTTTTATCAACGCGGTTTTAACTCCCCAGTCCTAACTCAGAGCTACAGATAACTTTTTTGATAAATTGGGTCAGTACCCAACCATTTTTCAAGAATTGGGTATTTGGGTTTTTAATTGGGTAACACCAATTTTAATACCCAACATTTTTTTAACAATTGGGTATTTTCTGAAAATGATATGTATATGAAGGACTTAATGAGCCAATACATTGCTTATTAACCCTTTCCCTCATATAAACGCTTTCTGACGCCTCTGCAGCAGACGGCTTTTTGAAAACATAGTGACAAAAGGAGAAATTGCACAAAACGTGCAATTTCACCTTTTGACACAATGTTTTCCACTTTTCGTCATAGGTTATCCATTCAATTATAGAGATTTTCTACGTTTTGACAAATTACGTTCAAAGTCGTCTGCTGCAGAATTGTCGTATGAGGGAAAGGGTTAACTTTAGTTTGTCTTTAAATTATAGGCATGTTTTACAACAAAGTCTTATTTGTTCATCTTCATCTTTAATCATAAGCCAAGGATACTTATCAATCCAATCTCTCAACGTTTTTTTCGAAACGCGACTGCCTGAATGCGCCGTAGGCTTCTGCACACTAGTGAAAACATCGTCTGCAATTTCGTTCACGATTGATCGTGCAATGCCGTTGCTATCAATATCAGTTACGCACACGGTAATAATGTCATCAATGATACTTTTTGCGTATTATTCCGCGTCAGAAGTAGATTTGGGGACCATAACATACTTAAATATATCGTTTTTCTGTGAAAGAGTTGTCACATCGAACTTCTTTCTTCCCCGTTTCGACATTTGGTATACTAATCACTGGGCACTTGTTTCCGCAGTACAAAACAGTTTGAAATACGAACCAATCTCTCGACTGATACAGATACTATTATCCCACAATTTGACCAATAAGAGATATCCCCCTCTGGGCGAAATCTATTTTATAACTGGGCGCTTGTTTCCGCTGTACAAAACAGTTTGAAATGCGAACCAATCTCTCGACTGATACAGATTCCATTATCCCACAATTTGATCAATAAGAGCTATCCCCCTCTGGGCGAAATCTATTTTTAATCACGGAATTTCCAGTTTCTAGTATCATTTCAACCTTTTGTCGCATACGCAGGCCGAAAAAAAGTTTTGCGTTACTGGTTTTTTGTACGCGTTAGTTTAATTTTTATTGGGTTTTTGCTAGTTTTAATTGGGTATTTACGCAAATACGCTGCTTATCTGTAGCTCTGTAACTAATACGATTTCGGTCTTTTGACAACTGTCAAAGTAAAATATTTTTGCACAGACAGATTATATGTTGGATACATTTATCGCGTTGTCACGCACATAAAACTGACGAGAAATATCAAGTATACCATCGAGTTACATAGGCAGGTAAGTTTGTAGTCGTATTTTGAACAGATTAAAAGTTTAAATCATTGATCCATATTCTGTGAATCAACGCAAGCTATTATTTTCTTCCAGTAATCTCGTCCTTCATTATCGTAAACAAATAAAACGATTTAGTTTTGGGTGTACAACTAACACAAACATACCTGTTTGTGTAGCACATGTGAATATGCTGGCCATTTTGTTCAGCTCGAAAACAATCCCGATTCTACATTAAATTGGTACATGTAAGTGCTTTTTGAATTATTTTCATTTCGATTTTCACTAACTTTGCCTTCTTTAATTGGGTTGCTTGTACATATATGTAGCAAGTTATTTGAGCCATGAAAACCAATCTTAGTGGTATGTATAAGATACAGATCAACGCTATCTGATTCAAATATATTATATATATACGACTTATGATAATAAACTTGAAAGCTTCAAAATGTTTACAGTTTATTTAACTAAGGTTGATTTTCCAAGAGCGCAGTTTTTATAATAGGGTTATGAAGCATTGCTTTTCAATTAGCTTTTCTTATGATATTTGTTGATATTTATTTTTTTGCAATTTTTCAGTGTATATTCGGGAAATTATTTATCAATCCCTTTGTTTTACTATACGAATTCCGATTACTTTGTAAACATTGTGGACTGATTGTTTAAATCAGGGAATAGAGGGGAAACTCAAATTTCTGATTACATTGTTCCTTTTTTAGCATATCAAAAAATATGAAGTTTATGTATTAATAGATTCATCAGAAGAGATGAAGGTTGGAAATGAAGTAATGGGGTAAATTAGATAATTTGAATGCAATTTAGTATTAATATATGACTTGTAAAAAAACATCTAAACATATATTTTCAGGTAAAGGACAGAAATCATCCAGGCGTAGGACAAAAACAATGTTATTGGAAGAATGTCTATTGCTGAAACAGAAACTGAAATGATCAATTTATACTTTATGCAGATCTATTGTTCACAAATTTAATAAAATGAATGTATTTTGTATTTGTTGTTATTTTTATTATAGATAGCATTGTAATAGTATGTATGCCTTTGCATAAATTTTACAGTTTCCAGCTAACATACTGTAACATGAGTATATGGCTCCAATCATTCACTCATTTAAATAGTTAGGACACTGATAATTTTCGTCACATATCTAGTAGATATATAGTTGTGTGGAGCACATAATTACGTTCTTACCATAGACAAGAAAAACTGCTACTAGGTTTGACAATTATGTGTATGGAAAATATTTGGCAGTTATTTGTTTAATCCTGTTCCAATATATAAACAATTTCTGAGGTCTCTACAGCAGAAACGTTTAAAAAACGTGTGGCAAAAGAAGAAATTCTCATAATTAGCACTTTCTCCATTTGTCACAATGTTTTTAACTATGTTCTTCAATTATACTTTTATTAAAAGATATGTTCCATATATGCACTGCACATTTGTGGGAATGGGTTAATTGATATGCATCATTTACTTTGAAAACGTCTAAGGCAGAAATTATTATATCTGGGATAGTCTAAAATATGATTTCTAGTTGAAAATATTGTTGGAAAAAGAGAATTTAATTATGTTATACCTTATCTCACATAAAAGGTATCTGCTACACATGCATGATATGTTAGTCTTACCAGGATAAGGGTTACTCATGCAGGAATAATATATATTTTTCTTTAAAGAAACCTCCTTTCAACTGGAGCAGAGCTCCGATAGCTCAGTATGTAGCCGTGAGGGCTGTCAATGCAGGGTTTTTGAGTTCGAACACCAGCTCGGCCAACACACTTTTTGACGTTTGAAAAGAGGCATTTGTCTTCAACCAATTGGAATCGGAAAAATTGTTGAAAATGAAGAAAAATCCCAATCAACCCTTTAAGCTGGATAATATGATCCCAAGGGTTATTCTATACTAAAATAAGAGGGTCATATTGCCCTGAATCGCTCTCGCTCATCTGACCAGAGTTCTTTTGCCAAGTAATGCTACATTGAAACAAATCTGCCACACTATTTTTTAATTCAATCAGCACTTTCAGAGAAGAAGAATTTTATACTACATTTTATCCCATTTCTGTTGCATGGGGGCCAATGTTTTCCAATATTTGTAGTCACTTAAGGAACATTTCTATTAAATCACCTTAAATAATTACAAGCACATTCAGAGTAGAAGAATTTCATTTTTTCTGTCATTATACCCCTTTCTGATGCTGCACAGATCATTTGAACACGTTTCAAAGAAACTACAAGAGTAGCATTCCTGTGAAGTTTGATTGAAATTGGCCGTGCGATTAAAACAAATTTTTTTTAAGAAATTGCTTTTAACACTTTGTGTTCATGTGAGCTTAAACGTCTACTTGAAGTTATCTAGGAAATACTTTTGAAAACTCATTTGGACACAGAGGCTGGTTTAAGTCTTCATTCCTTACTAAAGACCCCTTTTCCTAGAAACAGTCATAAGTTTCAATCAAAAACGTGCAGAAGCATGCTTTTCTAGTAGACAACTTTTGATATAGGGAAAAAGGAAAATACTATATAACAAATTCTTACAAGATAGTTTTTCTTCTTCATTAAATAAATTTAACAAATAATAACCTAGTGTAAATTTGTTTCTTTAGAGTGCAAAATATACCTTAACACTTTCCCACAAAATGAAACAGAAACTTTCTGAAGCCTCTGCAGCAGACGACTTTTGAAAACATTGTGTAGAATAGAGAATTTACTCCATTTGTTACATTGTTTTCAACTCTATTCAATACATTTAAAGAGATTTTCAATACTTTAGACAGTATGTTTTTAAAGTAGTCTGCTTTTAGATTTGTTAATGTGGGAAAGGGTTAGAGACTTCATCTTGTTCAAACAGACTTGTTGCTTAGAATAATGTGGATGTTTTTATTGCTCAAGAGTCCTATGAATTCTGCTTTGAATTTTCACAATAATATATAAATGTTAATCAAAATTGAAAAAGAAAAGTTTTAATGAGACACATATTATTGTTGACATGTCAATTATTCTGCCTTTTCATCTGTAACCATCATTTACATTTTTCTGTATATTGTGTCTGTCCAGAGATATCGCCATCTGAAATACAAAGTCAAAGATTATATGCAAAAAGTTGTTACTAAAATTTAAAATAGCATGCACTTGCACCAGTTTTCCATATAACAATCAACCACAAATAAGTTTGAATGCCTTTGCAGCAGACAAGATGTCAATGATTGTGAGTAAATAGTGTTAATAACAGTAAAGGATTGAATAAAGTTAATGAAAGGCAAAATGTTGTGACTTACTCTCAAAACTAATAGAAAAACAGATGACAGAGATGTTCCCAAGACTATGAATACCTTTTAAAACAAAGCAGACACACATGAGTTTATATGTATCTAAAAAAAGGCAAGTGATACAAAAAATTAATTTATATCCAGTTTTGTGTCTTGTTATTTAAGTACAAAGACCTTATCCTGTAACCACTCCAGATAATAATTCTTAAATAATGGAACATGTTTAGTTTTATATCCTTTTCTTCTGTTTAAAACATTGTTCTGCTATAAAAACACATACAAGTCATACCCATTACCTGACAGAACAACTAACGTTTGATCTCTGCAGCTACAATGCATTATCCACATTAATATCCGACTACTATGTAATTTCTATTTTATTCAAAAAAATTCATCTTCCATTCTCAGTTCTCTTATTGCTATTCAACTGCTTCCAATTTAATTAATAAGATCAAATAGTATACATAGGGAACTAAGATAAGTTCCTGCACACATGTATACCAATATTGAGTTTCATTGAAACTGTTAAATGTGGAATGCAATGGTATCAACATTATATCTTCAAAACAGTGAGTAGTAAGGAGAGAGGCTTTATAGTATTTCATAAACATTAACACATGAGAGTATTTCAAGTATTAAGTAAATGTGAAATATAGCAGAAACTTATATAATATCTCAGTTCCTGCTTATAGACCTACACCAATTTCCATGAGGTATTCCCTTTTTTCCAACACCAAGCATCAACAATACATCGTGGTGTGACATAACCTGAAAATGTAAATTAACCTAAAGAATCATAATGTCATAGCACAAAAATATGTGTGAGAGAAAGAGTACCCATTCATTCCCTATCACTTATGTATGTTCATCCCAACAAGTGGGTTATAAATGTAGAATAACAGAGACTACTAGTAGCTACAGTAGTCCAGAGTATAATAAGGAAGGAGAAGCCTCACTGAAATTATTTTATTACGTATCAACCATTATTTGGGGGCTTCATTATTTGTATCCCTGTCATGGCAGGCAAGGCAAACACAAACGTTACATTTCATTTATTATGTCTCCCCCTGTATACAGGGGAGATATATTGTTTTTGTCCTCGGCGTCTGTCTGTCTGTCTGTCTGTCTGTCCTTCTGTCTGTCTGTCCGAAATCGTGTCCGCTCCATATCTCCAAGACGGCTTGAAGGATTTTCATGAAACTTGGCTCACATGTTCACCTCATCAAGGCGACGTGCAGAACCCGCGTCTCGACAATATAGGGTCAAGGTCAAGGTCACGCTTGAAGGTCAAAGGTTTGAGGCTTTATTTCGTGTCCGCTCCATATCTCCCAGACGGCTTGAAGGATTTTCATGAAACTTGGGTCACATGTTCACCTCATCAAGGCGACGTGAAGAACCCGCGTCTCGACAATATAGGGTCAAGGTCACACTTGAAGGTCAAAGGTTTCAGGCTTTATTTCGTGTCCGCTCCATATCTCCGAGACGGCTTGAAGGATTTTCATGAAACTTGGGTCACATGTTCACCTCATCAAGGCGACGTGCAGAACCTGCGTCTCGACAATATAGGGTCAAGGTCAAGGTCACGCTTGAATGTCAAAGGTTTGAGGCTTTATTTCGTGTCCGCTCCATATCTCCCAGACGGCTTGAAGGATTTTCATGAAACTTGGGTCACATGTTTACCTCATCAAGGCGACGTGCAGAACCCGCGTCTCGACAATATAGGGTCAATGTCAAGGTCACGCTTGAAGGTCAAAGGTTTAAGGCTTTATTTCGTGTCCGCTCCATATCTGTCCCAAATTTATAGGTTGGAATGTTTTGAGAGATTTTGACAGATATTTGAGGGGAGACATCTGTTTTTTGCAAAAACAATTCTAGTTTCATTTCATTTCATGATAATTTCACCTACTAATAATATAGGAAAATCACTGGAATTCAATAATAACAATAACCTTGTTCTTCACAATCACAGCATTGTTTTCTCTGAAGTCGAAAAACTACTAGGCATACAAGTTGACCATAATCTCAACTGGAAAATCCAAGTTGAAAAAGTACTCAAAAAATGCAATTCTTTACTTTACCTTCTGCTTCGAATTAAATGCTTCCTCAATATACATGCGCGGAAACTCTTTTACAATGCCTACATTTTGCCTCATATTGATTATTGTTGTACAATTTGGGGTAACTGTAGTGACAAACTTTTAAGCAATATATATAAATTCCAAAAAAGAGCTGCACGAACTATCCTAGACAAGACATATGACACACCAAGTGAGGAACTCTTTCAGGAACTTAAATGGATGAAATTTCACGATAGAATTACATACAAAAAGGCTATACTTGTGTACAAATCCCTTAAAAAAGAATTCCCAGAATACATGACTAATCTATTTACATCATCAACCAATACAAATTTAAGATCTGCCGCCCAGCATACACTTAGCATTCCTAAACCTAGGATAGAATTTTTTAGAAAATCTTTGTCCTACTCAGGACCAAAAATATGGAACCAGATTCCACTACATGTCAGGAACTGTGAAAATTTAAAGAAATTTAAATCCACATATCTTTCCTGGTGGCATAGTGGTGGACATCTTTTACTCAATTAAACTCTCTCCCATAACAGTGGTGGTTTCCTGAATGCAACAGTTGTCTACATGAATATGTGCATGATACCTTATAATATTATATGTAAAAATTTGTAAATGTTTTAACAGAGGCCCACAGGGAAGACTGGGCATGCCCAACTGTGCAGCCTCTATAAATAAAGTCTTTATTATTATGTCTCCCCCTGTATACAGGGGAGATATATTGTTTTTGTCCTTGATGTCTGTCTGTCTGTTCGTCCCCAAAATCTTGTCCGATCCATATCTCCCAGACGGCTTGAAGGATTTTCATGAAACTTGGGTCACATGTTCACATCATCAAGGCGACGTGCAGAACCCGCGTCTCGACAATATAGGGTCAAGGTCACGCTTGAAGGTCAAAGGTTTGAGGCTTTATTTCGTGTCCGCTCCATATCTCCCAGACGGCTTGAAGGATTTTCATGAAACTTGGGTCACATGTTCACCTCATCAAGGCGACGTGCAGAACCCGCGTCTCGACAATATAGGGTCAAGGTCAAGGTCACGCTTGAAGGTCAAAGGTTTGAGGCTTTATTTCGTGTCCGCTCCATATCTCCGAGACGGCTTGAAGGATTTTCATGAAACTTAGGTCACATGTTCACCTCATCAAGGCGACGTGCAGAACCTGCGTCTCGACAATATAGGGTCAAGGTCAAGGTCACGCTTGAAGGTCAAAGGTTTGAGGCTTTATTTCGTGTCCGCTCCATATCTCCGAGACGGCTTGAAGGATTTTCATGAAACTTGGGTCACATGTTCACCTCATCAAGGCGACGTGCAGAACCCGCGTCTCGACAATATAGGGTCAATGTCAAGGTCACGCTTGAAGGTCAAAGGTTTGAGGCTTTATTTCGTGTCCGCTCCATATCTCCCAGACGGCTTGAAGGATTTTCATGAAACTTGGGTCACATGTTCACCTCATCAAGGTGACGTGCAGAACTTGCGTCTCAACAATATAGGGTCAATGTCAAGGTCACGCTTGAAGGTCAAAGGTTTGAGGCTTTATTTTGTGTCCGCTCCATATCTCCCAGACGGCTTGAAGGATTTTAATGAAACTTTGGTCACATGTTCACCTCATCAAGGCGACGTGCAGAACCCGTGTCTTGACAATATAGGGTCAAGGTCAAGGTCACGCTTGAAGGTAAAAGGTTTGAGGCTTTATTTCGTGTCCGCTCCATATCTCCAAGACGGCTTGAAAGATTTTCGTGAAACTTGGGTCACATGTTCACCTCATCAAGGCGACGTGCATAACCCGCGTCTCGACCATACCGGGTCAAGGTCAAGGTCACGTTTGAAGGTCAAAGGTTTGAGGCTTTATTTTGTGTCAACTCCATATCTCCAAGACGGTTTGAAGTATTTTCATGAAACTTGGGTCAGATGTTCACCTCATCAAGGCGACGTGCAGAACCCGCGTCTCGACCATACTGGGTCAAGGTCACGCTTGAAGGTCAAAGGTTTGAGGCTTTATTTTGTGTCCACTCCATATCTCCTTAAAGGATTTTCATGATACGTGGGTCACATGTTCACCTCATCAAGGCGACGTGCAGAACCTGCGTCTCGACCATACCGGTTCAAGGTCAAGGTCACGCTTGAAGGTCAAAGGTTTTAGGCTTTATTTCGTGTCCACTCAATATCTCCAAGACGGCTTGAAGGATTTTCATGAAACTTGGGTCAGATGTTCACCTCGTCAAGGCGACGTGCAGAACCCGCGTCTCGACCATACTGGGTCAAGGTCAAGGTCACGCTTGAAGGTCAAATGTTTGAGGCTTTATTTTGTGTCCGCTCCATATCTCCTTAAAGGATTTTCATGAAACTTGGGTCACATGTTCACCTCATCAAGGCGACGTGCAGAACCCGCGTCTCCACCATACCGGTTAAAGGTCAAGGTCACGCTTGAAGGTCATAGGTTTTAGGCTTTATTTCGTGTCCAGTCAATATCTCCAAGACGGCTTGAAGGATTTTCATGAAAATTTGGTCACATGTTCACCTCATCAAGGCGACGTGCAGAACCCGCGTCTCGAACATACTGGGTCAAGGTCAAGGTCACGCTTGAAGGTCAAAGGTTTGAGGCTTTATTTTGTGCCGCTCCATATCTCCAAAACAGCTTAAAGAATTTTCATGAAACTTGGGTCACATGTTCACCTCATCAAGGCGACGTGCAGAACCCGCGTCTCGACCATACCGGTTCAAGGTCAAGGTCACGCTTGAAGCTCAAAGGTTTTAGGCTTTATTTCCTGTCCACTCAATATCTCCAAGACGGCTTGCTTATGTTTAGCAACAGTTGTTAACTGTTTTGAAGAATACTTCAGTCTTGAATGTTACAGCTGCAGTAAAATTATGTGTTTCTGTAAACCATTTGAAATCATGTCCACTTTGTACCAGGTCAAGACAAAACATTAGTAATTAAAAATTGAGTACTGTCCAACTTGGTCTAATTTTTGTTTGTCTGCTTTATAGGTTGGAATTTTTTGAGAGATTTTGACAGATATTTGAGGGGGAGACATATGTTTTTGTCAAAACAATTCTAGTTATTATTATTATTATTTTATCTAAGCATATATGTGTCCCTTTATACAGAGAGTGGTATGCAGAAATGACGACAAATTAAATATTTCAATTAAAAGATGTGAAGAACCACTGTTATCATATCCAATAATTTGTATTTTGATTGCGTTCATTTCTGGGTTCGAATCCGTAAAACGATTTCTGCTACATACAAAACGAAACATGTTAATATCGCGTATTTACAAAACATAATCGAACAGTTTTGCATCATCTTCATGGAACAAAAGTATACTGATACAACAAATTACTTATCGTTATTCTGTTTATTTATCATGATTTTCCATCGTGCAAAACCCCGATTTCACTTCAATCGATTCTCTGTATAAAGGCGCTCTATAACTTTATGAGTACATTCCCTTGGATATTTGATTAGTCATAAATACTCTTGAATACATCCTGCTAATGTCCTCTCCTGAATTGCTTCAAATTTCTAGGATCCATGCAAAATTTTGGTTTCCATGGCAACTGAAAGAGAAAAAAAAGTGTAAACTTAAAAAATCTTCTCCTCCGAAAGTGTCTGGCCGATTTCCAAATAATCTTGTAGAAATGTTTCTTGGGTGAGCCAAGTTAATTGGACAAAAAACATGGCCGCCAGGGGACGGGGCTATTTTGCCTTATGGCTATAGTGAACACTTGAAAAAACTTCTCTGAAAGTGTCAGGCCAATTTTCAAATAATTTTGTAGAAATGTTCCTTGGGTGACTCTTTATCAGATTCCTTCAAGCCAAGTTGATTGGTCGAAAAACATGGCTGCCAAGGGGCGGGGCTATTTTGCCTTGGCTGGCTATAGTGAACACTTGAAAAAACTTCTCCTCCGAAAGTGTTTGGTCAATTTTCAAATAATTTTGTAGAAATGTTCCTTGGGAGACCCTCTATCAGATTCCTTCAAGACATGTTGATTGGCTGAAAAACATGGCCACCAGAAGGTGGAGCTATTTTGCCTTTTATGGCTATAGAGAAAACGGAAAACGTAAAAAATCATCTTCTCCGAAAGTGTCAGCCTGATTTTCAAATAATTTTGTAGAAATGTTCCTAGATTCCTTCAAGCCATGTTGATTGGTCGAAAAACATATCCATCAGGGGGCATGGCTGTTTGGAGATTTAATTTTTGCCGTGGAGCGATACTGGTCCTCTTCGGTTGTTTTTAAACCCTTTCCCACATACAACAATTCTGCAGCAGATGACTTTCATAACATATAGTCAAGAACAAGGAGGATATAAATGAAAGAACAACTATTAAATAAATTTACAAAAATTGTGGTAAAAGGAGAGATTGCTCATTATGAGCAATATTTCTCCTTTGCCACAATGTTTTAAAAAGTCGTCTGGTGAAGTATTGTCAGAAAAGCTCATGACTTTTGCTTTCATTGTGGCAAAAGGTGAAATTGCTAAACAAGAGCCTCAATATTATCTGTTTACTAATTACAATTTAATTGAGTGGAGATTTTCCATACTTTTGTCAAAATGTTTTTTTAAGTCGTCTATTGCAAATTTAATTCAATTTTGAAAGTGGGAAATTGTTACTGAAAACCTTTGTTGGAACTCATTACTGTCAACAGTGGATCATGAAGCATACCCTATACAAGAATAAAATTTCCTTCCCATAATTTTGTGTCTACTGAATTCATACTGACTTGCAGGTTGATACAAATGATTCACCTATCTACTTGTCTGTCACACTTTGACTGAACTGGTAGGCAACCTATGAGTTCCTTCACACACTTGTTATTTCATGTTTTTATCCTACATGCAAGGTGAACACTACAATAAACAAACCTGGTAAGTGACTTGGGTGTTGGTTATTTTATATGGATACACTTCACATCCTTGAGTTTTTAAACTTTCTCACTTACAATAATATAATTCTGCAGCAAACATCTCTGAAAACATCCAGGCAAAAATATGGTAAAGCTTTATAAACAATGTTATAATTATTGAATCGAGTTGAGAGTATTGTGACAAAAGGAGAAAGTGCTCAACATGAATAATTTCCCTTCTTGCCTTAATGTTTTCAAAAGATTTGATAAAAGCATTTACCTTATATGATATCTTTGACCCTTTCCCTGAAATAATACATTTAGAAACCTCTGCCTTTTAAAACTTGTGGGTGTAGAAATTAAGTTAATTTTTGAGAAAGTGTTAAAATCATTTTGGGAAAAGGACATATTCTGTTTGTTTTGTTCTTCTCAATTGTGAAAAAAAAATCCGCAGTTTTCAAGAGGTTCAAACATGTGTGGAAATGATAAACTCATTTTAAGCAATTTCTACTTTTCTCCACAATGTTTTCAAAGTCACCTGCTGCAGATATGTATATAGTTGTCGGTCAGTTTAAGGGTTTGAATTCTCTTCAGCAATACGGCAAACTAAATTAGCTGTTGTAAAAGAGGAGGAAAAACAAGCTGCTCCCCCAAACCCAGACGAAAAGAAGAAGTATGGTTACACACTAGGATTGCAGCCACAGGTGGTGCTATTGGAAATAGAGAACTGTTGACTGTTGAGAATACCAACAGATTCCTACAGACAAGGTCAAAAATAGAGAAACAACTGTTCCCTATTCCACCACATGAAGTGGATCCAAAGTAAGTGTTACTTGGACAGTTGGTGATAATTATGCCCCCTTTGAAGAAGAGGGGGTATATTGCTTTGCACATGTTGGTCCGTTGGTAGACCAAAGCTTGTCCGAGTGATAACTCAACAATTCCTGGACCTATGGTCTTCAAACTTGACTTGGAGGTTGGGAATGACCAGTAGACGAACCCTATTGATTATAAGGTCATCAGGTCAAAGGTCAAGGTCACAGTGACAACGCAAAAAGCTTGTCAGAGTGATAACTTGACATTGCCTGCACCCATGGCCCTAAAACTTGACATGGAGGCTGAGGGTGACCAGTAGATGACCTCTATTAATTTTAAGGTCATCGGGTAAGAAAACGTCCGAATATTCCTAACAACATGGCGCTCAGGCGGGGCATAATGTTTGACAAACATCTCTTGTTTTACATCTATTTTGATATCTTTTTAGTAGACTTATTAAAACATTGTGAAGGAAAAGAAATGAGCAATTTTTATTTTTATTACGATGGTTTCACCTGTGTATCTAAATTACACTGAAATTCCCTTATTTTTATGCCCCCAGAATCACCGATTCGGTGGGCATATAGTTTTTGGCCTGTCTGTCTGTCGAAAAAAACTTTAACCTTGACCACTACTTTTGAACCATAACAGGTACGGCTACCATATTTCACATGTGTATTCCTTGTGACATGACATTTCTGTCAGTACCAACATTTTTGACCTTGCAACCTTGACCTTTGACCTAGATGTTGCCATTCGGGGGAATCAGTGTTTCACAAACACATCTTGTTTTTAGCTCGCCAGTACGAAGTACAGGAGAGCTTATGTGTTACCCCCGGCGTCGGCGTCGGTGGTGGCGTAGACACCTAGGTTTAAGGTTTGTGTTTAAGGTTTTCATTTGGGTTTTAAGGGTTTATACCTTTAGGAACCATTTGTCATCCATCTACGCACACCACTACACCCGTCCTGACCCTGGGTGAAGGTCAAGGTAATTTCTACTTGGTTCTACTTGGTTCAGTTACAAGGTTTAAGGTTTGCGTTTAACGTTTAACATATCACTCTGCATTCACTATTATGACATTGATTGCTTTCATATTTAGTTTATACATTTAGGAACTATTGGTCATCCATCTACGCACACCACTACACCCGTTCTGACCCTGGGTCAAGGTCAAGGTCATTTCTACTTGGTTCAGTTACAAGGTTTAAGGTTTGCGTTTAACGTTTAACATATCACTCTGCATTCACTATTATGACATTGATCTCTTTCATATTTAGTTTATACATTTAGGAACTATTGGTCATCCATCTACGCACACCACTACACCCGTTCTGACCCTGGGTCAAGGTCAAGGTCATTTCTACTTGGTTCAGTTACAAGGTTTAAGGTTTGCGTTTAACGTTTAACATATCACTCTGCATTCACTATTATGACATTGATTGCTTTCATATTTAGTTTATACATTTAGGAACTATTGGTCATCCATCTACGCACACCACTACACCCGTCCTGACCCTGGGTCAAGGTCAAGTTATATCAGAGTTATTGCCCCTTTTCTGTCAAAAAATCTAACTTTTTCGTCACGTTTTCAAATAACTTTTTTTCTACTCAAAGGATTAGATTGAAACTTCTGACAAATGTTTATATCAATGTGTGTGATTGGTTCACAAAAGGGGGATAATCCAAATAATTTTATATCAGAGTTATTGCCCCTTTTCTGTCAAAAAATTAAATTTTCAAATAACTTTTTTTCTACCTGAAGGATTGGATTGAAACTTCTGACAAATGTTACTTTTTTTTTTATTCGACGTCTGTCTGTCTATTTTTTTTTTATCCGGCGTCTGTCTGTCTGTCTGTCTGTCTGTCACACTTTTTTCGACACGTTTTCAAATAACTTTTGTTCTACTCAAAGGATTAGATTGAAACTTCTGACAAATGTTTTTATCAATGTGTGTGATTGGTTCACAAAAGGGCGATAATCCAAATAATTTTATATCAGAGTTATTGCCCCTTTTCTGTCAAAAATTTAAATTTTCAAATAACTTTTTTTCTACTCAAAGGATTGGATTGAAACTTCTGACAAATGTTTATATCAATGTGTATGATGGGTTCACAAAAAGGGGGATAATCCAAATATTTTTATATCAAGAGTTATTGGCCCTTTTCTGTCAAAAATTTAATCTACTCAAAGGATTGGATTGAAACTTCTGACAAATGTTTATATCAATGTGTATGATGGGTTCACAAAAGGGGGATAATCCAAATATTTTTATATCAGAGTTTTTGCCCCTTTTCTGTCAAATATTCAAATTACTTTTTTTCTGCTCAAAGGATTGGATTGAAACTTCTGACAAATGTTTATATCAATTTTTGTGATGGGTTCACAAAAGGGGGATAATCCAAATATTTTTTATATCAGAGTTATTGCCCCTTTTCTATCAAAAATTAAAATTTTCTGACAAGGCGCCGGCAGGTGACACACGTGCTCCGGGGAGCACTCCATTCTAGTTGAACTTAGAATTTTTGTCAAAAGTATTGGAAAGGTGTATTATCTTGCACTAGGTGATACTGTGCGACTTTACCTAATACTTTAACTGTTCTGAAGTAGGCCCTGATATACGATGGCCCTGATAGGCGAGCTATATTGTCCTCCGACAACTCTTGTTATTTTTTTTCTGATAATATTTAAAATAAAATACTCTAGATATGATATTGTATAACCTGTTGAAGCAATTCATTCATACTATAGAGGCTACCTTTTTATAGCTGAGAAGTAACTCTTCGCAATGATATAGGGTGTCCTTCCTGTAAAACCTGAAGAAAGTGTAACAATTGGGTTTGAAACTTACTGATGTACAAAGGAATTTTATTGGTTTAATTGTATGTACAGTCAAACTTGCGATCAGCAGCCACCCAAGGGACATGATAAAACTGGCTGTTTAAGACAGGTGGCTGCTGATCACAAATGTTATGACTTGGTCGGATTTGTTCAAGTTTTATCAGTTCACATAATATTACATGTAATTGTCAGGAATAGTCATTACATTACAAATAGTAATATGTCTTTATAAACTTGTATTTAAACATTGTTATGAAGATTTGTAGCTTTTTTCTATAAAATATTCCATTGTGCTATCTAAACCTACGTTTACAACTAACTTGACTATCAAATACTTTTTTACTTCACTTTGAAATTCACCGAATAACGTATCTGGAAAAAATAGCGTCCAAATCTACGTCTACATCTTACACAAAATTTTACGCGAAATCTTTAGATTTAAAATGGAAATGGGAATATAAATTGACTTGGAGCTTCAAAGTGGACATTATCTTTCATTTAATCATATACATGTACTGTCTTTTGGTCTGAAACGCTCATAAATATCTTTTTCAATTTATCAATTTTGCCCAACATCATAAACAGAAAAGAAACCAAAATCGCAACTTCTCGTTGATGAATCATGCAACTATCATTTGGAACACGTCAGCTGTTTTCGGTACCCTAGATGTAACATGTGAACAGCTTACGTGTATAAAAAAAAATTGATAATGTGATTGTCACAGTATGCTTTATTACCTGTATGTATTAAACACCGATAATTCAACACCTTGTGAATCCAAGTTGTGTATTGATTGACCGTTTAACACAATAAGATTACAGTTAATCTCGACCAATTAGTGAGGCCGCGTTTCAAAGGGGACCGCAGATCAAGGCAGTTTATAGAGTATAATTGGTTGGGAAGGATTTAAAGTGACCGTTTAAAGCCGGTGACCGCTGATCGCATGTGACCGCTCACACAAGTTTGACTGTACATGGCTAAATAACAACCTTTAAAAATCTTCTCCGACGAAAGTATCTGGCAGATTTTCAAATAAATTTGGAGAAATGTTCATTGGGTGATCTTCTGTTAGACTGTAGCTGTTTTATTAGTCCCCTACCGGTCGAAGCCTGGTTTTGGCACTATAGGTTTGGTCAATTCTGTCTGTCTGTCTGTCTGTCTGTCTTGCCTGTCAGTCAAACCTAACCTTGTCCGGCCCGCATCTCCACCATGCATCATAGAATTTCCAAGAAACTTGGCACAAACGTTCACCATGATGCGGCGGCATGTCATGCTCAAGACCCAGGCCTGTACCTCAAATGTAAAGGTCACACTTAGAGGTCAAAGGTCTAAATGAGTACTATTTTATAGGACTGTACCTTGTCAGGCCAGTATCTCCACCATGCATCATAGGATTTCCAAGAAACTTGGCGCAAACGTTCACCATGATGAGGCGGCGTGTCACGTTCATGACTCAAGCCTCTACCTCAAATGTCAAGGTCACACTTAGAGGTCGAAGGTTAAAATGAGTACTATTTAATAGGACTGTACCTTGTCAGGCCAGCATCTCCACCATGCATCATGCGGATTTTCAAATAATTTTGGAGAAATGTTCATTGGGTGATCTTCTGTTAGACTGTAGCTGTTTTTAGATCACCTAGAGCCAAAGGCTCAAGGTGAGCTATTCTGATCACTCGGTGTCCGTCGTCCGTCGTTAACTTTTAGCTTTAAACATCATATGATCTCCTCCTGAACCGCAAGAACAATTTCCACCAAACATCACAGGAATGTTCCTTTGGTGGTCCTCTTTCAAAATTGTTCAAAGATTTAAATTCCATTGAGAACTTTGGTTGCTGCGGCATCAGAAAGGGGACAAAATGTCCAAACTTTAAAAATCTTCTCCTCCGAATCTGCCTGTCAGATTCAAATATAATTTGGTAGAAATGTTCCTTGGGTGACCCTCTATAAAAATTGTTCAAGCCATACTGATTGGTCGAAAAACATGGCAGTCAGGCGGCATCAGAAAAAGGGGCAAAATGACAATACTTTAATAAAGCATCCTTATAAAAGTGCTTGTCTGATTTAAAGATAGTTTTGTAGAAATGTTCTTTCATTGATCATCTACATACTTTGTCAAGCCATATTGATTTGTTGAAAGGCATAGCAACCAAGCAGCATCAGAAAAGGAGTAAAATTAACTTTTTGCTTCAAATGACACATGGTTATTGATTGATGGTCTAAGGGAGGTAACACTTGGCAGAGTATTATGCAAGGGTTGTCTTCAACAGGAAGTGGAAAAATCGCAGTATTTCTGGTCTCAAAAGTTGGAAATAAAAAATTGTTATTGAAAGTGAACAAGCAATTATGACATGATTTGTCCTTGTAACTATTGTTAAAGATATCATAATTGGTGAAGAGGTAAATATGAACTCAAATACTACAGTTAATGTATTGGGAGGTATCAAAATTGTGCAAAGACTTGCATTCTATGTAAAACTTTGGTTGCTGCAGCATCAGAACATGAGTAAAACGACCAAACTTTAAAATCCTTTTCCTCCATAATCTGCTTGTCAGACTCCAAGATAATTCAGTAGAAAGAATCCTTAAGTGACCCTCTAAAAAAACCTGTTCAAGCCATATTGATTTATATTAAAAACAGATCAAGAAAGGTGCAAAATGACAAAAACTTAATAATTCAATTCTAATTGAAGTTCTTGTTAGATTTCAAGATATAAATGACCTTTACTTATAAGCTGTTTCTTGAGAAGTGTTCACTCCTTGAAGTTCTAATTGCACTCCTTGATCTTTTTCCCAGATATTTCTACTAATTTACTATCAATCAGGTGATCGATTTAGGGTCATCTTGGCCCTCTTGTATTAGTCCCCTACTGGTCGAAGCCTGGTTTTGGCACTATAGGTTTGGTTAATTCTGTCTGTCCGTCTGTCTTGCCTGTCAGTCAAACCTAACCTTGTCCGGCCCGCATCTCCACCATGCATCATAGGATTTCCAAGAAACTTGGCACAAATGTTCAACATGATGAGGTGGCGTGTCTCGCACAAGACCCAGGCCTGTACCTCAAATGTCAAGGTCACACTTAGAGGTCAAATGTCAAAATGAGTGCTCTGTTTGATAGGATTCCCTTGTCAGGCCCACATCTACACCATGCATCATAGGATTTCCAAGAAACTTGGCACAAACGTTCACCATAATGAGGCGGCGTGTCATGCTTATGACCCAAGCCTGTACCTCAACTGTCAAGGTCACACTTAGAGGTCGAAAGTTAAAATGAGTACTATTTAATAGGACTGTACCTTGTCCGGCCCACATTTCAACCATTCATGATAGGATTTCAAAAAAACTTGGCACAAACTTTCACCATGATGAGGCAGCATGTCGCGCACAAGACCAAGGCCTGTACCTCAAATGTCAGGGTCACATCTAGAGGTCAAAGGTCAAAATGGGTACTGTTTGATAGGACTGTACCTTGTCCAGCTAACATCTCAACCATGCAACATAGGATTCCCAAGTTACTGGCACAGGTGTTCACCTTAAATGTCAAGGTCACACTTGGAGGTCAAAGGTCAAAATGAGTACTGCTGGATAGTACTGTACCTTGTCAGATCCGCATCTCAACCATGCAACATGGGATTTCCATGAAACTTGGCACAAACGTTCACTATCATGAGGCAGCGTGTCGCACCCACGACCCATTTCTGTACCTCAAAAGTCAAGGTCACACTTAGAGGTCAAAATGAGTACTGTTTGATAGGACTGTACCTTGTCCAGCCCGCATCTCAACCATGCATCGTAGGATTCCCAAGTTACTAGGCAAACATGTTCACCATGATAAGGTGGCGTGTCGCGCACAAGACCCAGGCTAAAAGTCAAGATCACACTAAGAGGTCAAAATGAGACCTGTTTGATAGGACTGTACCTTGTCCGGCCTGCATCTCAACCATGAATCATAGGATTCCCAATTTACTAGGCACACATCTTCACCATAAGGTGGCGTGTCGCGCACAATACCCTGGAGGCTCAAATGTCAATGTCACACTAAGAGGTCAAAAGACACAAAGTGCTGTCCACGTCCTGTAGGGAATTTTGTATTGCTTGCAATACGACATTAACTTGTTTTATATGGCTATAGTAATTTAATTTTTATGCTCCCCAGAGGGAGAGCATATAGTTGACACTTTGTCTGTCCGTCACACTTTATTTGCATTGAGCATAAATCTAAAAGTACTGAATATATTTCAATGAAACTTGAAATATACATACATATCAATAAGAGAGAGTGCATAATACAAGAACCATAACTTTATAGTGAATAATTTTTTCAAATTATGTCCGTTGTTAGACTTTATATTTCCATGTCAGGACCATAACTCGAAAAGTACTAAAGATATTTCGATGAAACTTGAAATGTATACAGATATTAAAGAAAGGAAGTGCATAAACAAGAATCATAACTTATAGTGAATCTTTTTCAAGTTATCTCCCTTGTTAGACCTTATATTACAATTTCAGGACCATAACTCCAAAAGTACAAAGATATTTTGATGAAACTTGAAATGTAGATAGATATTAAAGAGAGGAAGTGCATTACACAAGAACCATAACTCTATGATAAATAATAAAAATTGACTTTCTTGTTTTAATTATTTTCTTTTTATGAAGTCTGTATTATGTAAATAGGTATGATCACTAGTTCAAGGTAGTTCTATCAGACAATGCCTATGATCACTTGACAAAGCCCTTATGGGGAGCACCATTCAGTTCCACCAATTCCTTGTTTTTAGCTCACCTGAGCTTTGCTCAAGGTGAGTTATTGTGATCGCCTTTTGTCCGTTGTGTGTTGTGCGTCAACTTCTTCTCCTCAGTAACCAGTGGGTCAATTGGGATGAAACTTCACAGAAAGCATCCTCTCAATGACCTCACCAGATTTCCTTCAAATTTTTGGGATCCATGCAGAATTCTGGATTCCATGGCAACGAAATGAAAAAAAATTCAAAATTCTTCTTCTCCCAAACTGGTTGGCAGATTTTCAAATAATTTTGTAGAAATGTTCCTTGGATGACCCTCTATCAGATTCCTTCAAGCCATGTTGATTGGTAAAAAAACATGGCCGCCAGGGGGGGCGGGGCTATTTTGCATTTTATTGCTAAATTGAAAACTTAAAAAATCTTCTCCCCCGAAAGTGTCAGGCCGATTTTTCAAAATTTGTTATAGAAATGTTCCTTGGATGACCCTCTATCAGATTCCTTCAAGCCAAGTTGATTAGTAGAAAAACATGGCTGCCGGGGGGGGGGGGGCCGGGGCTATTTTGCCTTATATGGCTATAGTGAAAATATAGAAATCTTCTTCTCCGAAGTGTCAGGCCTATTTTCAAATATTTTTGTAGAAATGTTCCTTGGATGACCCTCTATCAGATTCCTTCAAGCCATGTTGATTGGTAAAAAAACATGGCCGCCAGTGGGCAGGGCTATTTTGCATTATATGGCTATAGTGAAAACTTAAAAAATCTTCTCCTCCAAAAGTGTCAGGCCCATTTTCAAATTATTTTGTAGAAATGTTCCTAGGGTGACCCTCTATCAGATTCCTTCAAGCTAAGTTTATTGGTCAGAAACTATGGCCTCCAGGGGGCGGGGCTTATATAGCTTAAGTGAAAAAAAAATAATCAGGTGAGCGATTCTAGGGCCATCATGGCCTTCTTGTTTAATGGAGTGATACTGGCTATCTTGGACCTTTTGTTTCCATAATTTTTAGCTCCACTGGCTGAAAGCCAGTCGAGCTTATGTCATTGCGAATTGTCCGTCGTGCGTGCGTCTGTGGGTGCGTTAACTTTTTCCTTTAAACAACTTCTTCTCCCTAACCACTTGGCCAATTTGGTTGAAACTTCATAGGAAGCATCCTCTCAATGTCCTCTCTTAAATTCCTTCATTTTTTTTTGATCCATCAATAATTCTGGTTTCCATGGCAACCAAAAGAAAAAAATAGTGAAAACTTAAAAAATCTTTGTCTCCGAAACTATCTTGACTGGAATACTTTTGTTGAAATGTTCCTTGAGTGTCCCTCTATCAGATTTGGTAGCTCAGTTAGTAGGGTCGCAGGCTGTTAAGAGGTTGTGAGTTTGAATCCAAGCTAAGCCAACATTCTTTCAGAGGTTTGACAAAAGTCACTTTCATTTGTCTCCCACCAATGGACTAACAGTCTATGTGGAAAAGCAACCACTTGCATCTGTTGTGTAGAGTTCTGTTATGTGAAAGCCAGGAAACACATTGGTAAGTGAACTGGCTGCCGTGTTATGAATGAAAAATTGTTGAAAATCGCATTAAACATAAATCAATCTATTAGATTCCTTCAAGGCATGTTGATTGATTGAAAAACATGGCCACCAGGGAGCAGGGCCATTTTGATATAAATGGCTATAGTGACTACTTCAAAAATCTTCTTCTCCGAAAGTATCTGGCCGATTTTCTAAAAATTATGTTCCTTGAGTGATCCTTTATCTGATTCCTTCAAGCTATGTTGATTGGTTGAATGACATGATCACTCTAGGCTGGTGCTGCTTTAAACTGCTATGCCCAAAGTGCAAGGTTTAGAAATGTTTCTCCTAAGAAATTGAATGTCTGGTTTTGAAATACATGTACTAATTATTTTATAAACATTTCTTTGGTGACCTTCTATCAGTTTCCTCTAGTCATATTAATTTAACAAAAGACTGATGACAAGATAGGGTTGAATTATTTCTCCTTGTGGCAGTCGACTTGGGCCTTTTACTGTAGCTAACCAGACAGCAAAATCAGTAAAAATGGTTGACTGTGTGGTTGGCATGTCAAATCATATTGCATAACTCGGGTGAGCAATCCATGGGAACCGGAATTGTCTGAGACTTCAGACTCCTAAACCTTTTCCTACATATAGACACTTTCGGATGCCTCTGCAGGAGACGACTTTTTGAAAAAAAAATGTGACAAAAGGAGAAATTGCTCATAACGAGCAATTTTTCCTTTTGCATCAATAATTTAGCCCTTTCCTACTTGCAGTCGCATCTACAGCATGATACTTTTGAAAGCATTGTGACAAAAAAAAAAATTGGTCATAATGAGCAATTCTTCCATTTGTCTCAATGTTATCATCTTTATTTGATAATTAAACTCTCATTTATAAATTGTTTTTACATCTTTACCAAGATGTTTTAAAAGTCCTCTGTGTAAAATATGTTGTAAGTGGGAAAGGGTTAAACAGATAAAGGGTTTGGGACAGTTCATGTTGAAAATTAAAATTTGCGGAAGAATTTAAATTTATAACTACTGTTGACAGTTAATAATTGATGTCTTTAATATTTTAACAGGTGGTGCTGGTTGTTATCAAATGTTTACCATTGAAAGAAGATTTTGAAGGAAATAAGACGGTGTATAAATGTTTGAGTGAGCTCTTTGCTGCCAACAACCCACAGGTGAGAGGCACTTAATTAACACCTTAGCTAGCCCATTACCTGAAAGGCTTTACCTTTAGTCGTCCGCTATAGAGGCATCAGAAGACGTCTAAATGTGGGAAAGGGCTAAGAAACGTTTAACTCCATACTGTTACATACAGTAAATACTTAGCTATAAGGTGCTTTTGACTATATGATACACCTCTGAATTTGAGGTCTCAAATCTAGGTTTGCATGGTTGACTCACCTATAAGATGCAGTCAGATTTCTGAAGTTTTTTTCAAGCCATAAGCCAATAATAAATAGTGGGATATAACATTTAGTCATCACCTTTTTGTATTTGTATGAAAAATAAAAAACAACAAATAAAATCGAGGCATTACAAAGTGTGTTTATGTTGTAAACGGTTAAGCTTAGACCTGATATAAGTATAATTGTTTGAATATGAACACTTTGACTGATTTTCAAAAATCATTTGCTGCAAAGTGTTTAAAGAAGTCTTCTATATCAGGAAAAGAATTATGGTTCATAAAACTTGCAAACATCAATCTGAATGTTTTTTTCAGATACAACTCTATAAATGAATGTATAATTATGTCTCCCCCATTACATGGGGGGAGACATATTGTTTTTGCCCGTTCCGTCCGTCCTTCCGTCTGTCACACTTGTTTCCGCTCAATAACTGAAGAACGCTTGGGCATAGGAATTTCATACTTGGTATGCAGGTTGCTCATGACCAGTAGCTGACCCCTATTGATTTTTATAACCAAAGGTCAAGGTCATGGTGACCTTGTGAGGTAAAAAATGGTTTCCACTCAATAACTGAAGATCGCTTTGGCCGAGGAACTCCATACTTGGTATGCAGGTTGCTCATGACTAGTAGCTGACCCCTATTGATTTTTATAACAGAAGGTCAAAGGTCAAGGTCATGGTGACCTTGTGAGGTAAAAAATGGTTTCCACTCAATAACTGAAGATCGCTTTGGCCGAGGAACTCCATACTTGGTATGCAGGTTGCTCATGACCAGTAGCTGACCCCTATTGATTTTTATAACAGAAGGTCAAAGGTCAAGGTCATGGTGACCTTGTGAGGTAAAAAATGGTTTCCACTCAATAACTGAAGATCGCTTTGGCCGAGGAACTCCATACTTGGTATGCAGGTTACCCATGCCCAGTAGAAGACCCCTATTATTTTGAGATCAGTACGTCTAAAGTCAAGGTCACAGTGACTATGAGCTTGAAAGGTCACAGTGACAATGAGCTGAAAAATAGTTTTTGCTTGGGCCCAGGAACTTCATACTTGATGTGCAGGTTGGTCACCACCAGCAAATGACCGCTATTAATTTTAAGGTCAAAGGTCAAGGTCACAGTGGTCAAGGTAACATCCGTCACACTTGTTTCCGCTCAATAACTGAAGAACGCTTGGGCATAGGATCTGCATACTTAGTATGCAGGTCGATCATGACCAGTAGATGACTCCTATTGATTTTGATGTCAGAAGGTCAAAGGTCAAGGTCATGGTGACCTTGTGAGGTAAAAAATGGTTTCCGCTCAATAACTGAAGAACGCTTTGGCTGAGGAACTCCATACTTGGTATGCAGGTTGGCCATGCCTAGTAGAAGACCCCTATTGATTCAGTACGTCTAAAGTCAAGGTCACAGTGACAATGAGCTGATAAATAGTTTTTGTTTGGGCCCAGGAACTTCATACTTGATGTGCAGGTTGGTCACCACCAGCAAATGACCCCTATTAATTTCAAGGTCACTAGGTCAAGGTCACAGTGGTCAAGGTCACATCCGTCACACTTGTTTCCGCTCAATAACTGAAGAACGCTTGGGCATAGGATCTTCATACTTGGTATGCAGGTTGGTCATGACCAGTAGATGACTCCTATTGATTTTGATGTCAGAAGGTCAAAGGTCAAGGTCATGGTGACCTTGTGAGGTAAAAAATGGTTTCCGCTCAATAACTGAAGAACGCTTGGGTCGAGGAACTCCATACTTGGTATGCAGGTTGGCCATGCCCAGTAGAAGACCCTATTAATTTTGAGGTCAAAGTCAAGGTCACAGTGACCTTGAGCTGAAAGGTCACTGACAATGAGCTGAAACATTGTTTTTGCTTAATAACTGTAGAATGCTTTGGCCATGGAAGTTAATACTTGGTGTGCAGGTTGGTCACCACCAGTAGATGACCCCTATTGGTTTTGAGGTCACTAGCTTAAAGGTCAAGGTCATGGTAACCTTTAGCTGAAAAATGGTTTTCTCTCAATAACTAAAGAATGCTTATGTAGAGGATCTTCATACCTGGTGTGCAGGTTGGTCCTAACCAGTAAATGACCTTTATTGAATT
The DNA here is from genome assembly GCA_031761405.1 of Serripes groenlandicus. Classification (NCBI taxonomy): domain Eukaryota; kingdom Metazoa; phylum Mollusca; class Bivalvia; order Cardiida; family Cardiidae; genus Serripes; species Serripes groenlandicus. The sequence goes on along the minus strand of JASEVX010000034.1, from coordinate 76,324 downwards.
TGTTTGATTTTGAGGTCACAAGGTCAAATGTCAAAGGTCACGGTAACCTTCAGCTGAAAAATATGTGTTTCTCAATAACTCAAGAATGCTTATACCCAGGAACTTCATACTTAGTGTGCAGCTTGGTCCTAACCTGTAGATGACCCCTATTGATTTTGAGGTCAGTACGTCTAAAGTCAAGGTCACAGTGACCATGAGCTTGAAAGGTCACAGTGACAATGAGCTGATAAATAGTTTTTGTTTGGGCCCAGGAACTTCATACTTGTCAGTAGGTCAAAGGTCAAGGTCGCGGTGACCTTTGGCTGAAAAATGGTTTCCGCTCAATAACTGAAGATTGCTTGGGCCCAGGACCTTCATACTTGGTGTGCAGGTTGGTCACCAGCAGCAAATGGCCCCTATTGATTTTGAGGTTACTAGGTCAAAGACCAAGGCCATGGTAAACCTTCAGCTGAAAAATGGTTTCCGCTCAATAACTGAGGATTGTCACTGTTGCTTCATCTCCAGTCCAAAACTACAAAATTCATCTCCATCATTTCTTTTCCTCCCCTACAACCACACAAATGGGGAGACAAGCGCTTTTTCAAAAAAGCAATCTCTAGTTAATGCAACAAGTTGAAAACATTGTGGCAAATGGAAAATTTGCTTATAAAGAGCAATTTCTCCCAGTGTTTTAAAAAGTAAACTGCTGCTGATGTGTCATAACGCATCTGTCTCTGGGAAAGGGTGAGAGTAATTATGGGAAATCATCCTTAACCCTTTCCCTCATATAGATGCTTTCTGACTCCTCTGCAGTAAATTGCTTTTTGAAAATATAGTGACAAAATAAGAAATCGCTCAAAACAAGCAATTTCTCCTTGTCACAATGTTTTCCACTTTTAGTCATATATATAGGTTATACATTCAGTTATAGAAATTTTCTATTTTTTGACAAAATATGTTCAAAGTTGTCGGCTGCAGAATTGTCGTGTGAGGGAAAGGGTTAAGGTTGCCAGTCCATAAAACTTGCAAACATCAATTTGAATGATTTTTCCAGATACAACTTATACACTTAGAAAGCAGATAGGCAAAATTATGGGAAATCTCTATGAATTAAAGGAGAAGGAAAACATTGTGGCAAATGGAAAAATTTGCTTATAAAAAGCCATTTCTCCACTATGTTTTAAAAAGATAACTGCTGCAGATGTGTTCTAACGCATCTGTCTCTGGGAAAGGGTGAGAGTAATTATGGGAAATCATGTTTAACCCTTTCCATCATATAGACGCTTTCTGACGCCTCTGCAGCAGACGACTTTTGAAAACATTGTGACTTAAGGGGAATTTGTTTAAAGCGAGCAATTTCTCCATTTGCCACAATGTTTTCCACTTTTTGCATTTCACAACATTCCTTTATAGAGATTTTCTGGGGTTTTGCCAACATGCTTTTAAAATCATCTGCTGCAGGCTTGCTGTATGTGGGAAAGTGATAATAATCCAGGATAAGAAGTGAGAGAAAAACTGTTGAAAGTGATGTATGAATGAATTCTCTCAATATGTAAATATTTCAGGTAATAGCTGGGATACCTGATATATTGAAGGCAGCTTCTATGGCATTAGGAACAGATAAAAGTAGGTACGCAGTGGATTTCTTTCTTTCATTTTTACAAAAGTGATCACCCTATGTCCGTCTGTCAACATATTCTCATCTTTAACTCTTCGGATGAAACTTCTGGTTAACAGTCTATGTAGAAAAAGCAGCCAGTTGCTTGGAAAGTATGTTGTGTGGTGTACTACTGTGGGAAAATCAGGACACGCATGAGTAGGTGAACTGGTTGCCATGATATGACTGAAAAATTGTTGAAAACGGCCGTTAAACCCTAATCAATCAATCGGATGAAACTTCACAGCAAGCATTCTCTCAATGTCCTAACCTTAATTTCTTCAAATGTGTTGATCTATGCAGAGTCCTGGTTTCTATGTCAACTGAAAAAAAAAAAAGTTTCCTTCCCAAACTGGCTGAGGAGCCGAGTCTCGGTAGCGACGCGGGCTGTCAATCAAGGGGTTGTGAGTTTCAATCCCGGCTCGGCCAACTGTCTTTCCTACGATTGACAAAAGTCAATGCGACAAAAGTCATTGGGCTAAGTCTATGTGGAAAAGCAGCCAGTTGCTTGGGAAGTTCGTTGTGTGGAGTACTGGTGTGAGAACACCAGGAAATGCATGAGGAGGTGAACTGTCGACGTGATATAACTTGATTTTTTTTTTAAAACGGCGTTAAACCCCAATCAACCAAACTGGCTGATTTTCAAATAATTTTGTTAATAGATTTATTGGGTGACTATCAGATTCCTTCAAGTCTTATATGTTATACAGTGAAAACTTTGAAATTCTTCATGATCGAAAGAACTTGCCTGATATATAAATAATTTGGATCAAATGTCCATTGTTCAAATTATACTGATCTGCTGATTAAAATGACCACCAGGGGACAGGGCTAATTTGGCTTTTATGTATAGTAGTTCTATTAAATCAGGTGAACAATATAGGATCATCATGGTCCTCTTGTTGTCCAGATGTTTTCAAAGTTGTCTGCTGTATATTTGTTGTGGATGGGGTTAATGTGAAGCGAAATACCAGTGAAAGGCAGCCAGGAGATGTTAGAAATGATGTGATGAAGTTGTTAAAAATGTCAATTAAAAAAGTTTATTCAACCCTTAACCACATACAACAAATCTGCAGCATACAACTTTGAAAACATTTAGGCAAAAATATGGAAAAACTATAAAATAAACGCTTTATTGAAAGATTGTCGCAACAGCTATCTGCTGCAAATTTGTAAAAAATACTACTTACGATTGTCCCTTTGTTTTCTTCAGAATGTGAACTGCTGGTTGTCCAACTTGTTCAAGGAGTTGCCCAGAAACACCCGGATACATTTAAATCATGCCACGCCACTCTACAGCCAGACCAAGCCACCAAACTGGACACATGTTTGACCATTGCTAATGGACACACAGTCAATGGGACGAGTTAAATACTAATAATTATTGTCTGGTATTCATAACTTAGATTGAAAAACAAATCTATGGAACTAGATTTCCTATTAGTGAATGTTAACCATCAAGTCATTTCTACATGATTTCATTAATGTCACACAAAAACTGGCCTGTATAAATCATAGACAATCAAGGTCGAATTTCATGTCATCACTTTTCCCACAAACAGACGCCTCTGCAGCAGACGACTTTCGAAAACATTGTAGCAAAAGGAGAAATTTATCATAATGAGCAATTTTGCCGTTTGCCACAATGTTTTTAACTCGATTCAATAACTTACACTTTGATTTGTGGACATTTTCCTAAAGATAATGCAGAAGTCGTCTGCTGTATATTTGTTATATATGGGAAAGGGTTAAAGCTGCTTGGATGGCAAATATTGAAGATTCTGTGAATGTGAGTAGGCATGGTCTCGTCTAGATCTTCACTGGTTCCAAAGTTCCGTCTTTATGTGATTTTGCTCATTTACGTTTACGGGAAATCTATTTATGCAAGTTAAAATGATTATTGAATACAATTGAAATCATTATGGTGAAAGAAGTATTTGCTCCTTTTTCCACAATGATTTCAAAAATCATCTGCTACAGATCATGTTATTTGAATTTCTTAATGGGCTAATTAAATGAGTATATGGAGTAACTAGGGTATTATTCAATGGGCATTTAATGAGCTATATTTAGAAATATTTGTAATGTTTACCCTGAAATTGTTTCAGTTTTAATTTTACTTTATACTTTAATTGTTTTGATTGAACAGTAAAATGGTTTAGGTTGCAATTTCATGTTTGAGTTATCATGCTTTGGATTGAAAACTGTGCTTTGTATCACCTGTCCTTGCAGATTGACACTTGAGGATCACTTCTCTGTCTGTAAGTGTTCATCATGCTTTCATAGTTTTTAGCCTTTCACTGATTACCCATAGGTTTGCACTTAGCCTTTCCTTCTGATAACACTTTATCTGGACCATATTTTTAACATTTGGTTATGGCATGCACATATAGCTTTGGAAGAGGTTTTTTCACTTTATACCAAAACTGGGTCACTGAGACAAGAGATCCTTCGATCCCACCCTCGTACACAGAAACAAAATGTGGTGTACTAATGCATTTAATCCTTTAACCTCATATAGCTGCATTCTGAGGTCTGCAGCAGAAAACATTTTGAAAACATTGTTGCAAAAGGAGAAATTGCTCAAAAACAAGCAATTTCTCCATTTGCCATAACATTTACAACTCTATTTAATAATTAAACTTTCATTTACAGAGATTTTTATGCATATACAAGTAGGATATGCACATATATATTGGGAAGATGTTGTGTCATGTAGTACTACATTAAGGTAACCGTGATCTTTGACACAACCCAACCACACCCTCTTGGGAGACATCCTTATTATGCCCCCTTCGAAGAAGAGGGGTATATTGCTTTGCACATGTCTGTGGGTCAAATATTTCCAATCCGTTGGCCACCAGAAAACATGGCCACCAGGGGGCGGAGCTTGTTTTCCTTATATGTGCATTGTTAAAACTTTGAAAAATCTTTTTGTCCAATAGTACCGGCCTGATTTGAAAATTATTTTGCACAAATGTTCCTTGGGGCACCCTCAACCAAGATTGTTCAAATATTTCCCATCCGTTGAAAAACATGGCCGCTAGGGGGCGGAGCTTTGTTTTCCTTATATGTGCATTGTTAAAACTTTAAAAATCTTCTTATCCAAAAGTACTGGCCCGATTTGAAAATTATTTGGCACAAATGTTCCTTGGGGCACCCTTTACCAAGGTTATTCAAATATTTCCGATCCGTTTAAAAACATGGCCGCCAGGGGTCAGAGCTTGTTTTCCTTATATGTGCATTGTTAAAACTTTAAAAATGTTCTTGTCTAAAAGTATTGGCCCGATTTGAAAATTATATTGAAAACTATTGAAGTTCTATTAAATCAGGTGAGTGATATAGGGCCATCATGGCCCTCTTGTTTTCCTTATATTTATATATAGTGAAAACTTCATAAACCTTCTTGACCAAATGTACTGACCTGATTTGAAAATAATTTAGCACAAAAATTCCAAGACTTTAAATTATGATGATCCGTTGATAAACATGGCCACCAGAAGGGCCTTGCTTGATTTCTTATAAATAGTTGTGTTCTGTGCAATAGCTTTTCTCCTTTTCCCTTCCAGAAAAAGATAAAGAAATTTTAATGAGATTAATATGTACAGTTAGAAATAATGGTGAAATGGTTTCTTTAGTTTTAATTTGACTGTTTATGTTGCCTTCCTAGGCAGGTTACATAGGGATAACTTGACATGATGCAGGCGACTTCTGAAAACATGGTGGAAAAAGCAGAAATTGTTCAAAAGGAGCCATTCCCACAATGTTCTGTTCTGTAAATTATACACATATTTTTATTGATATGATAATTATGACATTTTGCACAGGTTTTTACAAAACTGAGTCTTCAAAATGCTTTATGTAGAAAATGATGTGGTATATTGACAAATGATACTATCCATTTCCAACAGTGTTTAAACTTTTGTTACTGCAGAGGCATCAAAAGTTGGCTGCCAAGAAAAGTGTAAACCCCTTCCCACATACGTCAAATCTGCAAACCATCTAGGAAAAAAATATGGAACTCTATAGATGAAAGTATAATTATTGAAAACATTTGGGCAGTAGGACTCATTGCTCATTTTTAGCTCCATCGAGCTTATGTCATGGCGAATTGTCCGTCGTGTGTGCGTTAACTTTTTCCTTTAAACAACTTCTTCTCCCTAACCACTTGGCCAATTTGGTTGAAACTTCATAGGAAGCATCCTCTCAATGTCCTCTCTTAAATTCCTTTAAATTCCATGGCAACCAAAAGAAAAAAATAGTGAAAAAATCTACTTCTCCAAAAGTATCAGGCCGATTTTCAAATAATTTTGTAGAAATGTTCCTTGGGTGACCCTTTATTAGATTCCTTCAAAAAATGTTGATTAGGCGAAAAACATGGCCGCCAGGGGGCGGGGCTATTTTGCCTTATATAGCTATAGTGAAAACTTAAAAAATCTTCTTCTCCGAAAGTGTCCAGCCGATTTTCAAATAATTTTGTAAAAATGTTCATTGGGTGACCCTCTATCAGATTCCTTCAAGCCATGTTGATTGGTAAAAAAACATGGCCGCCAGATGGTGGGGCTATTTTGCCTATATGGCTATAGTGAAAACTTAAAAAATCTTCTCCGAAAGTATCCAGCCGATTTTCAAATAATTCTGTAGAAATGTTCCTTGGGTGACCCTTTATTAGATTCCTACAAGAAATGTTGATTGGTTGAAAAACATGGCCGCTAGGGGGCGGGGCTATTTTGCCTTATATAGCTATACTGAAAACTTCTTCTCCAAAAGTGTTCAACCGATTTTCAAATAATTTTGTAGAGATGTTCCTTGGCTGACCCTCTATCAGATTCCTTCAAGCCATGTTAATTGGTAAAAAAACATGGCCGCAAGAGGGCGGGGCTATTTTGCCTTATATGGCTAAAGAGAAAACTTAAAAAATCTTCTTCTCCGAAAGTGTCTGGCTGATATTCAAATAATTTTATAGAAATGTTCCTAGGCTGACCCTCTATCAGATTCCTTCAAGCCTTGTTAATTGGTTGAAAAATATGGCTACCAGGGGGTGGGGCTATTTTACCTTATATGGCTTTAGTGAAAACTTAAAATATCCTCTCCTTCGAAAGTGTCGGGCCAATTTTCAAATAATTTTGAAGAAACATTCCTTGGGTGACACTCTACACGATTCCTTTAAGCCATGGTGGTTGGTAAAAAACATGGCCACCAGGGGGCAGGGCTGTTTGGAGATTTGATTTTTGCCTTATGGCCCTGGAGCGATACTGGCCATCTTGGGCCTCTTGTTTCCAATGACTTGCAGTTTTCTGCTGCAAATGGGACTCTGCATGTGTGAATGGGTTGATCTAATATGTCCATTATTTCTCAACAAAGCCATCTCTCTTGAATCTGTATTTTTATCATTGTCTTAGATATATTTTATTGAGTACCCAAAGCATAGGATTTGGATGAGATGTTTATATCAGAGTCACAGACAGTAAACGAGGAGACGTATCGAAGTCAACGTGATCATGATCACACAACAAACATTGAACATAATTCGTCAGACCGTTGTATGAAATGTGGATTACGAAACCATACAACTGAGGAATGTTGGCACAGAGTGCAAGTGCGTTGTTTTAGTTGTAAATTTTATGGACATAAGGACGCAGATTGTTGGAATACTAGTAGGTAGGAAGTAGGCAAATATGCCAAAAACAAAATCTTTTGTGAGGAAAATATCTTGACTTATTGTTTTAACAAATATGACTTTCTTGAACATTTATGTAAAATTTGTAATGAAATTCAGTGTCATTGTATTACTTCCAAAACACTTTCAAATAATTATGATAACTCGGAACAAACAATGAGCTTAAGAAGTGATACATGTAACACAATTAATCTTTCCTCAGGTGTATCATACACAGATAATGGAGTATGCAATGACCAGTACAATGTTTCTACCGTATATGGAAGTATAAATGACGACAGTTTATATAATGATATAACTTTTAATGGTATTTTGTCTGATTGGCATGCTGATATTGTGCATGACTTAAACATGAATTCATTATATAATAATGTAACAGTATCTGCAGATAATACATGTATACATAATTTAAATAATAATTCTTCCACATGTGCCCAAAATTTAGTGGATTTAGGGTTGAAATCAAAAGGGTTTCGAATTGGTCATATAAATATACAGAGTATTCATAATAAAATAGATCAGATTGATCTAATGTTAAATCATTCGAATAACGATGTTCATGTGTTTGGACTAAGTGAAACTAAATTAAAACATTTTCATGCTGACAGTGCTTTTCAACTTGAAAATTACCAATTTTTTAGAAGAGATAGGGTTATAACAAATGAGAGAAAGGAGGAAGGAGGTGGTATCCTTGTTTATTGTAAAAATGAGATTAATTGTAAAAGACGGAGCGATTTAGAAGTCAAGGAAATTGAGTGCTTATGGCTTGAAATATTCCCGAAAAATTCTAAAAGTTTCCTTATTGGCAATATTTACAGAAATCCAAATGAAGCAGTAGTTTGGAATGAAATTTTCGAAAATCATCTTGAAAATATTTTGAAAGAACAGAAAGAACTTTACCTCCTTGGAGATTTTAATAGAGATTTGCTTAATTTACAAACAAAAACTGCATGGTTAGAATACATGGAACCTTTTGGCCTTTCTCAAAATGTTAATGTAGCTACAAGGAAAACTTCAGTATCTACAACTTTAATAGATCATATATATTGTAATGTTAATGTTAATATAAAGTCAGTAGATGTCCCACAAATAGGACTTAGTGACCATTTTCCTGTATTTCTAACTCGTAAGCCAAACTGCTATGCCCCCAAAAAATCACATTATACAATTTCATACAGATCTTTTAAAAATTTCAATGAAGAAAAATTCATAGGTGACCTGCAGTCTGCACCATGGGATACAATTAAAACTTTCGAAGATTTAAATGAAATTGTCGATACATGGTATTCTATGTTTTTAAAAATAGTTGATTCACACATTCCAATTCGACAGCATAGGGTTAAAAATAAACAGCAGCCAAAATGGATTACGCCTGAAATAATAGATTCTATTAAAACACGCGACAGATATAAAGCTTTAAATAATGAAACAGATTATAAGAAAATGAGAAATAAAGTTACTAATCTAATTAAAGAGTCAAAAAAATCCAAATATGAAGAATTTTTAACTGAAAATAAAAACAAACCTAGCACTGTTTGGAAATTGTTTAAAGAACTAAATGTTAGTAAACGAAAGAGCAGCACTAACATTTCACACTTAAAAATTGGTGAAAATGACATTGAATACGCAAAGGATATTGCAAACGAGTTTAATGATTTTTTTGTGTCTGTAGCTTCCAAACTAAAAGAACCAGTTCAAACTTCAAATTTTGACAAACTAAAAACTTTTTGTGAAGAGAAGTTACCTGAAAATACACTATTTAATATTCCAGAAATTTCAGTTGATCAAGTATTGAAATTTCTTGTAAATATAGATGTTACTAAGTCTACCGGTTTGGATAATATTGGACCACGTTTACTTAAACTTTCAGCTTATTATATAGCAGATAGCATAACATTTATTTGCAATAAAAGCGTAAAAGAATCCATATTTCCAGATAAATGGAAAGAGGGCAAAGTTACACCCTTGCATAAAAATGGGGCCAAGGATGATATAAACAACTACCGACCCATTTCTGTGCTACCAGTTATATCAAAATTATTAGAAAAGCATGTCCATGATTCTTTAATGGATTATCTTTCTTTTTTCAAATTACTTCACAAAACTCAATCGGGCTTTCGACCAGCTCACTCCTGTGAAACTGCATTAGTGCGAATGATCAGCAAATGGCTAGAAGCTATTAATGAAGGTTCTTTAATAGGTGTAGTGATGGTTGATTTTCGAAAAGCATTCGATTTAGTTGACCATGAAATTCTTTTGGAAAAGTTAAAAGTCTATAAATTTTCGGACAACTCGTTAGCATGGTTGTCCTCTTATTTACAAAATCGAAAACAAAAAGTGTCCCTCAACAATGTATTGTCCAATGATCAAATAGTGACTGATGGTGTACCTCAAGGTTCAATACTGGGCCCTCTTTTATTTCTTCTATTTATTAATGATTTACCACTTTACACAAATAATACTGAGACCGATTTGTATGCAGATGACACAACATTGTATCATATAAATAATACACTGTCATCTATTGAAAATAATTTGCAAACTGCACTTAGATCATTATCAGACTGGTGTAAGTCAAACGGAATGTTAATAAATACCTCAAAAACAAAAGTAATGCTTATTACTACACATCAGAAACGTGCTTCATTAAATATTACAGAAATAAACTTGCATCTTAATGGTGAAAATCTAAGCATGATCTCTAAAGATAAAGTACTTGGTATAGTTATTGACAACAACTTAACATGGAAAAATCACATAGAACATATATGTCGTAAAATTTCATCTAATATTTGGCTTTTGTCTAGAATAAAGCAATACCTAAGTCTTGAGCATAGAATTCAATTCTACAAAGCTTACATTCAGCCACATATAGATTATTGCAATGTTATATGGGGTGGGACATGTCAATCAAATTTAAATAGACTATTTCGACTTCAAAAACGGACGGTCAAAATTATTCTAGATTACAATGTTGACAACTCATTTGAAAGTATGCAAGATTTAAAAATATTTACAATTTTTGACAGAATATATCTTAGAAAAGCAAAATTTATGTATAAAATATCAAAATCAAAGACTCCATCATATATTAATGAAATGTTTAACCTCCGACAAGTAAATGAAAATACAACTATAACACGGTCATGCTCTACAAACAGTTTTTTAATACCTAAACCCAACAAAGAAATATTCAAACAAAGTTTAACATACTCTGGACCAATAATTTGGAATAATTTACCTATTAATATTAAAGAAAAAAGTTCAACAATGGCATTTCAATGCAATCTAATTAAATTGATGAAAAATGTTTAAATTGTTTTTTAACTTAAAATGGGCTTTATTGTTTCTGTATATATGTATTGTTGTTGCTACATATCACTTTCAGTTGCAGTATAGTACTAGTGTATATGTGGGTAAAGTGAGTGATATATTTTAATTGATGTTGATGTTCTTGATTTACTATGTTATGTACATCTACAGTCATTTGACATTTTCATATGTATTTTTGTTGTATATAATGTAAATAATAGAGGGCCATGTGGAAGATTAGTTTCTAACTAAATATGTCACCCTCTTTAAATAAAGTCTCTTATCTTATCTTATCTTATCTTAGTGTCTCTGCTAGAACTTCATTAAACTTCATTACTAACCAAATATAGCAATAACAATTGCATTAGCGAAAAGTATAACTGAAACACCTGTTTAAATTTTTTCACTTTTTTGTAATGTTTCTAATTCTATAAAAGATCGACAGTAACGGTATTTACTTATAAGTGTTGAACCAATGATGACATTTTTAGCTCGTCTGATTTTGTGGAAAAAAAGACGAGCTATTGTCGTCACTTGATCGTCGTCGGCGTTCAGGTTAAGTTATGTGTTTAGGTCACTTTAATACAAGGAAACTATCAAACCTAATACTTTGAAACTTGATAAATTTGTTCATCTAATACCCTTCTTCACATTTTATGCTAAAGATGCTGAGTGTAGCCTGTTTTTTGGGGTAAAAAACATAAATTTGGATGAATTTTGGTTGATTTTGAGAATTGGACATAGTTGTTAAGTTTTGCGTTTAGGTCACTTACATGGAAACTATTACACACAATACTTTGAAACTTGGTAAACTTGTTCATCTAATACCCTTCTTCACATTTTATGCCAAAGATATTGAGTGTAGCCTTTTTTTTTGGGATAAAAAACATAAATTTGGATGAATTTTTGTTGATTTTGAGAATTGACAGTGTTGGTTAAGTTTTGTGTTTAGGTCACTTACATGGAAACTATCAAACCTAATACTTTGAAACTTAGAAGACTTGTTTATCTAATACCCTTCTTCACATTGCATGCTAAAGATGCTGAGTGTGGGTTTTTTTGGAGGGAAAAACATAAATTTTGATGTATTTTGGTTGAATTTGAGAATTGGCGGTGATGTTTACGTTTTGCGTTTAGGTCACTTACATGGAAACTATCAAACCTAATACTTTGAAACTTAGAAAACTTGTTCATCTAATACCCTTCTTCACCATGTATGCTAAACATGCTGTGTGTAGCCTGTTTTTTGGGGTAAAAAAAAATCAATATTGATGTATTTTGGTTAAATTTGAGAATTGGACATAGTTGGTTAAGTTTTGCCTTTAGGTCACTTACATGGAAACTATCAAACCTAATACTTTGAAACTTAGAAAACTTGTTCATCCAATACCCTTCTTCACATTGTATACTAAAGATGCTGAGTCAGTGCTCTGTCTTTTTTGAGTAAAAAACATAAATTTTGATGTATTTTGGCTGATTTTGAGAATTGGCGATGTTGGTTATGTTTTCTGTTTAGGTCACTTACATGGAAACTATCAAACCTATTGTATGATAAAGATGCTGAGTGGGCCTCTTTTTTGGGGTTAAAAACATAAATTCTTAGGTATTTTGGTCTATTTTGAGAAATGGACATAGTTGGATAAATTTTGCGTTTTGGTTTCTTACATGGAAACTATCGAACCTATTACTATAAATATTTGAAAAACTTGTGTATCTAATAACCTTCTTCACATTGATTGATAAAGATGATGAGGGTGCCTGTTTTGGGGGGTAAAAGACATAAATTTTGATGTATTTTGATCGTTTATGAGAATTGGAAATAGTTTCTTCATTTTTAGCTCACCTGTGCACGAGGTGCTCAAGGTGAGTTATTGTGATCGCCCTATGTCCGGCGTCCGTCAACATTTTCTCCTCTATAACCGGTGGGTCAACTGGGATGAAACTTCACAGAAAGCATCCTCTCAATGTCCTCATCAGAAATCCTTAAAAATTTTGGGATCCATGCAGAATTCTGGTTTCCATGGCAACGAAATGAAAAAAACTTCAAAATTCTTAAAAAATCTTCTCCTCCGAAAGTGTCAGGCCAATTTTCAAATTATTTTTTAGAAATGTTCCTTGGGTGACCCTCTATCAGATTCCTTCAAGCCATGTTGATTGGTCGAAAAACATGGCTGCTAGGGGGGGCGGGGCTATTTTGCCTTATATGGCTATAGTGCAAACTTAAAAAATATTCTCCTCCAAAAGTGTCAGGCCGATTTTCAAATAATTTTGTAGAAATGTTCCTTGGGTGACCCTCTATCAGATTCCTTCAAGCCATGTTGATTGGTCAAAAACATGGCTGCCAGGGCGCGGGGCTATTTTGCCTTTTATGGTTATAGTGCAAACTTAAAAAATCTTCAACATCTTCTCCTCAGTAACCAGTGGGTCAATTGGGATGAAACTTCACAGAAAGCATCCTCTCAATGACCTCACCAGAATTCCTTCAAATTTTTGGGATCCATGCAAAATTATGGTTTCCATGGCAACGAAACAAAAGAAACTTCAAAATTCTTCTTCTCCAAAACTGGTTGGCAGATTTTGAACTTATTTTGTAGAAATGTTCCTTGGGTGACTCTCTATTAGATTCCTTGAAGCCATGTTGATTGGTCGAAAAACATGGCCGCCAGGGGGGCAGGGCTTTTTTGCCTTATATGGCTATAGTGAAAACTTAAAAAATCTTCTCCTCCAAAAGTGTCAGGCCGATTTTCAAATAATTTTGTAGAAATATTCCTTGGATGACCCTCTATCAGATTCCTTTAAGCCATGTTGATTGGTCGAAAATCATGGCCGCCAGGGGGGTAGGGGCTATTTTGTCTTATATAGCTATAGTGCAAACTTAAAAAATCTTCTCCTCCAAAAGTGTCAGGCTGATTTTCAAATAATTTTGTAGAAATGTTCCTAAGGTGACCCTCTATCAGATTCCTTCAAGCCAAGTTGATTGGTTGGAAACTCATGGCCCTCTTGTTTATTAGCTCACCTGAGCTCTGCTAATGGTGAGTTATTGTGATCGCCTTTTGTCCAGCGTGCGTCGTGTGTCAACTTCTTCTCCTCAGTAACCAGTGGGTCAATTGGGATGAAATTTCACAGAAAGCATCCTCTCAATGATCTCACCAGATTTCCTTCAAATTTTTGGGATCCATGCAGAATTCTAGTTTCCATGGCAACGAAATGAAAAAAACTTCAAAATTCTTCTTCTCCCAAACTGGTTGGCAGATTTTCAAATAATTTTGTAGACATGTTCCTTGGATGACCCTCTATGAGATTCCTTCAAGCCATGTTGATTGGTTGAAAAACATGGCCACCAGGGGGGCGGGGCTATTTTGCCTTATATGGCTATAGTGAAAACTTAAAAAATCTTCTCTTCCGAAAGTGTCAGGCCGATTTTCAAATAATTTTGTAGAAATGTTCCTTAACAGATCAGATTCCTTCAAGCCATGTTGATTGGTCTAAAAACATGGCCGCCAGTGGGCAGGGCTATTTTGCCTAAATATGGCTATAGTGAAAACTTAAAAAATCTTCTACTCCCAAACTGGTTGGCAGATTTTCAAATAATTTTGTAGAAATGCTCCTTGGATGACCCTCTATTTGATTCCTTCAAGCCATGTTGATTGGTCAAAAAACATGGCCGCCAGGGGGACGGCGCTATTTTGCCTTACCGGTATATGGCTATAGTGAAAACTTAAAAAATCTTCTCCTCCGAAAGTGTCAGACCGATTTTCAAATAATTTTGTAGAAATGTTCCTTGGATGACCCTCTATCAGATTCCATCAATCCAAGTTGATTGGTCGAAAAATATGGCCGCTAGGGGGGGGGGGGGGGGGAGGGGGGCTATTAATTTTGTAGAAATGTTCCTTGGATGACCCACTTTCAGATTCCGTCAAGCCATGTTGATTGGTCAAAAAACATGGCCGCCAGTGGGCAGGGCTATTTTGCATTATATGGCTCTATAGTGAAAACTGAAAAATCTCCTCCAAAAGTGTCTGGCCGATTTTCAAATAATTTTGTAGAAATGTTCCTAGGGTGACCCTCTATCAGATTCCTTCAAGCCAAGTTGATTGGTCAGAAACTATGGCTGCCAGGGGGCGGGGCTTATATAGTTAAAGTGAAAAAAAAAAAAATCAGGTGAGCGAATTCAGGGCCATCTGGCCCTCTTGTTACATTTATTTCAAATTTTTCCCAAACAATAAAAACATAATGTTCTTCAACATATTATGAATATGTTAAATCAGATTGTGTTTCGGTCAAGGTCACTGTTACTTAAAATAGGAAAATAGTAATATATTTAATATCTTTAGGTAAAGTTGACTTAATATCATTTGCCTGTCCATTGCATACACAAGACTCATAGTATGATCTTGACTGATTGTGACAGCCATCCAACGGGAAGATCTTTATTATCATGTATATGAACTTGTATTTATTTCCACATAGTTAATCTTGTTTCAATTCTTGAAAAATAACAGTTGTGTGCAGTCATTATATGTAAATATTCTTTCTGAATTTGAATATTTTTTATATAAAATAAATAAACCGTAAAAGGATAATAACAGACGAGCGTCAGGCACCCGCAGACAACTCTTGTTTCTTTTGAAACAATGTTTTCAAAAATTGTCTGCTTGTGAGAAAGGGTTTATATATTTAGGTTACTTCTCCATATAATACTGAGAAGTGAAGAATTTGAGACCAGAAATTTGAAGAATGTATTTATTTAACCCTTTCCCTTACATGTATATAGACGCCTCTGCAGTAGACGGCTTTTGAAAACGTAGTGACAAAAGAAGAAGTTGCTCAAAACAAGCAATTTCTCCTTTTGCCACAATGTTTTTCCACTTTTAGTAATAGGTTATCCATTGGATTATAGAGATTTTCTATTTTTTGACAAAATATGTTCAAAGCCGTTAATACCCTTTTCCACATTAAAAAAGGGAACATAGAGGCAAAAAAAAAAAAAAAAAGGAAATAAAAGGATCATTATTGAATAGAGTTGAAAACATTGTGGCAAAAGGAAAAATGGTTCATCATGATCAATTTCTCCTTTTGTCACAATGTTTACAAATGTCATCTTCTACAAAGGTGTCAGAAAGCGTCTGTATGTGGGATAGTGAAAGGTCTAAAGGACCAGAGATAACATCGATGTAAGTGCAGTGTTATGCTGACGTGAGAAATAGGTCAATTTCTATGAATGCATGTAATTAATGTATCTGCTCTTATTTATTTTAAAGAAATACACTTTTTAACCCAAATCTGCTGTTTGTTTTACATGTACTTGGAAAACTTGTAATTCTCAGACTCATCCCCTGTTGACACCATTTCATTTATCACATTTGATCAATGTTAACCTGATATGATACTGCTTGTCATCATGGAAAAGCATGTAAATAGATCGTTTTATTGTAATATTTTGTAGAAAATGTGTTTGGGAAAAAAGCAAAAGGGGAATTGTCTGTTGTGCATCAACTTATGGCTTTAAACGACTTCTCCTCTATAACCTCTGGGCCAATTGGGATGAAACGTCAAAGATAGGTAGTATCCTCTCCATATTCTCTTTAAATTGCTTAACAATGTTTGGATCCCTGTAGAATTCTAGTTTCCATGGCAACCAGAAAGAAAAAATTCTTCTCCTCTAAAACTTTCTATCAGATTCCTTCAAGCCATGTTGGTTGGTCTAAAACATGGCTGTTAGGTATCTGGCTGATTTTCAAATAATTTTGTAGAAATGTTCTTAGGGTGACCTGACCCTCTATCAGATCCCTTCAACCCATATTGATTGGTCTAAAAATATGGCTCCCAGGGGTCTGGACTGATATATAGCCGTATATTGAATAAAGTGAAAACTTAAAAAATCTCATCCGTATCTGGCAAACTTTCAATAGTAAAAATGTTCCTTTTGGTAGCTATTGTGATTCAAATGTTGCTTATTGGCACAGGAGCGTTACTTGGCCTTTGGTTTAAAATATAGCCATACCATGCAAAACAGCCCAGCACCCTTGGCGGTCATGTTATTTTACCAATCAACACGGCGTGAAGGTATCTGATAAAGCGTCATCCAAGGAAAATTTCTACAATTTTTTTTTGAAAATGCGAACCAGTTTGATTTTTAAAGTGTTTTCATTCGGTAGCCATGGAAACAATAATTGTGCATGGATCCAAGAAAGTGTAAGCACTTAAAGAGATGAAATTTACAGGATTCTTCATAGAAGATTTCATGCAAATTTGCCCAGTGGTTACAAATGAGAAGTTGAAACCAAAAGTTTACGTACGCACTACGGGTAACCAGTCAGTGGATCAAAACATGTATGCTGCAAATGGTAAAGTGTTAAAGAGGCTACATAGCTGGGCATCCTCCGTCTTCCTCATGGGTCAATTCAAGTATTTATATTAATCATACATGTAAAACAAAACACAAAGTAGAAGCGAATACCTCTGTCTTTCTGTACAAGGTAACTGATTCACTGTAAGTGAATTTTATAACGCTTTAATTTTACCAACCAGAGGGTTCATAATAAACTTTGAAAAGTGGAATACAAATCACCTGTAACGCTACTCGGTATCAATAACTCGATTGTTGATAGTATGTGTTTTTGATGTTCATAACCCCTTAACACCTTTCCCGCATACAACAAAGCGGCAGATGATGACTTCGATTTGTTTGATTGGGGTTTTACACCGTTTTCAACATTATTTCAGTTATATCACGTCGACATTTCACTTATTCATGATCCCTGGGTAAACAAACCAGTACTAGGCTAGAAAATGTGCCTTGTCCATGGGCACTCCACCATGACCTTCGTTTCGAGACTGGGGAATCGAACCCGGGACGCCCGGTTTCAAATCCCCGACGCTAACCACTCGACCACGGCGGATTCCTGATGACTACGAGAGCTACTGCAGAAATATAGAAAACTTCTGTAAACTAAAGCATATGTTATGACATTTTTGGCAATTTTTTCCTTTTCCCAAAATGTTTTCAAATGACATCTACATGGGCGTCAAATAGTATGTAAGTGGGAAAGGGTTGAGCTAGCATACCCACCTTATCAAGCTGAATATTCCCAGTTTGGTCTTTCTCAAAATTGTTTTGAGAGTATAACCGCTCTTCTTATTAAAGCTAGTCATTGATGCCATTTTCATGTCCACATTGTGGACAGATCGTAACGGCTATTTTATTTTTCCAATAAATCTGTTTTCTGTTGATAGGATATTAGTAATTATAATACCAGAGTGGTGCAATGGTAGAGCGCCTCTCATACAAATTATAGGTCATTGGTTCGAATCCCGTATGAGGGTTCTGCCTTTGGAATTTGTCCACTCAGACGGCGCGAGTTATGGTTATGTTTCCAAGAAGTATACGTGATTAATATATGCTGAAAGTTTCTTTTGCAATCGATGTAAAATAAGAAAGTTGGCGCGTCTCTCCTAGGACGGAACTATCCGTATAGACTTTCGCTTCCACAAGGTATTTGTCGGAGAAATCGGAAATCATGCCGGAGACGTGCGAGACACTATGGATGAGAAAAACCCGTAATAAATATAAACTACACTAAACGCTAACATATATCATGGAATTAAGTACATATGTTTTGACGATAGTGCAATTCGACTTATTTGCACATCCATAACACAGGTAATCTTATTTTCTCTTCCAAAAGTCGAGATTAGACTGGTTAGTGGTTGCATGAGATTGTGAATTATTATCTCAATATTATCAGATTCATTATTAAACGTATTATTAAAATTTTCAAGTGATTGGTCTAATCTGATTTTCCCAGATATCGAGAGCATTTCTTTCTTCAAAATGCACGTGAAGTTTTCAAACCACGTGATGAATACTTATTGTTCTAAAAACACATTGAGCTTGGACTCGTCCAAGACCAATTTTGTAATATTGCTTCTTGCTACCTAGATAGTATGAATAGAAAAAGAAATAGGTGCATGGTCTGAGAATTCGTTGCAATCAAATATTTTAAATGCTTTAATAAATTTTAAGTCTGAATAAGCTGCCCTGACTTAATTCACGGTGATAATACCCCAATTCGAGAAAAATGTAGATTTCCCATTGCCTTCGTCCTCGTGGACTTACAAATCAAAATATGCACGAGATAATATGCGCAAGGCGCGAATACTTTTCAGGTATAAAATCCCTATGGGTTATGATTAACGAATATATTATCTCATGGCGGCAGAGTGGACAGGTATGTACATTTATTTCTCCAATAATGTGTTTATATTTTTCAAGTGTTTGTCAGGAGAGATCCACGTTTGTATCACATTCTGTGCTAACCACGATTTGTAGCAAAAGTATTTTGTTAAATAGTTCTACGCTTTCGTTTATTAAAATACTTATTTACGTTGACGCCTCTGCAGCAGACGACTTTCGAAATGATTGTGGTAAACTCAGAAATTAATCAAAATTAGTAAAATTCTACATTTGTTGCAATATTTTCATCTCGATTCTATATATATAGATTAATTTTTAGAGAAATGTTGGAAAATGTGAATTCTTCGATGGGTATAGACTGTGACGAGATGGTATGTACAAACGGTTGTCACGTGACTCCTACATGTAAATCTTACATACATAGATCTATGTTATGACTCCACTAAATCCTGATGAGTAATTTCTCCTTTGGCCTCAATATTTATAACTTTATTTAACAATTAATGTATCTTTTATGGATATCTTAAGACATTATTGCAATAGCTGGAAAATTGAAAGTATCTTTAAATTTCTCCTTTTGCAAAGATATTTTCAAATATTTGAAAACTCCCTTTGAATAAAAGTACACTTATTGAATAGAGTTGCAAACATGTTGACAAAAGGAGAATTTGTCTACATGTTTTCAAATGCCGTCTGCTGCAGAGGCGTCAGAAAGCGTCGTTATGAGTGAATGGTTTAAGTGTAAATTAAAGTAGAACGCGCCTCTAAAAAGATATTCGAATTTCCTCACAAATGTTTGCATCATTATAATACAGCATATGCCCAACAAGATTCTGTCTTTACTTTTTTCGTATCTAAAACAGTTTCGAAACCACGAGACTTCAAAGTATGCCACTGACGTCTCTTTTTAGAAGTCTGTCTAATTCCAATGTCAAAACAACAACAGCTCATAGTTTGGTAAATTTTACGTTGAAAACTGCAATTATATCACGATCTGCATCTTAAGAATACCTTCACGTACATATAACTTTCGTCTTTGTGCCTTACGTTTAAAAAGAATAACGCGTCTATAACGTCACTTTACAAAGAGCGAAATGGCGTCGCGTTACGCTAGAAAAGGCGAGATTTTCTTACATTTAAAAAGAATCTGTAATTCTTTTAAATCTGATCATTTATAATGTTATTACAAATACTCTCTGTCTCTGTTGTGACATTGTGGGAAAAGGAGAAAATTTCCATGTATATCGTGCATTTTCTGCTCTGTCTTTTGCTGCATGTCAATTATTCCCTCCTTCCTCGCTCTCTCTCGGATTCGTCTATATACGGGAACTGGTTAAACGTGGATCGCGTCTCACGATAACAGACATTTAAGTCAACTCAACTTTAGTAGTTTTAAGATTCATATGACAATCTTCGTACGTTCTACTTATTAAATGCCGTGCACCTGTAGTTCAATCGGTAGCGACGCGCGCTGTAAATGCAGGGGTTGTGAGCTCAAACCCCACCAAGGCCAACATTCTTGCCGACGTTTATGATGTGGATAACTGATATGAGAAAGCCAGGACACACATGGGTAGGTTAACCGACTGTCTTGATATAATTGGAAATTCGTGGAAATAAAGTGTACACACGTCAACTGTTATAAAAATAACTCAGTTGATTGAAGCACAGATACACATACTTATTGTGTATACAATGTATATGCCTCATTGAACTGAGTGTGTTTTTATAACAGTTATGTACATTTTATCTCAACACGGTTTGTATATGACATCCAACCTTTAAATACATTCTGGAATGAAAATGTACATGAACGGCTCCGTTTTTAAAATCCTGAAATCTTGGAGAAAAGTATAATTTGTGAGTGTGGGCTCTTGGGTAACATGTTTGTGGTTAATCCCAAACCCATTCAGCTTCTTACTTTTAAAAAAATCGATTTGAACTTTTTTTACATGAGTTTTCTTCCCTCTGGATAGAAATGCCACTTTAATTAAAGTTGAAAACATTGTAGCAAAAGGAGAATTTGGTCATTATGAGCAATTTTTTGCCACAATGTTTTCAAAAGTGATCTGCTGCAGATGCATTAAAATGTGCAGCAACTACATCTAATAATATATTTTTTTTTTTTTTCATTTATGAGAGTTTCCATATTATTTTGTCTAGATGTCATCAAATTCATCTGCTACAGATTTGTTTTATGTGGGAAAGGACTAAAACCATTCTCCTGACGATTTCCGCTTATGTTACTCTAATTCTCCTGACGATTTCCGCTTATGTTACTATAATTCTCCTGACGATTTCCACTTATGTTACTCTTATTCTCCTGACGATTTCCGCTTATGTTACTCTAATTCTCCTGACGATTTCCGCTTATGTTACTATAATTCTCCTGACGATTTCCGCTTATGTTACTCTTATTCTCCTGACGATTTCCGCTTATGTTACTATAATTCTCCTGACGATTTCCGCTTATGTTACTATAATTCTCCTGACGATTTCCGCTTATGTTACTATAATTCTCCTGACGATTTCCGCTTATGTTACTATAATTCTCCTGACGATTTCCGCTTATGTTACTATAATTCTCCTGACGATTTCCGCTTATGTTACTATAATTCTCCTGACGATTTCCGCTTATGTTACTTCTCCTGACGATTTCCGCTTATGTTTCTATAATTCTCCTGACGATTTCCGCTTATGTTACTATAATTCCAACAGGGAATATCATGTTCATTTATCACAAAATTAAGAATGTCCAGTTTTCTTGACTCATTTCATCTTTCATGCAATAACAATTATTATATCTCTGTGTAATTATCCCTAAAACTGATTTGCTCATTTTCCACAAGTAACCATAACAACAAAATGTAAGGAAAAGTAGAAAAGATAATGCCTAAAGATAAATGAAAACTCTGGTCATAATGCGTATAAAGAGTTTACATATCATATCCATGTTTCAAACTAATATTAAATCAAATTACAGCCAAACAGTCGGTAGCGATGCGGGCTGTCAATCCAGGAGTTGTGAGTTCGAATCCCGGCTCGGTCAACATTTTTTCCGACGTTTGACAAAAGTCACTGTGACCCGCGTCATTCGTCTTTCACCAATGAGCTGTTTAACAGTCTACGTGAAAAAGTAGCCAGTTGCTTGGAAAGTATGTTGTGTGGTGTACTGGTGTGGGAAAACCAGGAAACGCATGCGAAGGTGAACTGGTCGCCGTGATATGACTGAAAAAATTGTTGAAAACAGCGTTAAGCACCGAGTCCTATATAAAGGAAGAACTTCTAACAATTTGTTCCTGATTTTTATCTTATCACATTCCCACATATAGACGCTTTGTGACGCCTCTGCAGCAGACGACTTTTGAAAACAATGTGACAAGAGTAGGAATTGCTCAAAGCGGGCAATTTCTTCTTTTGCCACAATGTTTTCAACTCTTTTCAGTAATTATACATACATTAATATAATCTTTTCTGTAATTTGGCCTAGATTTTCAAAGTCATCTGCTGCAGATTTGATGTATGCGGGTAAGGGTTAAATTAATAGTACCATGACGTGAAGTATTCTGTAAATGAATGAACCCTGGACAAGCGCATACATTAGTTTGACCGCTGCACTCGAACATAGGTTGGTCAGCTCTACTGATCATGAATCCTTTCTGTGAGTTAACGGTTTTGACATCTTTTTTCTTATAAATTGTAAATTACTTACGAAGATTTGTTTGTTTGTTTTATTCGGGTTTTACGCCGCTTTCAACATTATTTCAGTTATAGCACGGCGACAGTTCAATTTTCCATGATGATGTTGGTCTTTTATACCCTCGCCTTTCGGTATAAAGCCTCTTATGATCTCTGTACTAGGCTAGAAAATGTGACTTGCAAGGGCACTACACCATGACCGTCGTGCCGCGACTGGGGATCGAACCCGGGATACCCGGTTTCAAAGCCCCGACGCTAACCACTCGACCACGGCGGATTCCACGAATATTTGTACTAACATTCACGATGTCACCATATCTACCTATTTTCGAATCCAGTGGTCCGAATGATTATGGCCCCGAGTCCATGATGGATTCACAAGTTTTTTTTTTTTTTTATCAGGAATTCGAATTTTTGATATCAGAAAATATTCATTATTTTATGATATCAAGAAATTGATTTCCTGATATCAAAAAATGATTTTTCTGATATCAGAAAATGAATATTTGATATCAGAAAATGTATTTCTTGATATCAGAAAATCGTCAGTATTTTTTTATATCAAAAATTCGATTTCTTGATATCAGAAAATCATTTATATTTCTTGATATCAGAAATTCCATTTATTGATATCAGAAAAATCATTTTTTGATGTCAAGAAATCCATTTTCTGATATCAAATAATCTATTTTCTGATATTAAAAAATACTGAAGATTTTCTGATATCAAGAAATACATTTTCTGATATCAAATATTCATTTTCTGATATCAGGAATTCGAATTCTTGATATCAGAAAAATAATCTGATAAGGAAAAATAGAGAATATTTCTTGATATTTTTTGATATCAGGAATTAGATTTTTTGATATCAGGAAATCAATTTCTTGATATCAGAAAATAATGAATAATTTCTGATATCAAAAATTCGAATTACTGATATCAAAAAATAGATTTTCTGATATCAAAAAATGAATTTTTGATATCAGAAAATCTATTTTTTGATATCAGAAAATACTCTTTATTTTTTAATATCAAAAAATCGAATTCATGATATCAAAAAATAAGGAATAAATAGTACAATGGTGCCTCATAGACAACAATTGACAACTCAGGAGCGTACACCTATTGAAAAGAAAGTAATATATCGAGAATTAACTCAAAATAAATATGTTGTCTTTTCCCCACTATGGTGGCATATTACTGCCGTAAGATAACCAGTTAAAGCGACTGAACTCCAGATACTCAACTGTCGGAAAAAACAAAATCCAATTTTAAGAAAATAAGTGTTTTTTTTGTATTTGGGGCATTAAAAAATGATAACTGACATATTACATACCCCTATAATCGATGAGAATTTCTTGTTTTCGATACTTTTTCCATCGCAAATTCTACCCTGTCAGTAACGGGGTAAGTTTATAAATAACTTTCGATGCTTTTAATCTCATTCATCACTTGACTTGAACAGTCGTCACGTGAATTGAAGAGTCATCACATGACCGATAGGACGCATGCGCATTATATGAAACATTTTTATACCATGAAGGTTTTATGCAAAATCACGAGGAGCTCATGCAATCACAAACAAATCTCTATGATTAGTGTTGTTCGACTCCGCCAAATGTGTAAATTGTGTATAACTGCCGTGTGTTCCATAGTAAACACAACATAAACAGTTTAAGCTATGCCTATCAAAGGGAACGAAACCTACCTGTTTTATGAATGGAAAACAGGTAGAACATGTTTGGTAACCGACTAAGGAACGGTATATCGAGAAAACCTATATAGGTTTTGCAAAACAGGTTTTGAGTTTTGTGACTATGGAACACAGGGCTGTACACGCCTGTCAGAGTGAACCGTTATTAGGTTATATCACGTGATCGTTGCAAGGTGCCCGTCTGAAGGATTCCGTGGTATTTTTAAATAGGAAACCCCTTCATCGGGACAATTGAAAACGACCCAAGTTCACTTTATTGATAAAAAACGATACATTTTCTACCCTGGTTTTACTTGGATAACATAAAGAATAACATTTAGGGCGAATTCGATTTTTTTTTTTTTTTTTTTTTTTTTATCTTGCCATCTGGATTTCAGTCGCTTTAATGTTTTGTACATTATTAACTGGTTATCTAGTTAGGGTTTGCGAATTTCACTTAATAAGTAACATACTAACTAGTTAACTAGATAGGATTCGTGTTACCACTTATTTGATATTCTCCAAACGTAAGACTAAAACAGGCATGAAAGTGCCTAGAACTGCCACCAGTTACCTTACCATGCTGTAAAATAAGATTTACACGAGCATTAACTTACAACTGGAACACATTCGTGTTATCAGTTATCGATCACGCCTGTATTGCGCAATAAACGCGGGATCGATAACTGGTAACACGAATCCTTTCTAGTTAACCACTTAATATGTCACAAACTAACTGGTTAACTAGATAACATTCGTGTTACCAGTTATAAATAGATACTGCGGAGGAGGTCCTTTGTATTTTTCCTTTGGATCGATAACTGTCCAAAGGAAAAATACAAAGGACCTCCGCAGTATCTATTACTAAGTGGTTAACTAGATAGGATTCGTGTTACCAGTTATAAATAGATACTGCGGAGGTCCTTTGTATTTTTCCTTTGGATCGATAACTGTCCAAAGGTAAAAATACAAAGGACCTCCGCAGTATCTATTTATAACTGGTAACACGAATCCTATCTAGTTAACCACTTAGTAATAGATACTGCGGAGGTCCTTTGTCTTTTTCCTTTGGATCGATAACTGTCCAAAGGAAAAATACAAAGGACCTCCGCAGTATCTATTACTAAGTGGTTAACTAGATAACATTCGTGTTACCAGTTATAAATAGATACTGCGGAGTTCCTTTGTCCTTTTCCCTTGGATCGATAACTGTCCAAAGGAAAAATACAAAGGACCTCCGCAGTATCTATTTATATCTGGTAACACGAATGTTATCTAGTTAACTAGTTAGTATGTGACATAATAAGTGGTTAACTAGATAGGATTTCAGTTGTACGTTATTGATACTGCGGAGGTCCTTCGTATTTTTCCTAAATGAACTTGCAACTTTCATAGCGGAAAAATACAAAGGATTTATTTGATCATAATCAACTCTCATGGTGGCCAATGTATTGTTCATTTCCTCCTGTAAAAATTGACAAAAATCCATTACAATTGCACATGCCCATATAAGAAGCAATTTCTCCATTTGCCACAATGTTTTCTACTCTATTCAATAATTATAATCTGATTTACAGTTGTGACCTACACTATTCTATAACTCTACTCTATAATTATAATCTGATTTACAGTGGTGTTCTATTCTATTTTATAATTATAATCTGATATACAGTGGTGTTCTACTCTATTCTATGATTATAATCCGATATACAGTGGTGTTCTATTCTATTCTATAATTATAATCTGATTTACAGTTGTGATCTACACTATTCTATAATTATAATTTGATTTACAGTTGTGATCTACCCTACTCTATAATTATAATCTGATTTACAGTGGTGTTCTATTCTATTCTATAATTATAATCTGATTTACAGTTGTGATCTACACTATGCTATAACTCTACTCTATAATTATAATCTGATTTACAGTGGTGTTCTATTCTATTCTATAATTATAATCTGATTTACAGTTGTGATCTACACTATTCAATAACTCTACTCTATAATTATAATCTGATTTACAGTGGTGTTCTATTTTATTCTATAATTATAATCTGATATACAGTGGTGTTCTACTCTATTCAATAATTATAATCTTGATTTACAGTGGTTTTCTACACACTATTCTATAAGTATAATCTGATATACAGTGGTGATCTACACTATTCTATAATTATAATCTGATTTACAGTGGTATTCTATTCAATAATTATAATCTGATTTACAGTGGTATTCTATTCTATAATTATAATCTGATTTACAGTGGTATTCTATTCTATAATTATAATCTGATTTACAGTTGTGTTCTACACTATTCTATAATTATAATCTGATATACAGTGGTGTTCTACTCTAATTCTATAATTATAATCTGACTTACAGTGGTATTTTATTCTATTCTATAATTATAATCTGATTTACAGTTGTGATCTACTCTATTCTATAATTATAATCTGATTTACGGTGGTATTCTATTCAACAATTATAATCTAATTTACAGTGGTATTCTATTCTATAATTATAATCTGATTTACAGTGGTATTCTATTCTATTCTATAATTATTATCTGATTTACAGTTGTGTTCTACACTATTCTATAATTATAATCTGATATACAGTGGTGTTCTACTCTATTCTATAATTATAATCTGATTTACCAGTGGTATTCTATTCAATAATTATAATCTGATATACAGAGGTGTTCTACACTATTCTATAATTATAATCTGATTTACAGTGGTGTTCTATTCTATTCTATAATTATAATTTGATTTACGATGGTGTTCTATTCAATAATTATAATTTGATTTACAGTGGTTTTCTACTCTACTCTACTCTTTTAATTATAATCTGATTTACAGTGGTGTTCTATTCTATTCTATAATTATAATTTGATTTACGATGGTGTTCTACTCTATTTTATAACTCTACTCTATACATATAATTATAATATGATTTACAGTGGTGTTTTATTCTATTCTATAATCATAATTTGATTTACGATGGTGTTCTATTCTTTTCAATAATTATAATTTGATCTACAGTTGTTTTCTACTCTACTCTTTTAATTATAATCTGATTTACAGTGGTGTTCTATTCTATTCAATAATTATAATTTGATTTACGATGGTGTTCTACTCTATTCAATAACTCTACTCTATAATTATAATCTGATTTACAGTGGTGTTCTATTTTATTCTATAACTATAATTTGATCTACGATGGTGTTATACTCTATTCATAATTATAATTTGATTTACAGTGGCAATTTCCCTTCCTCTCAGTTTTTATGTTTCCAAACGCATGCCCGACACAAAGTTATAAACATAAAAAGAACATACTCACAGAAACCAAGCAGCCGAATCCCATTTTCACCTGTCGTCGACCTCTGAAAACAGACGAGGCCATGGGTTAAACACAAAACGCATAATAAAGATGTCTTCAAAGTATTGCCACCTCTCCACGTCCCATAAAACACCCTGAACGCCTTTTCCTGCACTGTTTTTTAAGAAATTACCATTTCCTTCATAGCATTGTTTTCAATTAATTTCCCTTTCTCTCAGTTGTTATGTTTCCAAACAAATGCCCGACACAAAGTTTTAATTATAAAAAGAACATACTCACAGAAACATAGCATCCGAATTCCTTTTTCACCTGTCGTCGACCTCTGAAAACAGACGAGCCCATGGGTTAAACACAAAACAAATCCCCCCCCCCCCCCCCCCCCCCCCCCCCCCCCCCCCCCCCGCGTCAATCGTGTTTAAAAATAAAGACCAAGATGTTTTCAAGATATATTGTCATCTCTCCCCGTCTCATAAAACACCCTGAACACCTTTTTCTGCATTTTTTTTTTAAATTACCATTTCCTTCCATGCAATGTTTTCAAGTCAAAATTATAATTATAAAAAGAACATACTCACAGAAACCAAGCAGCCGCTTTTTTTTAATGTCTATTGTCTAACGTCTAATTTGCCGTACAGATATTTAAATTTGCGAATGTTTTATTGAATGTCTGATGTCTAATAAGACATTTGAATTTTTGAATATATAATATTTAACTTATGCAAATTTTAATTTTGCATATGTCTAATGTCTAATTCGACATTCATTGTTAATGTCTAATCTTTTATGGCTTATGTCAGGTCAACTTCACACATTAACATGACCAGATGTTCTTAAAGGCGCTCTATGGAAATACCGAAATGCACGGAAATTTGCAGGAATGGACAGGAATGGGCGTATTGAAATACCGGAATGGACTTATGGAAATACCGAAATGGACCTGAATGAACATTATAAATAACGGAATGGACCTATATAAATATAAGTACAATATGTAATGTCATTTTCAATGATGTGCTCAAACATTTTTTCGTGATCTTCATTTCAAAATTTCATAATGTGTAAATTTCAATATTGAATATCTTTTTATTTTGCCCAAACTGTTCTTATTGGTTAAATGAATTGAGTTGTTTTCCAACGTTTCAAAATTCGGATGTTTAATATGATAACGGCAGCTAGTACAAATAATCTCTTTGGAGGTATGTGGAAACTGACATCAAGAGTGGTAAACCCTTTCCCACATACAACAATCCTGTAGCAGACAACTAGAAAACATCTAGGCAAATATTTGGAGTGTATAAATGAAAGTCATATTATTTAATTAATGTAATGTTATCGTATTATCATATTATCTGCATCCATTTTACATTATTTGTTAACCCTTTGCCTCATATAGACGCTTTCTGACACCTCTAGGGCCTACAGCAGACGGCTTTTTGAAACATAGTGACAAAAGAAGAAATTGCACAAAACGTGCAATTTCTCCTTTTGCCACAATGTTTTCCACTTTTAGTCATAGGTTATCCATTCAATTACAGAGATGTTCCATTTCTTGACAAAACATGTTTAAAGTCGTTTGCCGCAGAATTTTCGTATGAGGGAAAGGGTAAATGGATCCATTACTTTTTTTTAACCAACATGATGACAAAAGTTTTATAAATATTAAACCAATCTTTTTTGCATGGAAAATTTGAAAATAACCCCGTTTATCCTTATTTTCTCGGACAATTTCTATATACATAATAATTAATTGTATGAAGCGGGGGCAGTGTATGTTAAACTGGTTCAGGAAAATGCCGTGTGATATGATTGCAAAATTGTTGACAGCGGTTTAAAACCCCGGTAGCACAATCGTTTTTAGACGCGGCCTGTCAATCCAATGTTTGTGAGTTCGAATCCCCAGCTAGACCAACATACATTCCGTCGTTTGACAAAAGTCATTGTGACAAGCGTCATTCGTCTTCCATCAATGGGCTAAGTCTATGTGGAAAAGCAGCCAGTTGCTTGGGAAGATTGTTGTGTGGAGCACTGGTCTTAGAAAACTAGGAAACACATGAGTAGGTGAACTGGCCGCCGTGATATGACTGAGAAAATGTTAAAAATGGCGTTAAATCCCAATCACTCAAACCAGAAAATATATTGTTTGGTGTTTTACGCCGCTTTGAACAAGTTTGCAGTCATATCACGACGTTTTTCTGGGTAAGTTACCAGAATTACCGGTCTATTTATCCTCACACCATATCACGACGTTTTTCTGGGTAAGTTAACAGTATTACCGGTCTATTTATCCTCACACCATATCACGACGTTTTTCTGGGTGAGTTACCAGTATTACCGGTCTATTTATCCTTACACCATATCACGACGTTTTTCTGGGTGAGTTACCAGTATTACCGGTCCATTTATCCTCACACCATATCACGACGTTTTTCTGGGTAAGTTACCAGTATTACCGGTCCATTTATCCTCACACCATATCACGACGTTTTTCTGGGTGAGTTACCAGTATTACCGGTCTATTTATCCTCACACCATATCACGACGTTTTTCTGGGTAAGTTACCAGTATTACCGGTCCATTTATCCTCACACCATATCACGACGTTTTTCTGGGTAAGTTACCAGTATTACCGGTCCATTTATCCTCACACCATATCACGACGTTTCTCTGGGTAAGTTACCAGTATTACCGGTCTATTTATCCTCACACCATATCACGACGTTTTTCTGGGTAAGTTACCAGTATTACCGGTCTATTTATCCTCACACCATATCACGACGTTTTTCTGGGTAAGTTACCAGTATTACCGGTCTATTTATCCTCACACCATATCACGACGTTTTTCTGGGTAAGTTACCAGTATTACCGGTCTATTTATCCTCACACCATATCACGACGTTTTTCTGGGTAAGTTACCAGTATTACCGGTCCATTTATCCTCACACCATATCACGACGTTTTTCTGGGTAAGTTACCAGTATTACCGGTCCATTTATCCTCACACCATATCACCACGTTTTTCTGGGTAAGTTACCAGTATTACCGGTCCATTTATCCTCACACCAGTCGTAATGATAAACGAGCAACCTTGATCGCCAAGGAGGGCAGCTATTACTACCATTTGTTCAAGTCTTTGTTGTGATCCGACAGGGGATCGAACCCGCGACTTCCTGCACCCGAGGGAGACGCTCAACAACTACACCCAAAGAGGCGGTCTCCGCTCCATAAAAAGAATTTGAAAAATAACATCGTTAGATGTTTATTACGTGTTGAAGATGAAACATCTTATTTGCATCAACATAGACTACCTAACAGTTTCCCTAATATATCTATAGGTGCTACCTATTTACAAAAAAAAAAACGCAAGATAATTATAAACAAAAAATAAAGAGCATACTTTGGCCATAAAAAAGTATTTATAAGTAATTGGCTAGACAATAATAATGTTAATGTCATGTTTCTTGCATTATCAAAACATATTTGGAATTCGTATTGCTGTTGTCTATTATTTGAACAGAAAATAATAAAGTAAAGACTTTCAGAAAATCAAGGAATACATTTATAATGAACGAGGTTAAAACATGAGGGCCAAGATGATCCTTAATCGATCACCTGCATTATGGTAAAGAAGCAAATAGATCAGCCCTTTTCTGATGCCACCTGGCGACTGCCTTTTTCAACCAGTCAATATGACTGGAACAAATTATGTAAGGGGTCACATTTCTGCTAAACCCTTTCCCTATTAGAGACTGTTTCGGAGGGCTATGCAACACACGATTTAGGAAAAAATTGTCGCAACAAGAACAATTGCTCCTTATGAGAAAGTTATCCTTTG
This sequence comes from Serripes groenlandicus, assembly GCA_031761405.1. Lineage (NCBI taxonomy): Eukaryota > Metazoa > Mollusca > Bivalvia > Cardiida > Cardiidae > Serripes > Serripes groenlandicus. The sequence goes on along the minus strand of JASEVX010000034.1, from coordinate 44,928 downwards.
GCCACAATGTTTTATAAATAATTATACTTTGAATGAGTGAGTCAATAGCTCATGTATAGGAATTTGGGGTCTTTCATGTTGATACCACTTTTTTGCGGGAAACGACGTCGCTCCATTGACGTTACGCCAAGATGAAGTGTAACGGAAATGACGTCACGTCCTTCTTTAGCTATGATACAGTCAAAATTTAGTTTCGGGCGTAGAAGGCTAATGCTGTTGTTTTTTTGACGAACGGGAACACATATTTCTTACAGATTTCAATTTATTTTTTGACTTTTCGTACAAATGTTAATTCCCACACAGCACTTTAATGATCTTAAATAACGATTTTTAAAAAAAAATGATTAAAAAGACGACAATAATTTTCAATCCGTGTTTTTCTGCTCATTTTATACATACCAAAATATACCGATTTTAAATTTTTTTATTAAAAAGCCGACAATAATTTTCAATCTGTGTTTAACGTCTGCTTTTTATACATATCCAAAATGGCGGCCCCCTTGGATTTTTCCAGTTTCATTTCAGAAAGCTTCATGGGTTATTGAAAAAAAAAAAAAAAAAAAATCTCACACCGGTTACCTATAAGCGAAAAAACCCATTTATGTTTTTTTGTTGTATTATGCAAAACTGCAGTCAATGAAAGCCCCTTTGTAAACATCTTTGTTAAAAACATGGAAAATCTCTTTAAATAAAAAACTAATTATTGAATCGATTTTAAAATGAGAGTAAAAAAGCTTGTTCTGAGCTAGTTGTTCTAAAATCCAAAGTGGTTTCAAAAGTAGTTCGTTGTCGATGCGTCTTAAATTGTTTGTGAAATAAACAGTGTATCACTTTAATAAGCTGAAACCGATAACAATTCACTAAATTTTCATTTTACTCTTTCCTTTTCTGTTCTTAATGTTCATGTTTTTAATATGGATCTAAAGACGTGTAAACGGGTAGACAGATTGAAGGAATTGGAAATATCTAACACGGTCCATTAATAAAATATTCAACCAACAAACCCCAGGAAGCTGTGATTCCGTCTAATATTATTTAGACATTCGCGAATAAGAAGATCTAGAACTCAAATTAGACGTTCAACATTGTACGTTTCAAACAAGAAATTCTAATTGTCTAGTTAGACATTAGACATTCGAATAGAAATTCGCACAAGAGAAGATCTAGAGGCCAAACGTAGACATTGAACGTTAAACGTTCTAAAAACGAATGTCTATTTGGTGAGTTAGACATTAGACATTCAATTAGAGATTCGCAAAGTACAAGATCTATAATCAAAATTCGACGTAGGTCATTGTACATGGAAAAAACGAATGTCTAATAGCCTAGTTAGACATTAACAAATTAAAAGCCTTGTTAGATATAAGACATTCGGAAATAAGAATATCTATAGTTCAAATTAGACCTTGACCATTGTACGTTTAAAAAAAAAAAAAGCGTCTGAATGGTTATATACACATACGTGTATACAAATATACATTTAAGTGTGTATATATATATATATATATATATATAAACACATACGTGTATACAAATATACATTTAAGTGTATACATAGTGTGACTACTTAAAATCTGTGTAATATTATGTAAAGATTGATTTTCAATTTCCATATCATTTTATGTATAGAAACAAGTTATATTACTTTTTGTTAACAGTTGATATAATGAATGTATTCAATTAATCTTCGAAAGGAGGAAATAAAGAGAATGAATGAATGAATACTACTACTACTACTACTACTAATCATTTACGTGTATACATATTGTGACTACTTACAATCTGTGTACTATTATGTAAAGATGGATTTTCAATTTCCATATCATGTAATGTATAGAAACTAGTCCAATTACTTGTTGGCAACCTATGGTTAGAACAGTACATATCTGCAGGAACAATAAAATTAGTTAAACAGGGAATTCGAGACAACTATATCCAAAATTGGCATGCAGTTATTGATTCATCTCCAAAACTTGATTATTACCGCAAATTTAAGATTACTTTTGAACTTGAATCATATCTAATAAATATTCAAAATGACAAACTAATAAAACAATTAAAAATTCTTTCGAATTTCTGGACACAAATTAGCCATCGAAACCGGTAGATATTTAGGAATCCAACGGACCAATAGAACGTGCATTTGTTGTTCGCAAAAGATTTTAGACAAGTGTGGAAAAAATCAAAAGGCAGAACCCGCTTATCTCGGGATTCGAACCCGGGACCTTAGGCACAAGAGGCCGACGCTCTACCTCTGTACCAATGTCTTCCAGTGAAAACTTTGTTCATTATGTTAGAATATTATCCCATTCCCACGATGATTAATTTTCGATATTGAGTGAACTTCGCTCGTGCAAAATAGAAAGGTGCGAATTTTCTTGTATTACTCAAAGGTTTTATACTGTAGTAAAAGCTGAGCGACTCGAAAATATCTATTTGGTAAGCAGATTTTAATTGTATTCTCTATTTCCGAATTTAAAAAACCACTATATTACATAGTTTTATCAGTGACGTAGATAAGAGGGATAAGTAAATTATATACTAAAATATCACCCGTGTCGACTTTTGTAGCAAGTAAAACTCAAAAACTATTCAAGATATGAAAATAAAAAAAATACTTTCTGGAAGTTTAAACATTCTTCTATTACAGGTTTTGATAATATGTTATCCGTATGAAAAATGTCAGTCTATTAATTTTTGGAAACAAATAATATAATTCAGAAATCCCAATATCGGTGTCTTTTAAAAAAGTCATTGTTCAAAATACAAAGAAATTCCAGTTATTCATTGTATCTCTAACTTTAGTTGAAATGTTAAGCTTTCAGAATATGTATTTTTTGTTTATGTGCCAACAGTGATTTCAAAGTTTTATTTGCTACAAAATGTGAAAATTTGGACAATTTTATTTCTATGTGTGATATTTTAACCAGATAACAGTTACCTATCTCTCTTATCTACGGCCCTGATTTTATGGCAAAACATGTTTAAAGGTCAAATTAGGTACTATAGTCCCTAAAAAACACCTTTGTTTGCGTAGAAATGCGTGTATACCATCATTAGAATGTATTGAATATTTGACATTGATTTTAATGCATTATGAATGTGTATAGGATGCACTGGAAATGATTGATTTGATCACTTTTAGTATTTTAACCTTGTTTGAAAGTGAAAGTAGAGAATGCTCAACACCGGTTTTTTCCGGGCCCAATTTGGTCCAAAATGAGGGTTACCATCTTCGCCTGGTGAGTTATTTCTTGCATAATGTATGACCCCACATTTTCTTTGGATAGTTTTAAAGCTAGGAATATTTAACATGGTGGACGGGGCCAATGTGTTCTGTGTCTAATCTCTCGTCTTTAGTTTATTCCAGCCGTCACGACGAGGAAAAGAAGGGAATCCAGCCGCCATGTTTCTGTGAGTATGTTCTTATTATTATATGATTATAACTGTGTGTGGGGGGGTCATGCCTTTGGAAACATTGGAATTAATGAGTCAGGAAGGGAAAATAGGCATTGAAAACATTGTGGGAATGAGGGAAATGGTTAATACTTTAGGAAACACTGCAGCAAAAGGGGTTCTGGGGGAAGGGTGTGTCTGACGGGCTGGATGGATGGGTGGAAGCGGATGGAGGGGGCCGTCAATTGAAAACATGCGCGACTGCGATATTTAACACGGTCTGAGGGAAAAGGGGCCAATGTGTTCTGTGTCTAATCTCTCATCTTTAGTTTATTCCAGCCGTCACGACGAGGAAAAGCAGGGAATCCGGCCGCCATGTTTCTGTGAGTATGTTCTTATTATCATATGATTATAACTGTGTGTGCCTTTGGAAACATCGGAAATAATGAGTCGTCGGGAAGGGAAATAGGCATTTGTCAACATTGTGGGAATGAGGGAAATGGTTAATACTTTAGAATACACTGCAGCAAAAGGGGTTCTGGGGGGAAGGGTGTGTCTGACGGGCTTGGTGGACGACGGCCTGAGGAGGCTGGATAGGGGGCTGTCAATTGAAAACATCTGTGACTGCGATATTCAACACGGTCCGAGGGAAAAGGGGCCAATGTCTTCTGTGTCTAATCTCTCGTCTTTAGTTTATTCCAGCCGTCACGACGAGGAAAAGCAGGGAATCCGGCCGCCATGTTTCTGTGAGTATGTTCTTATTATCATATGATTATAACTGTGTGTGCCTTTGGAAACATCGGAAATAACGAGTCGTCGGGAAGGGAAATAGGCATTTGTCAACATTGTGGGAATGGGGGAAATGGTTAATACTTTAGAATACACTGCAGCAAAAGGGGTTCTGGGGGGAAGGGTGTGTCTGACGGGCTTGGTGGACGACGGCCTGAGGAGGCTGGATAGGGGGCCGTCAATTGAAAACATCTGCGACTGCGATATTCAACACGGTCCGAGGGAAAAGGGGCCAATATGTTCTGTGTCTAATCTCTCGTCTTTAGTTTATTCCAGCCGTCACGACGAGGAAAAGCAGGGAATCCGGCCGCCATGTTTCTGTGAGTATGTTCTTATTATCATATGATTATGACTGTGTGTGCCTTTGGAAACATCGGAAATAATGAGTCATCGGGAGGGGAAATAGGCATTTGTCAACATTGTGGAAAAGAGGGAAATGGTTAATACTTGAGAATACACTGCACTGTTAGCGTCAACACAAGGTGGGAAGGGGGATGTTATTTTCGTGTGTGCTTAATTTTGTTTTACGTTAAACTTTTAACTATGTCTAGCTTACCTTAAACTCGAAACTCTTTTACCTTAAGACTTAAACTGTTTTTAGCTCAAACTTAACTGTGTTTACCTTACCTTAAGCGTAAAAATTTAAACTAACTATCTCCTTTACTTCGTTCTAGGCCAGGCTAGGAGCTCGAATCAGCTGACACGTGAGTATGTAACCCTTTATCTCTGTTTACCATGCTGTGACTGTGTGGTTAAGAGGGAATTTTTAGGCAAGTGTGAGAGAGATGTTTTTAAAGAGACCCAAGGGAAAGATGTCTCACAAACGGGTGTTTCACCCCAGGGGGCGTTGGGATTTGCCGGGTCGGCAATCGTTTGGAAAGCTGGCCGCCTTTCGGGCGATTGTTAGCGTCAACACAAGGTGGGAAGGGGGATGTTATTGTCGTGTGTGCTTAATTTTGTTTTACGTTAAACTTTTAACTATGTCTAGCTTACCTTAAACTCGAAACTCTTTTACCTTAAGACTTAAACTGTTTTTAGCTCAAACTTAACTGTGTTTACCTTACCTTAAGCGTAAAAATTTAAACTAACTATCTCCTTTACTTCGTTCTAGGCCAGGCTAGGAGCTCGAATCAGCTGACACGTGAGTATGTAACCCTTTATCTCTGTTTATAATGCTGTGACTGTGTGGTTAAGAGGGATTTTTTAGGCAAGTGTGAGAGAGATGTTTTTAAAGAGACCCAAGGGAAAGATGTCTCACAAACGGGTTTTTCACCCCAGGGGGCGTTGGGATTTGCCGGGTCGGCAATCGTTTGGAAAGCTGGCCGCCTTTCGGGCGATTGTTAGCGTCAACACAAGGTGGGAAGGGGGATGTTATTGTCGTGTGTGCTTAATTTTGTATTACGTTAAACTTTTAACTATGTCTAGCTTACCTTAAACTCGAAACTCTTTTACCTTAAGACTTAAACTGTTTTTAGCTCAAACTTAACTGTGTTTACCTTACCTTAAGCGTAAAAATTTAAACTAACTATCTCCTTTACTTCGTTCTAGGCCAGGCTAGGAGCTCGAATCAGCTGACACTAGAGTATGTAACCCTTTATCTCTGTTTATAATGCTGTGACTGTGTGGTTAAGAGGGAATTTTTAGGCAAGTGTCAGAGAGATGTTTTTAAAGAGACCCAATGGAAAGATGTCTCACAAACGGTGTTTCACCCCAGGGGGCGTTGGGATTTGCCGGGTCGGCAATCGTTTTGAAAGCTGGCCGCCTTTCGGGCGATTGTTAGCGTCAACACAAGGTGGGAAGGGGGATGTTATTGTCGTGTGTGCTTAATTTTGTTTTACGTTAAACTTTTAACTATGTCTAGCTTACCTTAAACTCGAAACTCTTTTACCTTAAGACTTAAACTGTTTTTAGCTCAAACTTAACTGTGTTTACCTTACCTTAAGCGTAAAAATTTAAACTAACTATCTCCTTTACTTCGTTCTAGGCCAGGCTAGGAGCTCGAATCAGCTGACACGTGAGTATGTAACCCTTTATCTCTGTTTATAATGCTGTGACTGTGTGGTTAAGAGGGAATTTTTAGGCAAGTGTGAGAGAGATGTTTTTAAAGAGACCCAAGGGAAAGATGTCTCACAAACGGGTGTTTCACCCCAGGGGGCGTTGGGATTTGCCGGGTCGGCAATCGTTTGGAAAGCTGGCCGCCTTTCGGGCGATTGTTAGCGTCAACACAAGGTGGGAAGGGGGATGTTATTGTCGTGTGTGCTTAATTTTGTTTTATGTTAAACTTTTAACTATGTCTAGCTTACCTTAAACTCGAAACTCTTTTACCTTAAGACTTAAACTGTTTTTAGCTCAAACTTAACTGTGTTAACCTTACCTTAAGCGTAAAAATTTAAACTAACTATCTCCTTTACTTCGTTCTAGGCCAGACTAGGAGCTCGAATCAGCTGACACGTGAGTATGTAACCCTTTATCTCTGTTTATAATGCTGTGACTGTGTGGTTAAGAGGGAATTTTTAGGCAAGTGTGAGAGAGAGGTTTTTAAAGAGACCCAAGGGAAAGATGTCTCACAAACGGGTGTTTCACCCCAGGGGCCGTTGGGATTTGCCGGGTCGGCAATCGTTTGGAAAGCTGGCCGCCTTTCGGGCGATTGTTAGCGTCAACACAAGGTGGGAAGGGGGATGTTATTGTCGTGTGTGCTTAATTTTGTTTTACGTTAAACTTTTAACTATGTCTAGCTTACCTTAAACTCGAAACTCTTTTACCTTAAGACTTAAACTCTTTTACCTTAAGACTTAAACTGTTTTTAGCTCAAACTTAACTGTGTTTACCTTACCTTAAGCGTAAAAATTTAAACTAACTATCTCCTTTACTTCGTTCTAGGCCAGGCTAGGAGCTCGAATCAGCTGACACGTGAGTATGTAACCCTTTATCTCTGTTTATAATGCTGTGACTGTGTGGTTAAGAGGGAATTTTTAGGCAAGTGTGAGAGAGATGTTTTTAAAGAGACCCAAGGGAAAGATGTCTCACAAACGGGTGTTTCACCCCAGGGGGCGTTGAGATTTGCCGGGTCGGCAATCGTTTGGAAAGCTGGCTGCCTTTCGGGCGATTGTTAGCGTCAACACGAGGTGGGAAGGGGGATGTTATTGTCGTGTGTGCTTAATTTTGTTTTACATTAAACTTTTAACTATGTCCAGCTTACCTTAAACTCGAAACTCTTTTACCTTAAGACTTAAACTGTTTATAGCTCAAACTTAACTGTGTTTACCTTACCTTAAGCGTAAAAATTTAAACTAACTATCTCCTTTACTTCGTTCTAGGCCAGGCTAGGAGCTCGAATCAGCTGACACATGAATATGTAACACTTTATCTCTGTTTATAATGCTGTGACTGTGTGGTTAAGAGGGATATTTTTAGGCAAGTGTGAGAGAGATGTTTTAAAAGAGACCCAAGGGAAAGATGTCTCACAAACGGGTGTTTCACCCCAGGGGGCGAATTGGTTAATACTTTAGAATACACTGCAGCAAAAGGGGTTCTGGGGGAAGGGTGTCTCTGACGGGCTTGGTGGACGACGGCCTGAGGAGGATGGATTATATGGGGGCCGTCAATTGAAAACATCTGCGACTGCGATATTCAACACAGTCCGCGGGAAAAGGGGCCAATGTGTTCTGTGTCTAATCTCTCATCTTTAGTTTATTCCAGCCGTCACGACGAGGAAAAGCAGGGAATCCGGCCGCCATGTTTCTGTGAGTATGTTCTTATTATCATATGATTATAACTGTGTGTGCCTTTGGAAACATCGGAAATAATGAGTCGTCGGGAGGGGGAAATAGGCATTTGTCAACATTGTGGAAAAGAGGGAAACGGTTAATACTTTAGAATACACTGCAGCAAAAGGGGTTCTGGGGGGAAGGGTGTCTCTGACGGGCTTGGTGGACGACGGCCTGAGGAGGATGGATTATATGGGGGCCGTCAATTGAAAACATATGCGACTGAGATATTCAACACGGTCCGCGGGAAAAGGGGCCAATGTGTTCTGTGTCTAATCTCTCATCTTTAGTTTATTCCAGCCGTCACGACGAGGAAAAGCAGGGAATCCGGCCGCCATGTTTCTGTGAGTATGTTCTTATTATCATATGATTATAACTGTGTGTGCCTTTGGAAACATCGGAAATAATGAGTCGTCGGGAGGGGGAAATAGGCATTTGTCAACATTGTGGAAAAGAGGGAAACGGTTAATACTTTAGAATACACTGCGGCAAAAGGGGTTCTGGGGGGAAGGGTGTCTCTGACGGGCTTGGTGGACGACGGCCTGAGGAGGATGGATTATATGGGGGCCGTCAATTGAAAACATATGCGACTGAGATATTCAACACGGTCCGCGGGAAAAGGGGCCAATGTGTTCTGTTACTAATCTCTCATCTTTAGTTTATTCCAGCCGTCACGACGAGGAAAAGCAGGGAATCCGGCCGCCATGTTTCTGTGAGTATGTTCTTATTATCATATGATTATAACTGTGTGTGCCTTTGGAAACATCGGAAATAATGAGTCGTTGGGAGGGGGAAATAGGCATTTGTCAACATTGTGGAAAAGAGGGAAACGGTTAATACTTTAGAATACACTGCAGCAAAAGGGGTTCTGGGGGGAAGGGTGTCTCTGACGGGCTTGGTGGACGACGGCCTGAGGAGGATGGATTATATGGGGGCCGTCAATTGAAAACATCTGCGACTGCGATATTCAACACGGTCCGCCGGAAAAGGGGCCAATGTCTTCTGTGTGCTAATCTCTCATCTTTAGTTTATTCCAGCCGTCACGACGAGGAAAAGCAGGGAATCCGGCCGCCATGTTTCTGTGAGGATGTTCTTATTATCATATGATTATAACTGTGTGTGCCTTTGGAAACATCGGAAATAATGAGTCGTCGGGAGGGGGAAATAGGCATTTGTCAACATTGTGGAAAAGAGGGAAACGGTTAATACTTTAGAATACACTGCAGCAAAAGGGGTTCTGGGGGGAAGGGTGTCTCTGACGGGCTTGGTGGACGACGGCCTGAGGAGGATGGATTATATGGGGGCCGTCAATTGAAAACATCTGCGACTGCGATATTTAACACGGTCCGCCGGAAAAGGGGCCAATGTCTTCTGTGTCTAATCTCTCATCTTTAGTTTATTCCAGCCGTCACGACGAGGAAAAGCAGGGAATCCGGCCGCCATGTTTCTGTGAGTATGTTCTTATTATCATATGATTATAACTGTGTGTGCCTTTGGAAACATCGGAAATAATGAGTCGTCGGGAGGGGGAAATAGGCATTTGTCAACATTGTGGAAAAGAGGGAAACGGTTAATACTTTAGAATACACTGCAGCAAAAGGGGTTCTGGGGGGAAGGGTGTCTCTGACGGGCTTGGTGGACGACGGCCTGAGGAGGATGGATTATATGGGGGCCGTCAATTGAAAACATCTGCGACTGCGATATTCAACACGGTCCGCCGGAAAAGGGGCCAATGTCTTCTGTGTCTAATCTCTCATCTTTAGTTTATTCCAGCCATCACGACGAGGAAAAGCAGGGAATCCGGCCGCCATGTTTCTGTGAGTATGTTCTTATTATCATATGATTATAACTGTGTGTGCCTTTGGAAACATCGGAAATAATGAGTCGTCGGGAGGGGGAAATAGGCATTTGTCAACATTGTGGAAAAGAGGGAAACGGTTAATACTTTAGAATACACTGCAGCAAAAGGGGTTCTGGGGGGAAGGGTGTCTCTGACGGGCTTGGTGGACGACGGCCTGAGGAGGATGGATTATATGGGGGCCGTCAATTGAAAACATATGCGACTGCGATATTCAACACGGTCCTCGGGAAAAGGGGCCAATGTGTTCTGTATCTAATCTCTCATCTTTAGTTTATTCCAGCCGTCACGACGAGGAAAAGCAGGGAATCCGGCCGCCATGTTTCTGTGAGTATGTTCTTATTATCATATGATTATAACTGTGTGTGCCTTTGGAAACATCGGAAATAATGAGTCGTCGGGAGGGGGAAATAGGCATTTGTCAACATTGTGGAAAAGAGGGAAACGGTTAATACTTTAGAATACACTGCAGCAAAAGGGGTTCTGGGGGGAAGGGTGTCTCTGACGGGCTTGGTGGACGACGGCCTGAGGAGGATGGATTATATGGGGGCCGTCAATTGAAAACATATGCGACTGCGATATTCAGCACGGTCCGCGGTAAAAGGGGCCAATGTCTTCTGTGTCTAATCTCTCATCTTTAGTTTATTCCAGCAGTCACGACGAGGAAAAGCAGGGAATCCAGCCGCCATATTTCTGTGAGTATATTCTTATTATCATATGATTATAACTGTGTGTGCCTTTGGAAACATCGGAAATAATGAGTCGTCGGGAGGGGGAAATAGGCATTTGTCAACATTTTGGAAAAGAGGGAAACGGTTAATACTTTAGAATACACTGCAGCAAAAGGGGTTCTGGGGGGAAGGGTGTCTATGACGGGCTTGGTGGACGACGGCCTGAGGAGGATGGATTATATGGGGGCCGTCAATTGAAAACATCTGCGACTGCGATATTCAACACGGTCCGCCGGAAAAGGGGCCAATGTCTTCTGTGTGCTAATCTCTCATCTTTAGTTTATTCCAGCCGTCATGACGAGGAAAAGCAGGGAATCCGGCCGCCATGTTTCTGTGAGTATGTTCTTATTATCATATGATTATAACTGTGTGTGCCTTTGGAAACATCGGAAATAATGAGTCGTCGGGAGGGGGAAATAGGCATTTGTCAACATTGTGGAAAAGAGGGAAACGGTTAATACTTTAGAATACACTGCAGCAAAAGGGGTTCTGGGGGGAAGGGTGTCTCTGACGGGCTTGGTGGATGACAGCCTGAGGAGGATGGATTATATGGGGGCCGTCAATTGAAAACATCTGCGACTGCGATATTCAACATGGTCCGCCGGAAAAGGGGCCAATGTCTTCTGTGTCTAATCTCTCATCTTTAGTTTATTCCAGCCGTCACGACGAGGAAAAGCAGGGAATCCGGCCGCCATGTTTCTGTGAGTATGTTCTTATTATCATATGATTATAACTGTGTGTGCCTTTGGAAACATCGGAAATAATGAGTCGTCGGGAGGGGGAAATAGGCATTTGTCAACATTGTGGAAAAGAGGGAAACGGTTAATACTTTAGAATACACTGCAGCAAAAGGGGTTCTGGGGGGAAGTTGTCTCTGACGGGCTTGGTGGACGACGGCCTGAGGAGGATGGATTATATGGGGGCCGTCAATTGAAAACATCTGCGACTGCGATATTCAACACGGTCTGCCGGAAAAGGGGCCAATGTCTTCTGTGTCTAATCTCTCATCTTTAGTTTATTCCAACCGTCACGACGAGGAAAAGCAGGGAATCCGGCCGCCATGTTTCTGTGAGTATGTTCTTATTATCATATGATTATAACTGTGTGTGCCTTTGGAAACATCGGAAATAATGAGTCGTCGGGAGGGGGAAATAGGCATTTGTCAACATTGTGGAAAAGAGGAAAACGGTTAATACTTTAGAATACACTGCAGCAAAAGGGGTTCTGGGGGGAAGGGTGTCTCTGACGGGCTTGGTGGACGACGGCATGAGGAGGATGGATTATATGGGGGCCGTCAATTGAAAACATATGCGACTGCGATATTCAACACGGTCCGCGGGAAAAGGGGCCAATGTCTTCTGTGTCTAATCTCTCATCTTTAGTTTATTCCAGCCGTCACGACGAGGAAAAGCAGGGAATCCGGCCGCCATGTTTCTGTGAGGATGTTCTTATTATCATATGATTATAACTGTGTGTGCCTTTGGAAACATCGGAAATAATGAGTCGTCAGGAGGGGGAAATAGGCATTTGTCAACATTATGGAAAAGAGGGAAACGGTTAATACTTTAGAATACACTGCAGCAAAAGGGGTTCTGGGGGGAAGGGTGTCTCTGACGGGCTTGGTGGACGACCGCCTGAGGAGGATGGATTATATGGGGGCCGTCAATTTAAAACATATGCGACTGCGATATTCAGCACGGTCCGCGGTAAAAGGGGCCAATGTGTTCTGTGTCTAATCTCTCATCTTTAGTTTATTCCAGCAGTCACGACGAGGAAAAGCAGGGAATCCGGCCACCATATTTCTGTGAGTATGTTCTTATTATCATATGATTATAACTGTGTGTGCCTTTGGAAACATCGGAAATAATGAGTCGTCGGGAGGGGGAAATAGGCATTTGTCAACATTGTGGAAAAGAGGGAAACGGTTAATACTTTAGAATACACTGCAGCAAAAGGGGTTCTGGGGGGAAGGGTGTCTCTGACGGGCTTGGTGGACGACGGCCTGAGGTGGATGGATTATATGGGGGCCGTCAATTGAAAACATATGCGACTGCGATATTCAACACGGTCCCCGGGAAAAGGGGCCAATGTGTTCTGTGTCTAATCTCTCATCTTTAGTTTATTCCAGCCGTCACGACGAGGAAAAGCAGGGAATCCGGCCGCCATGTTTCTGTGAGTATGTTCTTATTATCATATGATTATAACTGTGTGTGCCTTTGGAAACATCGGAAATAATGAGTCGTCGGGAGGGGGAAATAGGCATTTGTCAACATTGTGGAAAAGAGGGAAACGGTTAATACTTTAGAATACACTGCAGCAAAAGGGGTTCTGGGGGGAAGGGTGTCTCTGACGGGCTTGGTGGACGACGGCCTGAGGTGGATGGATTATATGGGGGCCGTCAATTGAAAACATATGCGACTGCGATATTCAACACGGTCCCCGGGAAAAGGGGCCAATGTGTTCTGTGTCTAATCTCTCATCTTTAGTTTATTCCAGCCGTCACGACGAGGAAAAGCAGGGAATCCGGCCGCCATGTTTCTGTGAGTATGTTCTTATTATCATATGATTATAACTGTGTGTGCCTTTGGAAACATCGGAAATAATGAGTCGTCGGGAGGGGGAAATAGGCATTTGTCAACATTGTGGAAAAGAGGGAAACGGTTAATACTTTAGAATACACTGCAGCAAAAGGGGTTCTGGGGGAAGGGTGTCTCTGACGGGCTTGGTGGACGACGGCCTGAGGAGGATGGATTATATGGGGGCCGTCAATTGAAAACATCTGCGACTGCGATATTCAACACGGTCCGCCGGAAAAGGGGCCAATGTCTTCTGTGTCTAATCTCTCATCTTTAGTTTATTCCAGCCGTCACGACGAGGAAAAGCAGGGAATCCGGCCGCCATGTTTCTGTGAGTATGTTCTTATTATCATATGATTATAACTGTGTGTGCCTTTGGAAACATCGGAAATAATGAGTCGTCGGGAGGGGGAAATAGGCATTTGTCAACATTGTGGAAAAGAGGGAAACGGTTAATACTTTAGAATACACTGCAGCAAAAGGGGTTCTGGGGGGAAGGGTGTCTCTGACGGGCTTGGTGGACGACGGCCTGAGGAGGATGGATTATATGGGGGCCGTCAATTGAAAACATCTGCGACTGCGATATTCAACACGGTCCGCCGGAAAAGGGGCCAATGTCTTCTGTGTCTAATCTCTCATCTTTAGTTTATTCCAGCCGTCACGACGAGGAAAAGCAGGGAATCCGGCCGCCATGTTTCTGTGAGTATGTTCTTATTATCATATGAGTATAACTGTGTGTGCTTTTGGAAACATCGGAAATAATGAGTCGTCGGGAGGGGGAAATAGGCATTTGTCAACATTGTGGAAAAGAGGGAAACGGTTAATACTTTAGAATACACTGCAGCAAAAGGGGTTCTGGGGGGAAGGGTGTCTCTGACGGGCTTGGTGGACGACGGCCTGAGGAGGATGGATTATATGGGGGCCGTCAATTGAAAACATCTGCGACTGCGATATTCAACACGGTCCGCCGGAAAAGGGGCCAATGTCTTCTGTGTGCTAATCTCTCATCTTTAGTTTATTCCAGCCGTCACGACGAGGAAAAGCAGGGAATCCGGCCGCCATGTTTCTGTGAGTATGTTCTTATTATCATATGATTATAACTGTCTGTGCCTTTGGAAACATCGGAAATAATGAGTCGTCGGGAGGGGGAAATAGGCATTTGTCAACATTGTGGAAAAGAGGGAAACGGTTAATACTTTAGAATACACTGCAGCAAAAGGGGTTCTGGGGGGAAGGGTGTCTCTGACGGGCTTGGTGGACGACGGCCTGAGGAGGATGGATTATATGGGGGCCGTCAATTGAAAACATCTGCGACTGCGATATTCAACACGGTCCCCGGGAAAAGGGGCCAATGTGTTCTGTGTCTAATCTCTCATCTTTAGTTTATTCCAGCCGTCACGACGAGGAAAAGCAGGGAATCCGGCCGCCATGTTTCTGTGAGTATGTTCTTATTATCATATGATTATAACTGTGTGTGCCTTTGGAAACATCGGAAATAATGAGTCGTCGGGAGGGGGAAATAGGCATTTGTCAACATTGTGGAAAAGAGGGAAACGGTTAATACTTTAGAATACACTGCAGCAAAAGGGGTTCTGGGGGAAGGGTGTCTCTGACGGGCTTGGTGGACGACGGCCTGAGGAGGATGGATTATATGGGGGCCGTCAATTGAAAACATCTGCGACTGCGATATTCAACACGGTCCGCCGGAAAAGGGGCCAATGTCTTCTGTGTCTAATCTCTCATCTTTAGTTTATTCCAGCCGTCACGACGAGGAAAAGCAGGGAATCCGGCCGCCATGTTTCTGTGAGTATGTTCTTATTATAATATGATTATAACTGTGTGTGCCTTTGGAAACATCGGAAATAATGAGTCGTCGGGAGGGGGAAATAGGCATTTGTCAACATTGTGGAAAAGAGGGAAACGGTTAATACTTTAGAATACACTGCAGCAAAAGGGGTTCTGGGGGGAAGGGTGTCTCTGACGGGCTTGGTGGACGACGGCCTGAGGAGGATGGATTATATGGGGGCCGTCAATTGAAAACATCTGCGACTGCGATATTCAACACGGTCCGCCGGAAAAGGGGCCAATGTCTTCTGTGTCTAATCTCTCATCTTTAGTTTATTCCAGCCGTCACGACGAGGAAAAGCAGGGAATCCGGCCGCCATGTTTCTGTGAGTATGTTCTTATTATCATATGATTATAACTGTGTGTGCTTTTGGAAACATCGGAAATAATGAGTCGTCGGGAGGGGGAAATAGGCATTTGTCAACATTGTGGAAAAGAGGGAAACGGTTAATACTTTAGAATACACTGCAGCAAAAGGGGTTCTGGGGGAAGGGTGTCTCTGACGGGCTTGGTGGACGACGGCCTGAGGAGGATGGATTATATGGGGGCCGTCAATTGAAAACATCTGCGACTGCGATATTCAACACGGTCCGCGGGAAAAGGGGCCAATGTCTTCTGTGTCTAATCTCTCATCTTTAGTTTATTCCAGCCGTCACGACGAGGAAAAGCAGGGAATCCGGCCGCCATGTTTCTGTGAGTATGTTCTTATTATCATATGATTATAACTGTATGTGCCTTTGGAAACATCGGAAATAATGAGTCGTCGGGAGGGGGAAATAGGCATTTGTCAACATTGTGGAAAAGAGGGAAACGGTTAATACTTTAGAATACACTGCAGCAAAAGGGATTCTGGGGGGAAGGGTGTCTCTGACGGGCTTGGTGGACGACGGCCTGAGGAGGATGGATTATATGGGGGCCGTCAATTGAAAACATCTGCGACTGCGATATTCAACACGGTCCGCCGGAAAAGGGGCCAATGTCTTCTGTGTCTAATCTCTCATCTTTAGTTTATTCCAGCCGTCACGACGAGGAAAAGCAGGGAATCCGGCCGCCATGTTTCTGTGAGTATGTTCTTATTATCATATGATTATAACTGTGTGTGCTTTTGGAAACATCGGAAATAATGAGTCGTCGGGAGGGGGAAATAGGCATTTGTCAACATTGTGGAAAAGAGGGAAACGGTTAATACTTTAGAATAAACTGCAGCAAAAAGGGTTCTGGGGGGAAGGGTGTCTCTGACGGGCTTGGTGGACGACGGCCTGAGGAGGATGGATTATATGGGGGCCGTCAATTGAAAACATCTGCGACTGCGATATTCAACACGGTCCGCCGGAAAAGGGGCCAATGTCTTCTGTGTCTAATCTCTCATCTTTAGTTTATTCCAGCCGTCACGATGAGGAAAAGCAGGGAATCCGGCCGCCATGTTTCTGTGAGTATGTTCTTATTATCATATGATTATAACTGTGTGTGCCTTTGGAAACATCGGAAATAATGAGTCGTCGGGAGGGGGAAATAGGCATTTGTCAACATTGTGGAAAAGAGGGAAACGGTTAATACTTTAGAATACACTGCAGCAAAAGGGGTTCTGGGGGGAAGGGTGTCTCTGACGGGCTTGGTGGACGACGGCCTGAGGAGGATGGATTATATGGGGGCCGTCAATTGAAAACATCTGCCACTGCGATATTCAACACGGTCCGCGGGAAAAGGGGCCAATGTCTTCTGTGTCTAATCTCTCATCTTTAGTTTATTCCAGCCGTCACGACGAGGAAAAGCAGGGAATCCGGCCGCCATGTTTCTGTGAGTATGTTCTTATTATCATATGATTATAACTGTGTGTGCTTTTGGAAACATCGGAAATAATGAGTCGTCGGGAGGGGGAAATAGGCATTTGTCAACATTGTGGAAAAGAGGGAAACGGTTAATACTTTAGAATACACTGCAGCAAAAAGGGTTCTGGGGGGAAGGGTGTCTCTGACGGGCTTGGTGGACGACGGCCTGAGGAGGATGGATTATATGGGGGCCGTCAATTGAAAACATCTGCGACTGCGATATTCAACACGGTCCGCCGGAAAAGGGGCCAATGTCTTCTGTGTGCTAATCTCTCATCTTTAGTTTATTCCAGCCGTCACGACGAGGAAAAGCAGGGAATCCGGCCGCCATGTTTATGTGAGTATGTTCTTATTATCATATGATTATAACTGTGTGTGCCTTTGGAAACATCGGAAATAATGAGTCGTCGGGAGGGGGAAATAGGCATTTGTCAACATTGTGGAAAAGAGGGAAACGGTTAATACTTTAGAATACACTGCAGCAAAAGGGGTTCTGGGGGGAAGGGTGTCTCTGACGGGCTTGGTGGACGACGGCCCGAGGAGGATGGATTATATGGGGGCCGTCAATTGAAAACATCTGCGACTGCGATATTCAACACGGTCCGCCGGAAAAGGGGCCAATGTCTTCTGTGTCTAATCTCTCATCTTTAGTTTATTCCAGCCGTCACGACGAGGAAAAGCAGGGAATCCGGCCGCCATGTTTCTGTGAGTATGTTCTTATTATCATATGATTATAACTGTGTGTGCTTTTGGAAACATCGGAAATAATGAGTCGTCGGGAGGGGGAAATAGGCATTTGTCAACATTGTGGAAAAGAGGGAAACGGTTAATACTTTAGAATACACTGCAGCAAAAAGGGTTCTGGGGGGTAGGGTGTCTTTGACGGGCTTGGTGGACGACGGCCTGAGGAGGATGGATTATATGGGGGCCGTCAATTGAAAACATCTGCGACTGCGATATTCAACACGGTCCGCCGGAAAAGGGGCCAATGTCTTCTGTGTGCTAATCTCTCATCTTTAGTTTATTCCAGCCGTCACGACGAGGAAAAGCAGGGAATCCGGCCGCCATGTTTATGTGAGTATGTTCTTATTATCATATGATTATAACTGTGTGTGCCTTTGGAAACATCGGAAATAATGAGTTGTCGGGAGGGGGAAATAGGCATTTGTCAACATTGTGGAAAAGAGGGAAACGGTTAATACTTTAGAATACACTGCAGCAAAAGGGGTTCTGGGGGGAAGGGTGTCTCTGACGGGCTTGGTGGACGACGGCCTGAGGAGGATGGATTATATGGGGGCCGTCAATTGAAAACATCTGCGACTGCGATATTCAACACGGTCCGCCGGAAAAGGGGCCAATGTCTTCTGTGTCTAATCTCTCATCTTTAGTTTATTCCAGCCGTCACGACGAGGAAAAGCAGGGAATCCGGCCGCCATGTTTCTGTGAGTATGTTCTTATTATCATATGATTATAACTGTGTGTGCCTTTGGAAACATCGGAAATAATGAGTCGTCGGGAGGGGGAAATAGGCATTTGTCAACATTGTGGAAAAGAGGGAAACGGTTAATACTTTAGAATACACTGCAGCAAAAGGGGTTCTGGGGGGAAGGGTGTCTCTGACGGGCTTGGTGGACGACGGCCTGAGGAGGATGGATTATATGGGGGCCGTCAATTGAAAACATCTGCGACTGCGATATTCAACACGGTCCGCGGGAAAAGGGGCCAATGTCTTCTGTGTCTAATCTCTCATCTTTAGTTTATTCCAGCCGTCACGACGAGGAAAAGCAGGGAATCCGGCCGCCATGTTTCTGTGAGTATGTTCTTATTATCATATGAGTATAACTGTGTGTGCTTTTGGAAACATCGGAAATAATGAGTCGTCGGGAGGGGGAAATAGGCATTTGTCAACATTGTGGAAAAGAGGGAAACGGTTAATACTTTAGAATACACTGCAGCAAAAGGGGTTCTGGGGGAAGGGTGTCTCTGACGGGCTTGGTGGACGACGGCCTGAGGAGGATGGATTATATGGGGGCCGTCAATTGAAAACATCTGCGACTGCGATATTCAACACGGTCCGCCGGAAAAGGGGCCAATGTCTTCTGTGTGCTAATCTCTCATCTTTAGTTTATTCCAGCCGTCATGACGAGGAAAAGCAGGGAATCCGGCCGCCATGTTTCTGTGAGTATGTTCTTATTATCATATGATTATAACTGTGTGTGCTTTTGGAAACATCGGAAATAATGAGTCGTCGGGAGGGGGAAATAGGCATTTGTCAACATTGTGGAAAAGAGGGAAACGGTTAATACTTTAGAATAAACTGCAGCAAAAAGGGTTCTGGGGGGAAGGGTGTCTCTGACGGGCTTGGTGGACGACGGCCTGAGGAGGATGGATTATATGGGGGCCGTCAATTGAAAACATCTGCGACTGCGATATTCAACACGGTCCGCCGGAAAAGGGGCCAATGTCTTCTGTGTCTAATCTCTCATCTTTAGTTTATTCCAGCCGTCACGACGAGGAAAAGCAGGGAATCCGGCCGCCATGTTTCTGTGAGTATGTTCTTATTATCATATGAGTATAACTGTGTGTGCTTTTGGAAACATCGGAAATAATGAGTCGTCGGGAGGGGGAAATAGGCATTTGTCAACATTGTGGAAAAGAGGGAAACGGTTAATACTTTAGAATACACTGCAGCAAAAGGGGTTCTGGGGGGAAGGGTGTCTCTGACGGGCTTGGTGGACGACGGCCTGAGGAGGATGGATTATATGGGGGCCGTCAATTGAAAACATCTGCGACTGCGATATTCAACACGGTCCGCCGGAAAAGGGGCCAATGTCTTCTGTGTGCTAATCTCTCATCTTTAGTTTATTCCAGCCGTCATGACGAGGAAAAGCAGGGAATCCGGCCGCCATGTTTCTGTGAGTATGTTCTTATTATCATATGATTATAACTGTGTGTGCTTTTGGAAACATCGGAAATAATGAGTCGTCGGGAGGGGGAAATAGGCATTTGTCAACATTGTGGAAAAGAGGGAAACGGTTAATACTTTAGAATAAACTGCAGCAAAAAGGGTTCTGGGGGGAAGGGTGTCTCTGACGGGCTTGGTGGACGACGGCCTGAGGAGGATGGATTATATGGGGGCCGTCAATTGAAAACATCTGCGACTGCGATATTCAACACAGTCCGCCGGAAAAGGGGCCAATGTCTTCTGTGTCTAATCTCTCATCTTTAGTTTATTCCAGCCGTCACGACGAGGAAAAGCAGGGAATCCGGCCGCCATGTTTCTGTGAGTATGTTCTTATTATCATATGATTATAACTGTGTGTGCTTTTGGAAACATCGGAAATAATGAGTCGTCGGGAGGGGGAAATAGGCATTTGTCAACATTGTGGAAAAGAGGGAAACGGTTAATACTTTAGAATACACTGCAGCAAAAAGGGTTCTGGGGGGAAGGGTGTCTCTGACGGGCTTGGTGGACGACGGCCTGAGGAGGATGGATTATATGGGGGCCGTCAATTGAAAACATCTGCGACTGCGATATTCAACACGGTCCGCCGGAAAAGGGGCCAATGTCTTCTGTGTGCTAATCTCTCATCTTTAGTTTATTCCAGCCGTCACGACGAGGAAAAGCAGGGAATCCGGCCGCCATGTTTATGTGAGTATGTTCTTATTATCATATGATTATAACTGTGTGTGCCTTTGGAAACATCGGAAATAATGAGTCGTCGGGAGGGGGAAATAGGCATTTGTCAACATTGTGGAAAAGAGGGAAACGGTTAATACTTTAGAATACACTGCAGCAAAAGGGGTTCTGGGGGGAAGGGTGTCTCTGACGGGCTTGGTGGACGACGGCCTGAGGAGGATGGATTATATGGGGGCCGTCAATTGAAAACATCTGCGACTGCGATATTCAACACGGTCCGCCGGAAAAGGGGCCAATGTCTTCTGTGTCTAATCTCTCATCTTTAGTTTATTCCAGCCGTCACGACGAGGAAAAGCAGGGAATCCGGCCGCCATGTTTCTGTGAGTATGTTCTTATTATCATATGATTATAACTGTGTGTGCTTTTGGAAACATCGGAAATAATGAGTCGTCGGGAGGGGGAAATAGGCATTTGTCAACATTGTGGAAAAGAGGGAAACGGTTAATACTTTAGAATACACTGCAGCAAAAAGGGTTCTGGGGGGTAGGGTGTCTTTGACGGGCTTGGTGGACGACGGCCTGAGGAGGATGGATTATATGGGGGCCGTCAATTGAAAACATCTGCGACTGCGATATTCAACACGGTCCGCCGGAAAAGGGGCCAATGTCTTCTGTGTGCTAATCTCTCATCTTTAGTTTATTCCAGCCGTCACGACGAGGAAAAGCAGGGAATCCGGCCGCCATGTTTATGTGAGTATGTTCTTATTATCATATGATTATAACTGTGTGTGCCTTTGGAAACATCGGAAATAATGAGTCGTCGGGAGGGGGAAATAGGCATTTGTCAACATTGTGGAAAAGAGGGAAACGGTTAATACTTTAGAATACACTGCAGCAAAAAGGGTTCTGGGGGGTAGGGTGTCTTTGACGGGCTTGGTGGACGACGGCCTGAGGAGGATGGATTATATGGGGGCCGTCAATTGAAAACATCTGCGACTGCGATATTCAACACAGTCCGCCGGAAAAGGGGCCAATGTCTTCTGTGTCTAATCTCTCATCTTTAGTTTATTCCAGCCGTCACGACGAGGAAAAGCAGGGAATCCGGCCGCCATGTTTCTGTGAGTATGTTCTTATTATCATATGATTATAACTGTGTGTGCCTTTGGAAACATCGGAAATAATGAGTCGTCGGGAGGGGGAAATAGGCATTTGTCAACATTGTGGAAAAGAGGGAAACGGTTAATACTTTAGAATACACTGCAGCAAAAGGGGTTCTGGGGGGAAGGGTGTCTCTGACGGGCTTGGTGGACGACGGCCTGAGGAGGATGGATTATATGGGGGCCGTCAATTGAAAACATCTGCGACTGCGATATTCAACACGGTCCGCGGGAAAAGGGGCCAATGTCTTCTGTGTCTAATCTCTCATCTTTAGTTTATTCCAGCCGTCACGACGAGGAAAAGCAGGGAATCCGGCCGCCATGTTTCTGTGAGTATGTTCTTATTATCATATGATTATAACTGTGTGTGCTTTTGGAAACATCGGAAATAATGAGTCGTCGGGAGGGGGAAATAGGCATTTGTCAACATTGTGGAAAAGAGGGAAACGGTTAATACTTTAGAATACACTGCAGCAAAAAGGGTTCTGGGGGGAAGGGTGTCTCTGACGGGCTTGGTGGACGACGGCCTGAGGAGGATGGATTATATGGGGGCCGTCAATTGAAAACATCTGCGACTGCGATATTCAACACGGTCCGCCGGAAAAGGGGCCAATGTCTTCTGTGTGCTAATCTCTCATCTTTAGTTTATTCCAGCCGTCACGACGAGGAAAAGCAGGGAATCCGGCCGCCATGTTTATGTGAGTATGTTCTTATTATCATATGATTATAACTGTGTGTGCCTTTGGAAACATCGGAAATAATGAGTCGTCGGGAGGGGGAAATAGGCATTTGTCAACATTGTGGAAAAGAGGGAAACGGTTAATACTTTAGAATACACTGCAGCAAAAGGGGTTCTGGGGGGAAGGGTGTCTCTGACGGGCTTGGTGGACGACGGCCTGAGGAGGATGGATTATATGGGGGCCGTCAATTGAAAACATCTGCGACTGCGATATTCAACACGGTCCGCCGGAAAAGGGGCCAATGTCTTCTGTGTCTAATCTCTCATCTTTAGTTT
Organism: Serripes groenlandicus; assembly: GCA_031761405.1. Taxonomy (NCBI): domain Eukaryota; kingdom Metazoa; phylum Mollusca; class Bivalvia; order Cardiida; family Cardiidae; genus Serripes; species Serripes groenlandicus. Next base: position 22,326 of record JASEVX010000034.1, on the reverse strand, counting down.
ATTCCAGCCGTCACGACGAGGAAAAGCAGGGAATCCGGCCGCCATGTTTCTGTGAGTATGTTCTTATTATCATATGATTATAACTGTGTGTGCCTTTGGAAACATCGGAAATAATGAGTCGTCGGGAGGGGGAAATAGGCATTTGTCAACATTGTGGAAAAGAGGGAAACGGTTAATACTTTAGAATACACTGCAGCAAAAGGGGTTCTGGGGGGAAGGGTGTCTCTGACGGGCTTGGTGGACGACGGCCTGAGGAGGATGGATTATATGGGGGCCGTCAATTGAAAACATCTGCGACTGCGATATTCAACACGGTCCGCGGGAAAAGGGGCCAATGTCTTCTGTGTCTAATCTCTCATCTTTAGTTTATTCCAGCCGTCACGACGAGGAAAAGCAGGGAATCCGGCCGCCATGTTTCTGTGAGTATGTTCTTATTATCATATGAGTATAACTGTGTGTGCTTTTGGAAACATCGGAAATAATGAGTTGTCGGGAGGGGGAAATAGGCATTTGTCAACATTGTGGAAAAGAGGGAAACGGTTAATACTTTAGAATACACTGCAGCAAAAGGGGTTCTGGGGGGAAGGGTGTCTCTGACGGGCTTGGTGGACGACGGCCTGAGGAGGATGGATTATATGGGGGCCGTCAATTGAAAACATCTGCGACTGCGATATTCAACACGGTCCGCCGGAAAAGGGGCCAATGTCTTCTGTGTGCTAATCTCTCATCTTTAGTTTATTCCAGCCGTCATGACGAGGAAAAGCAGGGAATCCGGCCGCCATGTTTCTGTGAGTATGTTCTTATTATCATATGATTATAACTGTGTGTGCTTTTGGAAACATCGGAAATAATGAGTCGTCGGGAGGGGGAAATAGGCATTTGTCAACATTGTGGAAAAGAGGGAAACGGTTAATACTTTAGAATAAACTGCAGCAAAAAGGGTTCTGGGGGGAAGGGTGTCTCTGACGGGCTTGGTGGACGACGGCCTGAGGAGGATGGATTATATGGGGGCCGTCAATTGAAAACATCTGCGACTGCGATATTCAACACGGTCCGCCGGAAAAGGGGCCAATGTCTTCTGTGTCTAATCTCTCATCTTTAGTTTATTCCAGCCGTCACGACGAGGAAAAGCAGGGAATCCGGCCGCCATGTTTCTGTGAGTATGTTCTTATTATCATATGATTATAACTGTGTGTGCCTTTGGAAACATCGGAAATAATGAGTCGTCGGGAGGGGGAAATAGGCATTTGTCAACATTGTGGAAAAGAAGAATACACTGCAGCAAAAGGGGTTCTGGGGGGAAGGGTGTCTCTGACGGGCTTGGTGGACGACGGCCTGAGGAGGATGGATTATATGGGGGCCGTCAATTGAAAACATCTGCGACTTGCGATATTCAACACGGTCCGCGGGAAAAGGGGCCAATGTCTTCTGTGTCTAATCTCTCATCTTTAGTTTATTCCAGCCGTCACGACGAGGAAAAGCAGGGGAATCCCGGCCCGCCATGTTTCTGTGAGTATGTTCTTATTATCATATGATTATAACTGTGTGTGCTTTTGGAAACATCGGAAATAATGAGTCGTCGGGAGGGGGAAATAGGCATTTGTCAACATTGTGGAAAAGAGGGAAACGGTTAATACTTTAGAATACACTGCAGCAAAAAGGGGTTCTGGGGGGAAGGGTGTCTCTGACCGGGCTTGGTGGACGACGGCCTGAGGAGGATGGATTATATGGGGGCCGTCAATTGAAAACATCTGCGACTGCGATATTCAACACGGTCCGCCGGAAAAGGGGCCAATGTCTTCTGTGTGCTAATCTCTCATCTTTAGTTTATTCCAGCCGTCACGACGAGGAAAAGCAGGGAATCCGGCCGCCATGTTTATGTGAGTATGTTCTTATTATCATATGATTATAACTGTGTGTGCTTTTGGAAACATCGGAATAATAATGAGTCGTCGGGAGGGGGAAATAGGCATTTGTCAACATTGTGGAAAAGAGGGAAACGGTTAATACTTTAGAATACACTGCAGCAAAAAGGGTTCTGGGGGGGAAGGGTGTCTCTGACGGGCTTGGGGGATGACGGACGACGGCCTGAGGAGGATGGATTATATGGGGGGCCGTCAATTGAAAACATCTGCGACCTTGCGATATTCAACACGGTCCGCCGGAAAAGGGGCCAATGTCTTCTGTGTGCTAATCTCTCATCTTTAGTTTATTCCAGCCGTCACGACGAGGAAAAGCAGGGAATCCGGCCGCCATGTTTATGTGAGTATGTTCTTATTATCATATGATTATAACTGTGTGTGCCTTTGGAAACATCGGAAATAATGAGTCGTCGGGAGGGGGAAATAGGCATTTGTCAACATTGTGGAAAAGAGGGAAACGGTTAATACTTTAGAATACACTGCAGCAAAAGGGGTTCTGGGGGGAAGGGTGTCTCTGACGGGCTTGGTGGACGACGGCCTGAGGAGGATGGATTATATGGGGGCCGTCAATTGAAAACATCTGCGACTGCGATATTCAACACGGTCCGCGGGAAAAGGGGCCAATGTCTTCTGTGTCTAATCTCTCATCTTTAGTTTATTCCAGCCGTCACGACGAGGAAAAGCAGGGAATCCGGCCGCCATGTTTCTGTGAGTATGTTCTTATTATCATATGAGTATAACTGTGTGTGCTTTTGGAAACATCGGAAATAATGAGTCGTCGGGAGGGGGAAATAGGCATTTGTCAACATTGTGGAAAAGAGGGAAACGGTTAATACTTTAGAATACACTGCAGCAAAAGGGGTTCTGGGGGAAGGGTGTCTCTGACGGGCTTGGTGGACGACGGCCTGAGGAGGATGGATTATATGGGGGCCGTCAATTGAAAACATCTGCGACTGCGATATTCAACACGGTCCGCCGGAAAAGGGGCCAATGTCTTCTGTGTGCTAATCTCTCATCTTTAGTTTATTCCAGCCGTCACGACGAGGAAAAGCAGGGAATCCGGCCGCCATGTTTATGTGAGTATGTTCTTATTATCATATGATTATAACTGTGTGTGCCTTTGGAAACATCGGAAATAATGAGTCGTCGGGAGGGGGAAATAGGCATTTGTCAACATTGTGGAAAAGAGGGAAACGGTTAATACTTTAGAATACACTGCAGCAAAAGGGGTTCTGGGGGGAAGGGTGTCTCTGACGGGCTTGGTGGACGACGGCCTGAGGAGGATGGATTATATGGGGGCCGTCAATTGAAAACATCTGCGACTGCGATATTCAACACGGTCCGCCGGAAAAGGGGCCAATGTCTTCTGTGTCTAATCTCTCATCTTTAGTTTATTCCAGCCGTCACGACGAGGAAAAGCAGGGAATCCGGCCGCCATGTTTCTGTGAGTATGTTCTTATTATCATATGATTATAACTGTGTGTGCCTTTGGAAACATCGGAAATAATGAGTCGTCGGGAGGGGGAAATAGGCATTTGTCAACATTGTGGAAAAGAGGGAAACGGTTAATACTTTAGAATACACTGCAGCAAAAGGGGTTCTGGGGGGAAGGGTGTCTCTGACGGGCTTGGTGGACGACGGCCTGAGGAGGATGGATTATATGGGGGCCGTCAATTGAAAACATCTGCGACTGCGATATTCAACACGGTCCGCGGGAAAAGGGGCCAATGTCTTCTGTGTCTAATCTCTCATCTTTAGTTTATTCCAGCCGTCACGACGAGGAAAAGCAGGGAATCCGGCCGCCATGTTTCTGTGAGTATGTTCTTATTATCATATGAGTATAACTGTGTGTGCTTTTGGAAACATCGGAAATAATGAGTCGTCGGGAGGGGGAAATAGGCATTTGTCAACATTGTGGAAAAGAGGGAAACGGTTAATACTTTAGAATACACTGCAGCAAAAGGGGTTCTGGGGGGAAGGGTGTCTCTGACGGGCTTGGTGGACGACGGCCTGAGGAGGATGGATTATATGGGGGCCGTCAATTGAAAACATCTGCGACTGCGATATTCAACACGGTCCGCCGGAAAAGGGGCCAATGTCTTCTGTGTGCTAATCTCTCATCTTTAGTTTATTCCAGCCGTCATGACGAGGAAAAGCAGGGAATCCGGCCGCCATGTTTCTGTGAGTATGTTCTTATTATCATATGATTATAACTGTGTGTGCTTTTGGAAACATCGGAAATAATGAGTCGTCGGGAGGGGGAAATAGGCATTTGTCAACATTGTGGAAAAGAGGGAAACGGTTAATACTTTAGAATAAACTGCAGCAAAAAGGGTTCTGGGGGGAAGGGTGTCTCTGACGGGCTTGGTGGACGACGGCCTGAGGAGGATGGATTATATGGGGGCCGTCAATTGAAAACATCTGCGACTGCGATATTCAACACGGTCCGCCGGAAAAGGGGCCAATGTCTTCTGTGTCTAATCTCTCATCTTTAGTTTATTCCAGCCGTCACGACGAGGAAAAGCAGGGAATCCGGCCGCCATGTTTCTGTGAGTATGTTCTTATTATCATATGATTATAACTGTGTGTGCCTTTGGAAACATCGGAAATAATGAGTCGTCGGGAGGGGGAAATAGGCATTTGTCAACATTGTGGAAAAGAGGGAAACGGTTAATACTTTAGAATACACTGCAGCAAAAGGGGTTCTGGGGGGAAGGGTGTCTCTGACGGGCTTGGTGGACGACGGCCTGAGGAGGATGGATTATATGGGGGCCGTCAATTGAAAACATCTGCGACTGCGATATTCAACACGGTCCGCGGGAAAAGGGGCCAATGTCTTCTGTGTCTAATCTCTCATCTTTAGTTTATTCCAGCCGTCACGACGAGGAAAAGCAGGGAATCCGGCCGCCATGTTTCTGTGAGTATGTTCTTATTATCATATGATTATAACTGTGTGTGCTTTTGGAAACATCGGAAATAATGAGTCGTCGGGAGGGGGAAATAGGCATTTGTCAACATTGTGGAAAAGAGGGAAACGGTTAATACTTTAGAATACACTGCAGCAAAAAGGGTTCTGGGGGGAAGGGTGTCTCTGACGGGCTTGGTGGACGACGGCCTGAGGAGGATGGATTATATGGGGGCCGTCAATTGAAAACATCTGCGACTGCGATATTCAACACGGTCCGCCGGAAAAGGGGCCAATGTCTTCTGTGTGCTAATCTCTCATCTTTAGTTTATTCCAGCCGTCACGACGAGGAAAAGCAGGGAATCCGGCCGCCATGTTTATGTGAGTATGTTCTTATTATCATATGATTATAACTGTGTGTGCCTTTGGAAACATCGGAAATAATGAGTCGTCGGGAGGGGGAAATAGGCATTTGTCAACATTGTGGAAAAGAGGGAAACGGTTAATACTTTAGAATACACTGCAGCAAAAGGGGTTCTGGGGGGAAGGGTGTCTCTGACGGGCTTGGTGGACGACGGCCTGAGGAGGATGGATTATATGGGGGCCGTCAATTGAAAACATCTGCGACTGCGATATTCAACACGGTCCGCCGGAAAAGGGGCCAATGTCTTCTGTGTCTAATCTCTCATCTTTAGTTTATTCCAGCCGTCACGACGAGGAAAAGCAGGGAATCCGGCCGCCATGTTTCTGTGAGTATGTTCTTATTATCATATGATTATAACTGTGTGTGCCTTTGGAAACATCGGAAATAATGAGTCGTCGGGAGGGGGAAATAGGCATTTGTCAACATTGTGGAAAAGAGGGAAACGGTTAATACTTTAGAATACACTGCAGCAAAAGGGGTTCTGGGGGGAAGGGTGTCTCTGACGGGCTTGGTGGACGACGGCCTGAGGAGGATGGATTATATGGGGGCCGTCAATTGAAAACATCTGCGACTGCGATATTCAACACGGTCCGCGGGAAAAGGGGCCAATGTCTTCTGTGTCTAATCTCTCATCTTTAGTTTATTCCAGCCGTCACGACGAGGAAAAGCAGGGAATCCGGCCGCCATGTTTCTGTGAGTATGTTCTTATTATCATATGAGTATAACTGTGTGTGCTTTTGGAAACATCGGAAATAATGAGTCGTCGGGAGGGGGAAATAGGCATTTGTCAACATTGTGGAAAAGAGGGAAACGGTTAATACTTTAGAATACACTGCAGCAAAAGGGGTTCTGGGGGGAAGGGTGTCTCTGACGGGCTTGGTGGACGACGGCCTGAGGAGGATGGATTATATGGGGGCCGTCAATTAAAAACATCTGCGACTGCGATATTCAACACGGTCCGCGGGAAAAGGGGCCAATGTCTTCTGTGTCTAATCTCTCATCTTTAGTTTATTCCAGCCGTCACGACGAGGAAAAGCAGGGAATCCGGCCGCCATGTTTCTGTGAGTATGTTCTTATTATCATATGAGTATAACTGTGTGTGCTTTTGGAAACATCGGAAATAATGAGTCGTCGGGAGGGGGAAATAGGCATTTGTCAACATTGTGGAAAAGAGGGAAACGGTTAATACTTTAGAATACACTGCAGCAAAAGGGGTTCTGGGGGGAAGGGTGTCTCTGACGGGCTTGGTGGACGACGGCCTGAGGAGGATGGATTATATGGGGGCCGTCAATTGAAAACATCTGCGACTGCGATATTCAACACGGTCCGCCGGAAAAGGGGCCAATGTCTTCTGTGTGCTAATCTCTCATCTTTAGTTTATTCCAGCCGTCATGACGAGGAAAAGCAGGGAATCCGGCCGCCATGTTTCTGTGAGTATGTTCTTATTATCATATGATTATAACTGTGTGTGCTTTTGGAAACATCGGAAATAATGAGTCGTCGGGAGGGGGAAATAGGCATTTGTCAACATTGTGGAAAAGAGGGAAACGGTTAATACTTTAGAATAAACTGCAGCAAAAAGGGTTCTGGGGGGAAGGGTGTCTCTGACGGGCTTGGTGGACGACGGCCTGAGGAGGATGGATTATATGGGGGCCGTCAATTGAAAACATCTGCGACTGCGATATTCAACACGGTCCGCCGGAAAAGGGGCCAATGTCTTCTGTGTCTAATCTCTCATCTTTAGTTTATTCCAGCCGTCACGACGAGGAAAAGCAGGGAATCCGGCCGCCATGTTTCTGTGAGTATGTTCTTATTTTCATATGATTATAACTGTGTGTGCCTTTGGAAACATCGGAAATAATGAGTCGTCGGGAGGGGGAAATAGGCATTTGTCAACATTGTGGAAAAGAGGGAAACGGTTAATACTTTAGAATACACTGCAGCAAAAGGGGTTCTGGGGGGAAGGGTGTCTCTGACGGGCTTGGTGGATGACGGCCTGAGGAGGATGGATTATATGGGGGCCGTCAATTGAAAACATCTGCGACTGCGATATTCAACACGGTCCGCGGGAAAAGGGGCCAATGTCTTCTGTGTCTAATCTCTCATCTTTAGTTTATTCCAGCCGTCACGACGAGGAAAAGCAGGGAATCCGGCCGCCATGTTTCTGTGAGTATGTTCTTATTATCATATGATTATAACTGTGTGTGCTTTTGGAAACATCGGAAATAATGAGTCGTCGGGAGGGGGAAATAGGCATTTGTCAACATTGTGGAAAAGAGGGAAACGGTTAATACTTTAGAATACACTGCAGCAAAAAGGGTTCTGGGGGGAAGGGTGTCTCTGACGGGCTTGGTGGACGACGGCCTGAGGAGGATGGATTATATGGGGGCCGTCAATTGAAAACATCTGCGACTGCGATATTCAACACGGTCCGCCGGAAAAGGGGCCAATGTCTTCTGTGTGCTAATCTCTCATCTTTAGTTTATTCCAGCCGTCACGACGAGGAAAAGCAGGGAATCCGGCCGCCATGTTTATGTGAGTATGTTCTTATTATCATATGATTATAACTGTGTGTGCCTTTGGAAACATCGGAAATAATGAGTCGTCGGGAGGGGGAAATAGGCATTTGTCAACATTGTGGAAAAGAGGGAAACGGTTAATACTTTAGAATACACTGCAGCAAAAGGGGTTCTGGGGGGAAGGGTGTCTCTGACGGGCTTGGTGGACGACGGCCTGAGGAGGATGGATTATATGGGGGCCGTCAATTGAAAACATCTGCGACTGCGATATTCAACACGGTCCGCCGGAAAAGGGGCCAATGTCTTCTGTGTCTAATCTCTCATCTTTAGTTTATTCCAGCCGTCACGACGAGGAAAAGCAGGGAATCCGGCCGCCATGTTTCTGTGAGTATGTTCTTATTATCATATGATTATAACTGTGTGTGCCTTTGGAAACATCGGAAATAATGAGTCGTCGGGAGGGGGAAATAGGCATTTGTCAACATTGTGGAAAAGAGGGAAACGGTTAATACTTTAGAATACACTGCAGCAAAAGGGGTTCTGGGGGGAAGGGTGTCTCTGACGGGCTTGGTGGACGACGGCCTGAGGAGGATGGATTATATGGGGGCCGTCAATTGAAAACATCTGCGACTGCGATATTCAACACGGTCCGCCGGAAAAGGGGCCAATGTCTTCTGTGTGCTAATCTCTCATCTTTAGTTTATTCCAGCCGTCACGACGAGGAAAAGCAGGGAATCCGGCAGCCATGTTTATGTGAGTATGTTCTTATTATCATATGATTATAACTGTGTGTGCCTTTGGAAACATCGGAAATAATGAGTCGTCGGGAGGGGGAAATAGGCATTTGTCAACATTGTGGAAAAGAGGGAAACGGTTAATACTTTAGAATACACTGCAGCAAAAGGGGTTCTGGGGGGAAGGGTGTCTCTGACGGGCTTGGTGGACGACGGCCTGAGGAGGATGGATTATATGGGGGCCGTCAATTGAAAACATCTGCGACTGCGATATTCAACACGGTCCGCCGGAAAAGGGGCCAATGTCTTCTGTGTCTAATCTCTCATCTTTAGTTTATTCCAGCCGTCACGACGAGGAAAAGCAGGGAATCCGGCCGCCATGTTTCTGTGAGTATGTTCTTATTATCATATGATTATAACTGTGTGTGCCTTTGGAAACATCGGAAATAATGAGTCGTCGGGAGGGGGAAATAGGCATTTGTCAACATTGTGGAAAAGAGGGAAACGGTTAATACTTTAGAATACACTGCAGCAAAAGGGGTTCTGGGGGGAAGGGTGTCTCTGACGGGCTTGGTGGACGACGGCCTGAGGAGGATGGATTATATGGGGGCCGTCAATTGAAAACATCTGCGACTGCGATATTCAACACGGTCCGCGGGAAAAGGGGCCAATGTCTTCTGTGTCTAATCTCTCATCTTTAGTTTATTCCAGCCGTCACGACGAGGAAAAGCAGGGAATCCGGCCGCCATGTTTCTGTGAGTATGTTCTTATTATCATATGAGTATAACTGTGTGTGCTTTTGGAAACATCGGAAATAATGAGTCGTCGGGAGGGGGAAATAGGCATTGTGGAAAAGAGGGAAACGGTTAATACTTTAGAATACACTGCAGCAAAAGGGGTTCTGGGGGGAAGGGTGTCTCTGACGGGCTTGGTGGACGACGGCCTGAGGAGGATGGATTATATGGGGGCCGTCAATTGAAAACATCTGCGACTGCGATATTCAACACGGTCCGCCGGAAAAGGGGCCAATGTCTTCTGTGTCTAATCTCTCATCTTTAGTTTATTCCAGCCGTCACGACGAGGAAAAGCAGGGAATCCGGCCGCCATGTTTCTGTGAGTATGTTCTTATTATCATATGATTATAACTGTGTGTGCCTTTGGAAACATCGGAAATAATGAGTCGTCGGGAGGGGGAAATAGGCATTTGTCAACATTGTGGAAAAGAGGGAAACGGTTAATACTTTAGAATACACTGCAGCAAAAGGGGTTCTGGGGGGAAGGGTGTCTCTGACGGGCTTGGTGGACGACGGCCTGAGGAGGATGGATTATATGGGGGCCGTCAATTGAAAACATCTGCGACTGCGATATTCAACACGGTCCGCCGGAAAAGGGGCCAATGTCTTCTGTGTGCTAATCTCTCATCTTTAGTTTATTCCAGCCGTCATGACGAGGAAAAGCAGGGAATCCGGCCGCCATGTTTCTGTGAGTATGTTCTTATTATCATATGATTATAACTGTGTGTGCTTTTGGAAACATCGGAAATAATGAGTCGTCGGGAGGGGGAAATAGGCATTTGTCAACATTGTGGAAAAGAGGGAAACGGTTAATACTTTAGAATACACTGCAGCAAAAGGGGTTCTGGGGGGAAGGGTGTCTCTGACGGGCTTGGTGGACGACGGCCTGAGGAGGATGGATTATATGGGGGCCGTCAATTGAAAACATCTGCGACTGCGATATTCAACACGGTCCGCCGGAAAAGGGGCCAATGTCTTCTGTGTCTAATCTCTCATCTTTAGTTTATTCCAGCCATCACGACGAGGAAAAGCAGGGAATCCGGCCGCCATGTTTCTGTGAGTATGTTCTTATTATCATATGATTATAACTGTGTGTGCCTTTGGAAACATCGGAAATAATGAGTCGTCGGGAGGGGGAAATAGGCATTTGTCAACATTGTGGAAAAGAGGGAAACGGTTAATACTTTAGAATACACTGCAGCAAAAGGGGTTCTGGGGGGAAGGGTGTCTCTGACGGGCTTGGTGGACGACGGCCTGAGGAGGATGGATTATATGGGGGCCGTCAATTGAAAACATCTGCGACTTCGATATTCAACACGGTCCGCCGGAAAAGGGGCCAATGTCTTCTGTGTGCTAATCTCTCATCTTTAGTTTATTCCAGCCGTCATGACGAGGAAAAGCAGGGAATCCGGCCGCCATGTTTCTGTGAGTATGTTCTTATTATCATATGATTATAACTGTGTGTGCTTTTGGAAACATCGGAAATAATGAGTCGTCGGGAGGGGAAAATAGGCATTTTTCAACATTGTGGAAAAGAGGGAAACGGTTAATACTTTAGAATACACTGCAGCAAAAGGGGTTCTGGGGGGAAGGGTGTCTCTGACGGGCTTGGTGGACGACGGCCTGAGGAGGATGGATTATATGGGGGCCGTCAATTGAAAACATCTGCGACTGCGATATTCAACACGGTCCGCCGGAAAAGGGGCCAATGTCTTCTGTGTCTAATCTCTCATCTTTAGTTTATTCCAGCCGTCACGACGAGGAAAAGCAGGGAATCCGGCCGCCATGTTTCTGTGAGTATGTTCTTATTATCATATGATTATAACTGTGTGTGCCTTTGGAAACATCGGAAATAATGAGTCGTCGGGAGGGGGAAATAGGCATTTGTCAACATTGTGGAAAAGAGGGAAACGGTTAATACTTTAGAATACACTGCAGCAAAAGGGGTTCTGGGGGGAAGGGTGTCTCTGACGGGCTTGGTGGACGACGGCCTGAGGAGGATGGATTATATGGGGGCCGTCAATTGAAAACATCTGCGACTGCGATATTCAACACGGTCCGCGGGAAAAGGGGCCAATGTCTTCTGTGTCTAATCTCTCATCTTTAGTTTATTCCAGCCGTCACGACGAGGAAAAGCAGGGAATCCGGCCGCCATGTTTCTGTGAGTATGTTCTTATTATCATATGATTATAACTGTGTGTGCTTTTGGAAACATCGGAAATAATGAGTCGTCGGGAGGGGGAAATAGGCATTTGTCAACATTGTGGAAAAGAGGGAAACGGTTAATACTTTAGAATACACTGCAGCAAAAAGGGTTCTGGGGGGAAGGGTGTCTCTGACGGGCTTGGTGGACGACGGCCTGAGGAGGATGGATTATATGGGGGCCGTCAATTGAAAACATCTGCGACTGCGATATTCAACACGGTCCGCCGGAAAAGGGGCCAATGTCTTCTGTGTGCTAATCTCTCATCTTTAGTTTATTCCAGCCGTCACGACGAGGAAAGCAGGGAATCCGGCCGCCATGTTTCTGTGAGTATGTTCTTATTATCATATGATTATAACTGTGTGTGCTTTTGGAAACATCGGAAATAATGAGTCGTCGGGAGGGGGAAATAGGCATTTGTCAACATTGTGGAAAAGAGGGAAACGGTTAATACTTTAGAATACACTGCAGCAAAAAGGGTTCTGGGGGGAAGGGTGTCTCTGACGGGCTTGGTGGACGACGGCCTGAGGAGGATGGATTATATGGGGGCCGTCAATTGAAAACATCTGCGACTGCGATATTCAACACGGTCCGCCGGAAAAGGGGCCAATGTCTTCTGTGTGCTAATCTCTCATCTTTAGTTTATTCCAGCCGTCACGACGAGGAAAAGCAGGGAATCCGGCCGCCATGTTTATGTGAGTATGTTCTTATTATCATATGATTATAACTGTGTGTGCCTTTGGAAACATCGGAAATAATGAGTCGTCGGGAGGGGGAAATAGGCATTTGTCAACATTGTGGAAAAGAGGGAAACGGTTAATACTTTAGAATACACTGCAGCAAAAGGGGTTCTGGGGGAAGGGTGTCTCTGACGGGCTTGGTGGACGACGGCCTGAGGAGGATGGATTATATGGGGGCCGTCAATTGAAAACATCTGCGACTGCGATATTCAACACGGTCCGCGGGAAAAGGGGCCAATGTCTTCTGTGTCTAATCTCTCATCTTTAGTTTATTCCAGCCGTCACGACGAGGAAAAGCAGGGAATCCGGCCGCCATGTTTCTGTGAGTATGTTCTTATTATCATATGAGTATAACTGTGTGTGCTTTTGGAAACATCGGAAATAATGAGTCGTCGGGAGGGGGAAATAGGCATTTGTCAACATTGTGGAAAAGAGGGAAACGGTTAATACTTTAGAATACACTGCAGCAAAAGGGGTTCTGGGGGAAGGGTGTCTCTGACGGGCTTGGTGGACGACGGCCTGAGGAGGATGGATTATATGGGGGCCGTCAATTGAAAACATCTGCGACTGCGATATTCAACACGGTCCGCCGGAAAAGGGGCCAATGTCTTCTGTGTGCTAATCTCTCATCTTTAGTTTATTCCAGCCGTCACGACGAGGAAAAGCAGGGAATCCGGCCGCCATGTTTATGTGAGTATGTTCTTATTATCATATGATTATAACTGTGTGTGCCTTTGGAAACATCGGAAATAATGAGTCGTCGGGAGGGGGAAATAGGCATTTGTCAACATTGTGGAAAAGAGGGAAACGGTTAATACTTTAGAATACACTGCAGCAAAAGGGGTTCTGGGGGGAAGGGTGTCTCTGACGGGCTTGGTGGACGACGGCCTGAGGAGGATGGATTATATGGGGGCCGTCAATTGAAAACATCTGCGACTGCGATATTCAACACGGTCCGCCGGAAAAGGGGCCAATGTCTTCTGTGTCTAATCTCTCATCTTTAGTTTATTCCAGCCGTCACGACGAGGAAAAGCAGGGAATCCGGCCGCCATGTTTCTGTGAGTATGTTCTTATTATCATATGATTATAACTGTGTGTGCCTTTGGAAACATCGGAAATAATGAGTCGTCGGGAGGGGGAAATAGGCATTTGTCAACATTGTGGAAAAGAGGGAAACGGTTAATACTTTAGAATACACTGCAGCAAAAGGGGTTCTGGGGGGAAGGGTGTCTCTGACGGGCTTGGTGGACGACGGCCTGAGGAGGATGGATTATATGGGGGCCGTCAATTGAAAACATCTGCGACTGCGATATTCAACACGGTCCGCGGGAAAAGGGGCCAATGTCTTCTGTGTCTAATCTCTCATCTTTAGTTTATTCCAGCCGTCACGACGAGGAAAAGCAGGGAATCCGGCCGCCATGTTTCTGTGAGTATGTTCTTATTATCATATGAGTATAACTGTGTGTGCTTTTGGAAACATCGGAAATAATGAGTCGTCGGGAGGGGGAAATAGGCATTTGTCAACATTGTGGAAAAGAGGGAAACGGTTAATACTTTAGAATACACTGCAGCAAAAGGGGTTCTGGGGGGAAGGGTGTCTCTGACGGGCTTGGTGGACGACGGCCTGAGGAGGATGGATTATATGGGGGCCGTCAATTGAAAACATCTGCGACTGCGATATTCAACACGGTCCGCCGGAAAAGGGGCCAATGTCTTCTGTGTGCTAATCTCTCATCTTTAGTTTATTCCAGCCGTCATGACGAGGAAAAGCAGGGAATCCGGCCGCCATGTTTCTGTGAGTATGTTCTTATTATCATATGATTATAACTGTGTGTGCTTTTGGAAACATCGGAAATAATGAGTCGTCGGGAGGGGGAAATAGGCATTTGTCAACATTGTGGAAAAGAGGGAAACGGTTAATACTTTAGAATAAACTGCAGCAAAAAGGGTTCTGGGGGGAAGGGTGTCTCTGACGGGCTTGGTGGACGACGGCCTGAGGAGGATGGATTATATGGGGGCCGTCAATTGAAAACATCTGCGACTGCGATATTCAACACGGTCCGCCGGAAAAGGGGCCAATGTCTTCTGTGTCTAATCTCTCATCTTTAGTTTATTCCAGCCGTCACGACGAGGAAAAGCAGGGAATCCGGCCGCCATGTTTCTGTGAGTATGTTCTTATTATCATATGATTATAACTGTGTGTGCCTTTGGAAACATCGGAAATAATGAGTCGTCGGGAGGGGGAAATAGGCATTTGTCAACATTGTGGAAAAGAGGGAAACGGTTAATACTTTAGAATACACTGCAGCAAAAGGGGTTCTGGGGGGAAGGGTGTCTCTGACGGGCTTGGTGGACGACGGCCTGAGGAGGATGGATTATATGGGGGCCGTCAATTGAAAACATCTGCGACTGCGATATTCAACACGGTCCGCGGGAAAAGGGGCCAATGTCTTCTGTGTCTAATCTCTCATCTTTAGTTTATTCCAGCCGTCACGACGAGGAAAAGCAGGGAATCCGGCCGCCATGTTTCTGTGAGTATGTTCTTATTATCATATGATTATAACTGTGTGTGCTTTTGGAAACATCGGAAATAATGAGTCGTCGGAGGGGGAAATAGGCATTTGTCAACATTGTGGAAAAGAGGGAAACGGTTAATACTTTAGAATACACTGCAGCAAAAAGGGTTCTGGGGGGAAGGGTGTCTCTGACGGGCTTGGTGGACGACGGCCTGAGGAGGATGGATTATATGGGGGCCGTCAATTGAAAACATCTGCGACTGCGATATTCAACACGGTCCGCCGGAAAAGGGGCCAATGTCTTCTGTGTGCTAATCTCTCATCTTTAGTTTATTCCAGCCGTCACGACGAGGAAAAGCAGGGAATCCGGCCGCCATGTTTATGTGAGTATGTTCTTATTATCATATGATTATAACTGTGTGTGCTTTGGAAACATCGGAAATAATGAGTCGTCGGGAGGGGGAAATAGGCATTTGTCAACATTGTGGAAAAGAGGGAAACGGTTAATACTTTAGAATACACTGCAGCAAAAGGGGTTCTGGGGGGAAGGGTGTCTCTGACGGGCTTGGTGGACGACGGCCTGAGGAGGATGGATTATATGGGGGCCGTCAATGAAAACATCTGCGACTGCGATATTCAACACGGTCCGCCGGAAAAGGGGCCAATGTCTTCTGTGTCTAATCTCTCATCTTAGTTTATTCCAGCCGTCACGACGAGGAAAAGCAGGGAATCCGGCCGCCATGTTTCTGTGAGTATGTTCTTATTATCATATGATTATAACTGTGTGTGCCTTTGGAAACATCGGAAATAATGAGTCGTCGGGAGGGGGAAATAGGCATTTGTCAACATTGTGGAAAAGAGGGAAACGGTTAATACTTTAGAATACACTGCAGCAAAGGGGTTCTGGGGGGAAGGGTGTCTCTGACGGGCTTGGTGGACGACGGCTGAGGAGGATGGATTATATGGGGGCCGTCAATTGAAACATCTGCGACTGCGATATTCAACACGGTCCGCGGGAAAAGGGGCCAATGTCTTCTGTGTCTAATCTCTCATCTTTAGTTTATTCCAGCCGTCACGACGAGGAAAGCAGGGAATCCGGCCGCATGTTTCTGTGAGTATGTTCTTATTATCATATAGTATAACACTGTGTGTGCTTTTGGAACATCGGAAATAATGAGTCGTCGGGAGGGGAAATAGGCATTTGTCAACATTGTTGAAAAGAGGGAAACGGTTAATACTTTAGAATACACAGCAGCAAAAGGGTTCTGGGGGGAAGGGTGTCTCTGACGGGCTTGGTGGACGACGGCCTGAGGAGGATGGATTATATGGGGCGTCAATAAAAACATCTGCGACTGCGATATACAATCACGTCCCGGGAAAGGGGCCAATGTCTTCTGTTCTAATCTCTCATCTTTAAGTTTATTCCAGCCGTCAAGACGAGGAAAGCAGGGAATCCGGCCGCCATGTTTCTGTGAGTATGTTCTTATTATCATATGATATAAACTGTGTGTGCTTCTTGGAAACATCGGAATAATGAGTCGTCGGGAGGGGGAAATAGGCATTTGTCAACATTGTGGAAAAGAGGGAAACGGTTAATACTTTAGAATACACTGCAGCAAAAGGGTTCTGGGGGAAGGGTGTCTCTGACGGCTTGGACGACGGCCTGAGAGATGGATTATATGGGGCCGTCAATTGAAAACATCTGCGACTGCGATATCAACACGGTCGCCGAACAAGGCCAATGTATCAGTGTCTCAATCTCCATCTTTAGTTTATTCCAGCCGTCACTAGACGAGAAAGCAGAATCTGCCGCCATTTTCTGTAGTATGTTCTTATTATCATATGATTATAACTGTGTGTGCTATTGGAAAATCGGAAAATGAGTCGTCGGAGGGGGAAATAGGCATTAGTCAACAATGTGAAAAGAGGAAAACGTTAATACCTTTACGAACTAAACTGCAGCAAAAAGGGTTCTGGAAGGTGCTCTACGGCTTGTGACGACGGCCTTGAGATGATATATGGGCCGTCAATTGAAAACATCTGCGACTGCGATAAATTCCACACTTCCGCCGAAATGCCAATTCTCTTGTTCTAATCTCAATCTATACTATTCACAGTACCAGAAAGAATCAGCCAACTCTCTGTAGTATATACTATATTCAATGATATAACTTGTTAGTTCCTAGAAACATCGAAATATAGTCGACGAAAAGCAATTAGTCAACAATGTGAACTAGAAACGCTACACCTTACAATACCCTCAGCAAAAGTCCATGACTTGACTACATACAACTATATCAAATCATTAATCCACACATTACATACCTCCCCTCACTCACCATCGCTCAATACACTACCAGACTATACTCAACCCTAACCACCTAAACACAATCACATACAAACATAACGACACTCACAATACACCAAACTCATAATCCTATATTCCAAACACCACATTAATCAAACTCCATCACCTAGAATCACTACTCACCAAATACTCCGACGCTTCCATTCAGACTGAGCATAATACAACAGCAATAGAGCAATATCACAGCAACAATTCTTCATATTCCTAACGTATCTAAACCACCAATTATCACAAATCGCAAATCACTCGCACTGACCCCTCACCAATCCTTCCTATACAACTCCATCTAAACAATACTATCTACAAAAAAAACCTAATCCACTAATACAATGTTTACAAATGCACAAACTCCACTCGCAGAAATAATATACTTATACAACCAGCCCCACCTACAACACTACAGAATACAAGACCAAACTCACAGAAACCTGCTGATGATACTCGCTCCACGACAGACTAAACACTAAAGCCTGAGATATAATCACACGACTCAATGCCCCATCTCCGACTAAGACAACCTCGATCGCCGTCGATAACAATGACTGCCCCAATACATCACTCAGGCCATCCGTCCACAAGCCGTCAGATCACCTCCCAGAACCATTTGCTGCAGAGTATACTAAAGTATTAACCGTTACCTCTTTACCACAATGTTGACAAATGCCTAATTCCCCCTCCCGACGACCTCATTATATCCGCATGATTCCAAAGCACACACAGTAATACTCATATGATAATAAGAACATACTCACAGAAACATGGCGGCCGGATTCCCTGCTTTTCCTCGTCGTGACGGCTGGAATAAACTAAAGATGAGAGATTAGACACAGAAGACATTGGCCCCTTTTCCGCGGACCGTGTTGAATATCGCAGTCGCAGATGTTTTTAATTGACGGCCCCCATATAATCCATCCTCCTCAGGCCGTCGTCCACCAGCCCGTCAGAGACACCCTTCCCCCAGAAACCCCTTATGCTGCAGTGTATTCTAAAGTATAACGATTCCTCTTTTCCACAATGTTGACAAATGCCTATTTCCCCTCCCGACGACTCATTATTCCGATGTTTCCAAAAGCACACACAGTTATACTCATATGATAATAAGAACATACTCACAGAAACATGGCGGCGGATTCCCTGCTTTTCCTCGTCGTGACGGCTGGAATAAACTAAAGATGAGAGATTAGACACAGAAGACATTGGCCCCCTTTTCCGCGGACCGTGTTGAATATCGCAGTCGCAGATGTTTTCAATTGACGGCCCCCATATAATCCATCCTCCTCAGGCCGTCGTCCACCAAGCCGTCAGAGACACCCTTCCCCCAGAACCCCTTTTGCTGCAGTGTATTCTAAAGTATTAACCGTTTCCCTCTTTTCCACAATGTTGACAAATGCCTATTTCCCCCTCCGACGACTCATTATTTCCGATGTTTCCAAAGGCACACACAGTTATAATCATATGATAATAAGAACATACTCACAGAAACATGGCGGCCGGATTCCCTGCTTTTCCTCGTCGTGACGGCTGGAATAACTAAAGATGAGAGATTAGACACAGAAGACATTGGCCCCCTTTTCCGGCGGACCGTGTTGAATATCGCAGTCGCAGATGTTTTCAATTGACGGCCCCCATATAATCCATCCTCCTCAGGCCGTCGTCCACCAAGCCCGTCAGAGACACCCTTCCCCCAGAACCCTTTTGCTGCAGTGTATTCTAAAGTATTAACCGTTTCCCTCTTTTCCACAATGTTGACAAATGCCTATTTCCCCCCTCCCGACGACTCATTATTTCCGATGTTTCCAAAGGCACACACAGTTATAATCATATGATAATAAGAACATACTCACATAAACATGGCGGCCGGATTCCCTGCTTTTCCTCGTCGTGACGGCTGGAATAAACTAAAGATGAGAGATTAGCACACAGAAGACATTGGCCCCTTTTCCGGCGGACCGTGTTGAATATCGCAGTCGCAGATGTTTTCAATTGACGGCCCCCATATAATCCATCCTCCTCAGGCCGTCGTCCACCAAGCCCGTCAGAGACACCTTCCCCCCAGAACCCCTTTTTGCTGCAGTGTATTCTAAAGTATTAACCGTTTCCCTCTTTTCCACAATGTTGACAAATGCCTATTTCCCCCCTCCCGACGACTCATTATTTCCGATGTTTCCAAAAGCACACACAGTTATAATCATATGATAATAAGAACATACTCACAGAAACATGGCGGCCGGATTCCCTGCTTTTCCTCGTCGTGACGGCTGGAATAAACTAAAGATGAGAGATTAGACACAGAAGACATTGGCCCCTTTTCCCGCGGACCGTGTTGAATATCGCAGTCGCAGATGTTTTCAATTGACGGCCCCCATATAATCCATCCTCCTCAGGCCGTCGTCCACCAAGCCGTCAGAGACACCCCTTCCCCCCAGAACCCTTTTTGCTGCAGTGTATTCTAAAGTATTAACCGTTTCCCCTCCTCTTTCCACAATGTTGACAAATGCCTATTTCCCCCTCCCGACGACTCATTATTTCCGATGTTTCCAAAGGCACACACAGTTATAATCATATGATAATAAGAACATACTCACAGAAACATGGCGGCCGGATTCCCTGCTTTTCCTCGTCGTGACGGCTGGAATAAACTAAAGATGAGAGATTAGCACACAGAAGACATTGGCCCCTTTTCCGGCGGACCGTGTTGAATATCGCAGTCGCAGATGTTTTTCAATTGACGGCCCCCATATAATCCATCCTCCTCAGGCCGTCGTCCACCAAGCCCGTCAGAGACACCCTTCCCCCCAGAACCCCTTTTTGCTGCAGTTTATTCTAAAGTATTAACCGTTTCCCTCTTTTCCACAATGTTGACAAATGCCTATTTCCCCCTCCCGACGACTCATTATTTCCGATGTTTCCAAAAGCACACACAGTTATAATCATATGATAATAAGAACATACTCACAGAAACATGGCGGCCGGATTCCCTGCTTTTCCTCGTCATGACGGCTGGAATAAACTAAAGATGAGAGATTAGCACACAGAAGACATTGGCCCCTTTTCCGGCGGACCGTGTTGAATATCGCAGTCGCAGATGTTTTCAATTGACGGCCCCCCATATAATCCATCCTCCTCAGGCCGTCGTCCACCAAGCCCGTCAGAGACACCCCTTCCCCCCAGAACCCCTTTTGCTGCAGTGTATTCTAAAGTATTAACCGTTTCCCTCTTTTCCACAATGTTGACAAATGCCTATTTCCCCCTCCCGACGACTCATTATTTCCGATGTTTCCAAAAGCACACACAGTTATACTCATATGATAATAAGAACATACTCACAGAAACATGGCGGCCGGATTCCTGCTTTTCCTCGTCGTGACGGCTGGAATAAACTAAAGATGAGAGATTAGACACAGAAGACATTGGCCCCTTTTCCCGCGGACCGTGTTGAATATCGCAGTCGCAGATGTTTTCAATTGACGGCCCCCATATAATCCATCCTCCTCAGGCCGTCGTCCACCAAGCCCGTCAGAGACACCCTTCCCCCCAGAACCCCTTTTGCTGCAGTGTATTCTAAAGTATTAACCGTTTCCCTCTTTTCCACAATGTTGACAAATGCCTATTTCCCCCTCCCGACGACTCATTATTTCCGATGTTTCCAAAGGCACACACAGTTATAATCATATGATAATAAGAACATACTCACAGAAACATGGCGGCCGGATTCCCTGCTTTTCCTCGTCGTGACGGCTGGAATAAACTAAAGATGAGAGATTAGCACACAGAAGACATTGGCCCCTTTTCCGGCGGACCGTGTTGAATATCGCAGTCGCAGATGTTTTCAATTGACGGCCCCCATATAATCCATCCTCCTCAGGCCGTCGTCCACCAAGCCGTCAGAGACACCCTTCCCCCCAGAACCCCTTTTGCTGCAGTGTATTCTAAAGTATTAACCGTTTCCCTCTTTTCCACAATGTTGACAAATGCCTATTTCCCCCTCCCGACGACTCATTATTTCCGATGTTTCCAAAGGCACACACAGTTATACTCATATGATAATAAGAACATACTCACATAAACATGGCGGCCGGATTCCCTGCTTTTCCTCGTCGTGACGGCTGGAATAAACTAAAGATGAGAGATTAGCACACAGAAGACATTGGCCCCTTTTCCGGCGGACCGTGTTGAATATCGCAGTCGCAGATGTTTTCAATTGACGGCCCCCATATAATCCATCCTCCTCAGGCCGTCGTCCACCAAGCCCGTCAGAGACACCCTTCCCCCAGAACCCCTTTTGCTGCAGTGTATTCTAAAGTATTAACCGTTTCCCTCTTTTCCACAATGTTGACAAATGCCTATTTCCCCCTCCCGACGACTCATTATTTCCGATGTTTCCAAAAGCACACACAGTTATACTCATATGATAATAAGAACATACTCACAGAAACATGGCGGCCGGATTCCCCTGCTTTTCCCTCGTCGTGACGGCTGGAATAAACTAAAGATGAGAGATTAGCACACAGAAGACATTGGCCCCTTTTCCCGCGGACCGTGTTGAATATCGCAGTCGCAGATGTTTTCAATTGACGGCCCCCATATAATCCATCCTCCTCAGGCCGTCGTCCACCAAGCCCGTCAGAGACACCCTTCCCCCCAGAACCCCTTTTGCTGCAGTGTATTCTAAAGTATTAACCGTTTCCCTCTTTTCCACAATGTTGACAAATGCCTATTTCCCCCCTCCCGACGACTCATTATTTCCGATGTTTCCAAAGGCACACACAGTTATAATCATATGATAATAAGAACATACTCACATAAACATGGCGGCCGGATTCCCTGCTTTTCCTCGTCGTGACGGCTGGAATAAACTAAAGATGAGAGATTAGCACACAGAAGACATTGGCCCCTTTTCCGGCGGACCGTGTTGAATATCGCAGTCGCAGATGTTTTCAATTGACGGCCCCCATATAATCCATCCTCCTCAGGCCGTCGTCCACCAAGCCCGTCAGAGACACCCTTCCCCCAGAACCCTTTTTGCTGCAGTGTATTCTAAAGTATTAACCGTTTCCCTCTTTTCCACAATGTTGACAAATGCCTATTTCCCCCTCCCGACGACTCATTATTTCCGATGTTTCCAAAAGCACACCACAGTCTATAATCATATGATAATAAGAACATACTCACATAAACATGGCGGCCGGATTCCCTGCTTT